>CM053560.1:126145918-126504051 GCA_028646485.1 Cryptoprocta ferox | reverse complement strand
TCTACAATATACTATAATGCTATACTAATAATATAATATTAATAATATTCTAGAAGGAATAATTTCTAGAAGGAAATCAACTTTACCCATTGTTCTAGCACCAAGTGGCCAAGGATGTTTTCCCCAACACGCTGATAAACATTTCAAAGATAATCTGAAGGGTAGACGTTGGTTTTATCCATCTGGCCCTTAGTATTTCCCTTGATCGTAAAACTACCTGTGAGATATAAATGAAGAAAGATAATATAAAAACAGGAAGGGGGACAAAACATAAGAGACTCTTAAATACAGAGAACAAACTGAGGGTTTCTGGAGGGGTAGTGGGGGGGGTGGCTAAATGGGTAAGGGGCGTTAAGGAAGACACTTGTTGGGATGAGCACTGGGTGTTATAAACAGGGGATGAATCACTGGGATCTACTCCTGAAATCATTGCACTATACACTGACTTGGATGCACATTAAAACTAAATAAATAAGTAAGTAAATAAGTAAATAAATAAATTTTTTAAAATGAAGAAAGACTTGTGTTTAAGTTCTTTCTGAGCCAGAAGACGAACAGAAACGAACAGGCCTCCAGAACTACAGGCTGAGGGGGTGTGGGGCGAGAGACCAAAGATGAAAAGCGGTGGGGGAAATGAAGCTGCATCTAGAGGATTTCCCAGGAATTGTGGCTCCACTGTCCAAAACCAAACCCACAGCTCTCAGCCTGCCTTGCACTGGCTCCAGGACATTTTGACTGTTTCCTACTTACTTGTACCAGAACAGCCCTTGCATTCAGTGCCACCAACTCCATCAATGTTTTTTGAAGCACCACTGGATTCCAACATTAATATGACAAAAAAAACAGACCTCTGGTTCGTGGACAGATGAGCCCATAGCTAGCTGTGTCCTCTGCCACTTGTTGAGCTGCTCCAGAAGTGAACCCACTTACGGGAGTGCTGGGGGTCTTCCACATCTTCCTGTGTACCCGTTACTGTACCCCGTTAAAGAGGATCAGCATTGCCATCACGTGGATTGGGGCCATTGTTGGGGCCACACCACCTGTCGTGGGCTGTACAGCAGCAACCTGACCCCGATGCTGGAACGTTTCTCCCAGGAGGAATCCTCTACTCCTGTCTGCTTCCCCATTTCAATGCCCTGAGTTGGGGCCTCTCCACAGACGACTCCCAAGGCTCCCATATGATGTCGGTCACCCACCGGGCCCTGTGAAGGTGCATCGCCCTGTGCCACTGCCTGGCCTTGATCAGACTGTCCTTGGCACCCCCCATCCTGGATGTCACCACAAGGACCTTCCCCATCATCTCTCCACCCCACCCCCATCAACCTACATATTTCCTACCCCCGCTTCCGGTTCTACAGGATGTGTACCGGAAGAGCTCCCGGAAACTTCTTTCGCAGCCTCTGGCACCAGCCCCTTGCTCCCGCACTCGTGCTCGCCTGTGAGCAGACACCAGGTGGGAACTGTGCCAGGGAACAGCCTCAGAGTTGAAATCACATGGGCATGTGGGAACTAAAAACCAAAACCAAAAAACATACAGGGTGATGCACAATTTTTTTTTTTATCCCTCTGCTGTTAGACAAGAATATTTTGGTAATTCTGGGGCTCGAGAAGAGAGACTGCTGGGCGACTGCAAAATGATTTGGTACTCAGGGATCACCCATGATTGTCTTTTATGGTAACGTCCAAAATGCTCCCCAAATAACAGGTTGGCTCCGGTTGATTAGAACAAGAATATTTTTCTAAGGATCTTTATGTATTTCTTTCTCCAACTCCCCTTCCCCCAAATTGTCTTTCTTCTTCCTTCAATGGATGTACAAGTGCGCCTCCTCCTTTATGGTCACACACACACACACACACACACACACACACACACTCCCCACCCGCCAGTCGAATGCTCATTGGTGGCCAGACACTCTATCTGCAGTTCTGTGTCTTCTGGTCCCTCAAGGGCAGCGGAAATGCACGCTGCGGGCCCTCCCTGCGAATGAGCCAGGGTCCCCGATCCAGCTTTCTCACATGTATTCTCAACCGCATATTCCCCCAAAGAAAAGAATACCAAGGATGTGCGGCTGCTTGGCATTCGAAGGGAGAATTCCACACGGTTGCCTAGGGGATCTCAGGACTGCCAGCCCCTAGCCACCCCCCTATTGCACATCAGCATTTCAAAAACTCCAAGGAATCAAAGGCATCTTTATGGCTCACTTTAAAATACTGGAGGTGTCTGAAGTGCTTCTTTCTGGAAGGGTGGCACTAGGCTTCACACCAGCGGTCTGTCCGGCTCTGACCCGTTACTGTCCCCCTTTGGCCGCTACTGCTGATCAGCAGCCCCTCTACTGTGTGGCTTCTCAAGACCGAAGGAGAAGGGAGGTCAGGAAAAACAGGTGAGCTGGCCTAGCTAGTCACATAGCTCACGTTATCATCCCTTCAGTGAAAAAATGCCATTTCTCTCCTGGTATCTTCTAAATTCAGAAATTAGCCTCCCTACGTCCAATGGCTTTAAGAGCCAGAAGCTTGGGTTGGCTTCCGGGTGGGGATGCGTCGGGTCCCGGGACTTGTGCGAGTTCCCCTGCAGCCAGGTATGGCCCCCGTCACCTCTGGGTCCTTCCACTGGCCCTTCATGTGTGCCTCTCATCCGCTGTCGCACCCCACTTGCCTGAAGGTCTTGAAGCCTAACAGGATGTTTTAATTGTTCAGTCTCCAAGGGCTCTGCCGCCCTGTAGGAATTCATTTCAGGGAGTTTCAGCAACATTTAAATGGTCACTGCGATATACCTATTCTCAGAATTTTCTAAAGCGATTGCAGATAACATGTGACCCTTGTTTCTAGGTAGCTGTAATATTACCTCTCAGCTGCATCCCAGTTCCTTACTGTGGAGAACACAGCATGGGAATGTCTGCAAAGAACATCTCCAACTTGTTGCAGCCCTCAAATTTGTAAAATGCCTCCATTCTCTTTTCCTCCGGCAATAAACCAGTATGCACATGTGTGTGTGTGTATATATATAAAAGAAAGTGAAAGTACAGATGACATTTTACTATGGAAGAAAAACTCTTAGCTTGAACTACATGAAATCACCGGTGTTAGTCATGTCTGACCTACAAAAAATTGACAATTTCATATGGTTCAACCTAATAACAGGAGAGACTTGTTGAGGGCTTACTGAGTGTTGGGGTCTATGATAGACATACATGATCTCATTTAATCCCCTAGACCTCTTAAGAAGGACATTTGTATTCCCATTTCACAGAGGAGGAAGCACAGTGGAGGAGTTTAAGATGCACCAGATGAACTTGAAGAGAGATTAGTCAACTGGTCAACAATTCACAAACGTGGAAATGAACAAAGAAATCATGGGACCAACACCCTCACCTTACATACAAGATAACCACGGCCTGTGCATGGTCTGACTTTCACTGGCGGTGGACATGAAAGTGCAAGGGGCAGTGCCATCAAAAGTTCTTGAGATATTCTATGCCTCTCCTGGTCTCATTATACTAAGTCGATGCCCTTTCTCAACTTGACCTCACTTGGTTACATCAAGTAAGAAGCAATAGTCATCTCTGCATATCAAAAATTAGAATCTTTCTAAATGCCCACCAAGAGGACACTGAATACCTTAAATTATGTTGCATCTTTTAAATGGAATACTACGGAACCCTCAAAAAAATAATGTTATGGTCATACACTTGGAAACATGAAAAGATGCCAAGTTATTATTATGGTAAATTCAAAAGATGCTGGTAAAAGTGTACAGTATGATTCAGCTGTGTACAACACAACGTGAGCACCTTAGAAAAGAGGCCGGAAAAATATACACTAAAATGTTCACAGATGATTCTGCTAAGCATTGGGATCATGGTTTTTGTTTTCTTCTTTCTACTCTCCTATGGTGAATACATATTTTTTAAGAGTACTGAGAGCAATTCAAAAAGATTTTTCTAAGGAAACAGTAAAAAATTTGGCAAAGAATGCTTTCCCTCTTTCACTTAATGGGCCCCTAAGGCATCCAGTGAAGATCCAAGGATCTCCAAGGATCCCAGATCCTGTAGATCCTACTCTTTTATATCTCTTGGACCCTCTGATGGAGAAAGCAGCTCCTCCATAATTAAATAGTGTTTCCTGTGATTAGAGAAGGAACGTTAAACTTTCAAGAAAATGATAGAACCATAATGCTTGACTAGACAAAAATACAGACTGCTTTCAAATGCTTGTTATTAGCACTTTCTATACATGGCCCCTTTAAAGTATGCTGACTTATGACCTTCAGAGCCACCTTTCTTTCCCCTACTGAATATCACAAGGTCTCCCCTGCCTCTGCTGACCACCAGGTCACTCTTGGAAGGTGATAGGCTATGCCCTTGTATACAGAAAACCTATCATTTTGATGTGCTCAAGAGTCCTACCCCTTCACACCCTCACTCATCCCCTCTTCTAGGCTGTGGCTACTTAGTGTTGAGGACTTGGAAAAGGGATAAAGAACAAGTGTCTCCTTACTTCACTAGACTTGGTCACAGTTCCTGTATTGGTTGACATGGCTTCTCTGACCAGCCCTGTGTAGGCTCTCCTGATCTCTGCATGACAAGTTTTCAAATGCTAATTCTGACTCTCTTATGGAATGATGTGGGAGCTCTTTGTTGGGCTCTTGAAGGGGTACTGCACAATTCAATGACATGACCCTAACTCCAGCTAAACTCTTCCACACCCCCTCAACTCCCCCCTTGGCTCAGGAATCACAAGAAAAGGTTGAGTAAAAGAAGCCACCCATTACAATCATCTACATAAAACAAGAGCCTCCAACACTCCTACTCCAAGGGTACTGTATTGTTATCCATTGGTGCAAAGCAAATTACCCCAAAATCGATCAGCTTAAAACAACAAATATTTATTCTCTCAGTTCCTGTGGGTAAGGAACCTGGGTATGGCTTAACGGTGCCCTCCAGCTTAGAGTTTCTCACAAGGCTGTAATCAAGGTATCAGCCAAGGCTGGGATCTCATCTGAAGACCTGACTGGAGAAGGATCTGCTTTCCAACCCAATCCCTGGTTGTTGGCTAGAGGCACCCTCAGTTCCTTGCCATATAGGCCTCTCCAAGAGCAGCTCACAAAATGGCAGCTGGCTTCATCAGAGTGAGTAAGCAAGAAGGGCCAGAGTGAGTGAGGGCAAGCAAAATGGAAGCCACAGTCTCAGAAGTGGCACCTCTTCACTTCTGCCATAATCTATGTATTAGAATCACTAGGTCCAGCCTGCACTCACAGGGATCACACGAGAGCATGAATACTAAGAAGCAGAGAATCGTTAGAAGCCATCTTGGACGCTGCCTATCACAGGCACATTTCCTTGTCTCCCCAGGTCGTTGAAGAATACCATTAGATTCTTCATGAATTTCTCCCTTTTCCATAATTGGGCTGGGAAGATTTTTATCCTCTTGGGTGCCCCCAACACCTCTAAAAACTCCAGCCTACCCAGCCCCAAGTAGCTTGGAAGTACCCCCAGCATATTCCTGGCCACTATGACAAGACTGAGCAAATCAACACCAATTTCCTAGAAGGCCCCAGACACACACAGCCTTCCTCCACAAGGCCCCTCAGGAAATTCCCCCATCCTTACAGTCTGCTCCACTGCCCCACCCTTTCTTTTCCTTGTGCTCTCCAAGTCTCTATTTTCCTGTTAAAGGAGGTTCAGGGACAGAAAACAAGATCTCAGAGTCACTAGAGGTTATCAAAACTCCACACAGCCAAATGGAGAAGCAACCAAGAACCCAAATTCGGAACTATGAGAATCGGGCTATAGTCCCAGAAATCTGGAGGACCATCAGAGCCTTAGGAGAAAACTACCAAGGATACCTGAATCCTTACCTGGGAAGGTTGGAAAAGGCTTGATCCCCTAAGTCCCATCTCCGCTTCCCTTCCAAAGGGACTTCAGGCCCCTTCCAATGCCCAATAAAATCCACTTCCCATCCCCATATGCATTGACTCCTGCCCAGAAAACAAAAAGAAACAGCATAAATATTGTTTCAGTGAAAGATGAAGGAGGACATTTCACCACAAGCCACAGCATAGAAACATCAGAATTGCTTTCAGGATGTCTCCACCAGGGCCTCCCTGCAAAAAGATCAAAGACACCTTGATTATCAGTGGTAAAAAACAGTATTGCAAATGAGTTCCCAAGCCTGGCTGTTTGACTATGAGTTCACAAAACCTGAGCATATTTTAAACATTATTTTCTGTTGTGTGTTTAGTTTGTTTGCTTGTTTAAGTAGGCTCGCTGCCCAGCATGGAGCCCAATGTGGGGCCCAAACTCACAATCCTGAAGACCTGAGCTGAGATCAAGCGTCAGATGCCTAACCAACTGAGCCACCCAGGCACCCCTCTATTGTGTATTTTTTTTATTAAAATATATAGATGTTTAATTGTACCATATGTTAAATAGTTATTTGGGGCTAGCTCAAGCATTTATATGTTTTATATGAGGCAATTTAGCCCAAATTCCAAAATCTAGTGACATAAGTGGACATGGGCACTACAATCATTTCTTAGGTTTCATATGCTTACACTCTAGTGCTACAGTTTTTAAATTTTTCTTTTTGAAGCACAAAAACAACTGTTTTGTCAAGTAAGAGCGAAAGCAGTGTCCCTGAGTGGTGCTGCTGCATCGGAAAGGAATGAGGCCAGAGTCCAGCCTGTACAGCCTCCTCCTCCCTCCCTTCAGATTTCTTGGGATCTTCTGGGGACCCTAGGACCCCATGGGACACAAAGTCATGTTCAAAATTAATCTGCGTTTTCAAGATCCAACACTAGAGGGCGAAATGCTGAGCCTAAGGTCTATATTCATTATTCTATGTTTGTCAGGACCGTAAAGATTCCTGTTGCAAACTACATTTTTAAAGAATCCATTTCCAGATCACAAAGTTTAACTCTTTTGGAAACACAGGTCTCTGATAAAGCAAGGATTGTTGTAGAGTGCCCTGGAAAATTAAACAATTAAGCGATGCCATAATTCAGTGAGATCATATTTCTGCAAACCTCAAACCAGAGAACAGCCTAAAAATATCAGATAAGAAGGCAGTGCATTTGGGCCTTGATGAGGGGGGAGGAGCATAAATAAGCTTAGTAAATCATAAAAAACATAATAAAATAATTATATTACATCTTTAAACATAAGGAAACGATCTCATTAAGCCTAAATTCATTTAAAGGTCAGTGATGCATAATTTATGTAGGCTCATAAAATGTATTATATAAATGATGATTAAACCAACACCCCCTCTTTTTCTTATCTCTATCCTTTTAACTCTATAAACACCAGAACACTGGTATATTTTATGTGGTGGTAACAAATTCAAAGGATACCATGTTTTCTTGAGGTTATTTCTAAAACTCCACAGACACCAAATCCAGTGACATTTTCTCAAACACCACAGTGTTGTGTCCCATAAGATCAGCACTGCGAGGGAGGAACTGTGCAGGAAAGAGTCTATGCAGGAGTGAAGATAAACGGGCCCAAGATAAAATATGTCAGTTTCATAATATGGCTGGGAACTGCCTTGGACATACAATGTTTGGTACTAAGGAACGGGCTCAGTATGAGTCTCTATAGAGAAAGGGACTCTGATTCATTCAGGATTTATCCATTCTGGAGTCTGAGACTATATAAGTGAACGAAACAAACAAACATCCCTGCCCTCACGGAACTTAGATCCTTGTAACTTATATCCTTGTAAGGAGAAGCGGTCAATGAACGAGGTGGTTGTGAGGCTCACAGAGATAAAGGAAACCAGGGAAGCTGGGAAGAGGTTGTAAGAGTAGGTAGAGATGTCGGGATTTATAATTTTCAACAGGGTGGGAGCTGCCAATTCCAGGAAAAGGGAATAGAAAGGGGAAAGACCCTGAGGCAAGAGCAAGGAGTAGGAAGAAAGTAATTTGAGCAAGGGGCGCCTGGGTGGCTCAGTAGGTTAAGCGTCTGATTTCAGCTCAGGTCATGATCTCACAGTTTGTGAGTTTGAGCCCAGCATCAGTCTCTGTGCTGACAGCTCAGAGCCTGGAGCCTGCTTCTGATTCTCTCTCTCTCTCTCTCTCTCTCTCTCAAAAATAAACAAACTTCTTTTTTTTATTTATTTTTTTAAAAGAAAGGGCAAGAACAGAGTGATTAAAATGGAAAATAATAGGGCAGCAAGGCAGACTGAAAAGAAAGAGTGAGGGGTGGGGATACACTGGAGGAAAATGCTGCCGATCGCCAGGATTTGGACTTTCATTCTGAGGCACATGGGCCTGCTAGTGGTGGCTTGTAAGGAAAAGAAAACATCATCAGACTTAATGTTCTAATAGGATTACTGTGGCTACTAAGGTGGGAAGAGGCTGTACAGAGCAAGGGTACGTAAGGCATACCACAAAAATACAGGCAAGAAATAATAATGGCTTGGTTACAGCATAATAACTTGGATCAGACCATCCCTCCTGAAGATCACAACGATCAGCTCTGGAGCTTGACAAAAGACAGCTGTTTGAAGACCCTGCAGAGTGACCCAAAGCAGACAGAAGCAGAAGAGGGCTTGGCATTTGAAAAAGAGGAATATGGCAGACAGAGTCAGGCAGAGTCTGGAATCTTATTGGCATGTGGAGCCAGAAAAAAGAATTCAAGCATGCCAGTGGAGCTGGTTCCTGACTGGAGGAATTCACAGAATTCCACGAAATGGAGGAAGCCACAGAGGAAGTAAGCTCAAAATGTCCACAGAAAATCCCCTCATGCCACTGGCTGACCGCCAGTGTGCACATGTGCAGGGCAAGGCTACAAAGAACCCAAGGGAAAAACAGCTGGAAGGACAAAAGCTGAACTGAGATTTGAGCCCACGCCCACCACAGGGAAGACAGAGTTTGTAGGCTAAATCCTTCCAAGTTAAAGGGGCTTGGTCAAAGCCACAGCCTTTCCATTAAAACTCCATGAAAGTCACACCCAGGAGTAAAGACCTCCTCCCAGGTTTACTGTATTCACCTTATTCACCTTCGGAGTAACAGTAAAACCAAAATAGACCCACCCTAGCAATGATTCAGGTGATATAAAGTAATTTAACTACATTCTAGAACAAAACTCCATATTCTCCAAAGATAGAAAACAGATTTGAGATCCTTTTAAAACCCATCTCCCACAATGTCCGGTGTATAATTTAAAAAGTGACTAGATACGAGAAAACAAAGGAAAATAAGACCCATGTGAGAAAAAAAAGATGACTCAGAAGTTGGAATCAGCAGACAAGAACTTCAAAATCTCTATTTTAAGATATGTTCAGAGATTTAAAGGGCAACATAGCCATAATGAATAAATGGATTACAATATTAGCAAAGAGGGGCGCCTGGGTGGCTCAGGCGGTTAAGCATCCGACTTCAGCTCAGGTCATGATCTCACGGTTCGTGGGTTTGAGCGCCGCGTCAGGCTCTGTGCTGCCAACTCAGAGCCTGGAGCCTGTCTTCGGATTTTGTGTCTCCCTCTCTCTCTGGCCCTCCCCTGCTCACGCTGTCTCTCTCTCTCTCTAAAAATAAAATAAAACATTAAAAAAAATTTTAATATTAGCAAAGAAATAAAAAAATCCAAAAAATGACCAAAAAGAAATTCTAGAATTGAAAGATACAATATCTGAAATTGAAAAAATGAAACAAAAACCATGGCATAAGAGTGGATTGGACATGGGGCGCCTGGGTGGCTCAGTCGGTTAAGCGGCTGACTTCAGCTCAAGTCATGATCTCAGGGTTTGTGGGTTCGAGCCCCACGTCGGGCTCTGTGCAGACAGCTCAGAGCCTGGAGCCTGTTTCTGATTCTGTGTCTCTCTCTCTCTGACCCTCCCCCGCTCACACTCTGTGTCTCTCTCTCTCAAAAATAAATAAATGTTAACTTTATAAAAAAAAAAAAAGAGTGGATTGGACACAACAGACGGAATAATCAGTGACCTTGAGGATAGGTCATTAGAAACCATACCAGCTGAAGTTTGACCACATTCACCAAGTACCCGGAATAATCAATTATAGGAGATCTGCACATAGTCGGTCAAGAATTTAGTAGACATTACCAACACTAGGCCTGAAAAAGCAAGAGGAAGGTAAAGTATCAGAAATGAGAGAGAGAGTTGTAAAAAAAAAAAAAAAAAAAAAGGCCAGATTTGACCTCCTCCGGCTCCTAATCTAGTGACTCTCATTGGCCCAATCAATCAGAAGCTACCGGGCATCAGAGCAAATTGATTCAATCTGTAAGAATCCCAAGGCCCACAGCAGGGCAGAGACTATGGAGAATGGAGGGACAAAAAGGGAATATCTAGATCACACACCTAAATATATCCCACCAAGTGATTAAAAACACAAAAACAAACAAGCAGAAAGCCCCATCTTAAATCCTAGGTCATTTACAAATTAATAAAATCCATACTGGCCCAAAGTTCCTGCAGCATCAAGTTCTAAAAGATAATGAAGTGGGACACCTGGGTGGCTCAGTTGGCTAAGCGTCTGACTTTGACTCAGGTCGGGTGGCTCAGTCAGTTGGGCGTCCGAGTTCGGCTCGGGTCATGATCTCGCGATTTGTGGGTTCAAGCCCCACGTCGGGTTCTGTGCTGACTGTTTGGAGCCTAGAGCCTGCTTCAGATTCTGTCTCCGTGTCTCTCTGATCCTCCCAACTTGTGCTCTCTCTCCTCTCTCTCTCAACAATAAATTTAAATAAAAGATTAATGAAGTAATAGCTATTAAATTTTGAGAACTGTTGAAATCACATATTTTAAAATCTAGTCAACATGTTTTTCATGTGCAAAACTTACAGAAAATTACTCTCAGATGTCCAAAGATTAGAAAACATCCTGCACATTACTTTTAGAAACAATTATTTGAAGCCATACTAAAGCCAACTGAAAGAAATGTCAAAATTAAGAACTCAAAAACAGGGAATTTGTAGTAAAATATTTGTGTAATTCTTCAATTTGGGCAAGGGAGGGCATGCAGATTAGAGTGATACATTCTTTTTTTTCTATTGGCAATTGACAAGCAGTAGGAGAAATGATGGTACGCGTTCCACTAACAGTCCATCCCTAGCAGAGAGGACAGAATGAGAGGTTCAGAATCTCCACTGAGACAGACAATTAAGGGAATTGTCCTAGTTATTTAGGTACTGGACTAAAAGGTGTTTCTTCCACCACTGGGCACCAAACTCACTGATCCCATTAGATCATGTCCTATCTGATAGCATGTGCACCTTAGATAGAGTAAGGTGTGGCCCTGCACACTTTACTCAACTGGTCCCATTCTTTTTTTTTTTTATTTTTTTTATTTTATTACTGAGACCGAGAGAAACAGAGCATGCGTGGGCGAGGGGCAGAGAGAGAGGGAGACACAGAATCCGAAGAAGGCTCCAGGCTCTGAGCTGTCAGCACAGAGCCCGATGGGGGCTCGAACCCACAAACCGTGAGATAATGACCTGAGCCAAAGTCGAACACTTAACTGACTAGGCCACCCAGACACCCCTCAACTGGTCCCATTCTGTAACTGCACCTTCCCCGGGGCTACATTCTTCCCCCTGCAACACACACAAAATATCCCATGTTTGATTAACTTAAAACAATAACTGTGCTGTCCTGCCCCAACACTTTCTAACAACGGCTAGACCTTTTTACAGGACTGGAACACCGTGCAAAGAATAGTCTCCACAAAAACCTCGTAGTAATAGAGAATCACACGATGGCCAATTTCATCGCAAAATGACCTAAGAAATTACTTTTTTATTGAAGAGTGAAGAGAAACGTCTGATAGAATATATGCCAGGCAATCAGCACTGATTACGGCAGGATTATGACAAATTTGTACTTTCTACATTACCAACTGGAGTTCTATCATTTTTCTAGTTTTTCACAACTATCACGTTATATACTTGAGTTAGAAAAGCCTTTAAAATAATTTTAAAAATTAATAATTAAATAAATTTTAAAATTTAATAGTTTTAAAATAAAATGCCACAAGGAAGCAAACCAACAAATCTAAAATATGGGATATTTTCTAGGACAATTGACCTAGTTTTCGCAACATGACAATGGGAGGAAAGGGGGTGCAGGTTAGTCAAGATTTTAAAAGAATTAAGGGACAACAAGCAAATATTATGTATTGACCTTGTTTGTATCTGGATTTAAACAAATCCTCTAAAATATGAGAATTTTGAGATAACCAGAAAAATTTTATTGTGAACTGGATGATACCAAATTTTTTCAGGTATGATTACATACTATGGCTATCTGAATAGGGCCCATATTATTAGAGATACATACTAAAGTATGCGGGTGCAAAATGATATGATTACTGGAATTTGCTTTTAAAAGAAAAAAAGAGAGGGGTGCCTGGGTGGCTCAGTCAGTTCAGTGTCCGACTCTCCATTTCAGCTCAGGTCATGATCTCGTGGTTTCGTGAGTTCGAGCTCCACATTGGACTCTGTGCTGACACTGCAGACCCTGCTTGAGATTCTCTCCCTCTCTCTCTCTCTCTCTCTCTCTCTCTCTTCCCCTCTCCTGCTCACACTGTCTCTGTCTCTCTCAAAAACAAACTTAAAATTTTTTAAAGGAAAAAAGAGGGGCGCTGGGTGGCTCAATTGGAAGAGCATGAGACTCTTGATCTTGGGGTCATGAGTTCAAGCACCATGTTGGGGGTAGAGATTACTAAAAAAATAAATAAACTTTAAGAAAAATAATTTTGAGAAAAAAGAAATAGATGCTCATGTGGGAAATTTTGATAATTATTAAATCTGGGTGAAAGCTATATGAGGTTCATTGAATTAGCCTCCTTATCTTTGTGTATGTTTATACATTTTCATAGTTTAAAATTTGAGATAAAATTGAAAACACTATTTTTAAGGACTTCATTGCAAGTATTTGTAACTGCTGAAGAGAAATTATCTATTGGTGGTAGAAATGGGCCTGTCATCAAGTCTTACTGTTTAGAGGCATACCTCAGAGAGTCTGCAGGTTTGCTTCCAGACCTCTACAGTAAAACAGTATTGTAGCAAAGAAAATCAAATGAATTTTTTTGTTTTCCAATGCATAGAATAGCTGTGTTTAGACTATAGTCTATTCAGTGTGTAATACCATTATTTTTTAACATATATATTATACCTTAATTTATTTTTTAATATGTATTTATTTATTGGGAGAGCACAAGTAGGGGAGGGGCAGAGAGACGGGGACAGATAATCTGAAGTGGGCTCTGTGCTGACAGGCAGACAGCAGTGAGCCCAATGAGGGGCTCGAACTCACGCACTGCAAGATCATGACCTGAGCCGAAGTCGGACGCTCAACCGACTGAGCCACCCAGGTGCGTATATACCTTAATTTAAAAATACTTTATTGGGACACCTGGGTGGCTCGGTCTGTTAAACGTCTGACTCTTGATTTCAGCACAGGTCACGATCTCAGGGTCTTGAGATCTAGCCCCAAGTCAGGCTCGGCGCTAACAGTGCAGAGCCTACTTGGGGTTCTCTGTCTTCCTCTCTCTCTCTCTCTGCCCCTCCCTTGCTCATTCATGCTCTCTCTCTCTCTCTCACTCACTCAAAAATAAATAAACATTTTTTAAAGAGTAATAAAACTTGAGGGGCGCCTGGGTGGCTCAGTCGGTTGAGCAGCCAACTTCGGCTCAGGTCATGATCTTGCGGTTTGTGAGTTCGAGTCCCGCGTCGGGCTCTGTGCTGACAGCTCAGAACCTGGAGCCTGTCTTCAGATTCTGTGTCTCCCTCTCTCTGACCCTCCCCTGCTCACGCTCTGTCTCTCTGTCTCTCAAAAATAAACAAACATTTAAAAAACTTTTTAAAAAAGTAATAAAACTTGAAAGTCTAAATTACTCCTTGATCCATGGGCTGTAGAAAGGATGCTGTGTTAGCAGATATGAAAACATGAATCTCATTGTACATCTGTGTCAGAGCACTTGGGTGACCAAGTGTATTGTCAGTGAGCAGTACTGCTTGGAAAGGAATCTCTGTTTCTGAGCAGTAGGTCTCGATAATGGGCTTACAATATTTAGGAAACCAAGTTGTGAACAGATGTGCTGCCATCCAGGCTTTGTTCCATTGACAGAGCACAGGCAGAGTAGATTTATTTATTATTTTTAATATAAATTTATTGTCAAGTTGGCTAACATACAGTAAAGTGTGTAAAGTGTGCTCTTGGTTTTGGGGGTAGATTCCCGTGATTCATCACTTACATACAACACCCAGGGCTCATCCCAACAAGTGCCCTCCTCAGTCCCCATCACCCATTTTCCCCTCTCTCCCCCATGCTCCCCATCCACCCTCAGTTTATTTGCTGTATTTAAGAGTCTCTTATGGTTTGCCTCCCTCCCTCTCTGTAACTATTTTTTCCCCTTCCCTTCCCCCATGGTCCTCCGTTAAGTTTCTCATGTTCCACACATGAGTGAAAACGTATGATATATGTCTCTCTCCAGGCAGAGTAGATTGAGCACAATTCTTAAGGACCCTAGGATTTGGAGAATGCTACATGAGCACTGGCTTCAACTTGAAGTGAGCAGCTGCATTAGCCCCTAACAAGAGTGCCAGCCTGTCCTTGGATGCTTTGAAGCCAGGCACTGACTTCTCCTCTCCAGCTATGAAAGTCCTGGATGCATCTTCTAATAGAAGGCTCTTTCCTCTCCACTAAAAATCTGTCATCCGGGAGTCACCTTCATGAACGATCGCAGCTGGATCTCCTGGAGAACTCGCTGCAGCTTCTACATCTGCAGTCGCTGCCTCACTTTGCACTTGGGTGTGTGGGGCTGGCTTCCTTCCTTAAACCTCCTGAACCAACCTCGGCTAGCTTCCAGCTTGTCTTCCTCAGCTTCTTCACCTCTCTCAGCCTTCACAGAATTGAAGAGATCCTTGCTCTGGACTAAGCTTAGGCTGAAGGGAATGTTACGGCTGGTTTGATCCTTGAACCAAACCACTAAAACTCTCTCCATATCAGCAACAAGGCTGTCTCCCTTTCTTATCATTCGTGTGTTCAGTGGAGTAGCACTTTTTATTTCCTTCAAGAGCTTTTTCTTTGCATTCACAGCTTGGCTACCTGCTTGGGGCAAGAGGTCTAGTTTTTGGCTTATCTCAGCTTTTGACATGCCTTCCTCACTAAGCTCAATCATTTCTAGCTTTTGATTTAAAGTGAGATGCTCTAGGTGTCCTTTCACATGGACACTTAGAGGTCATTGTAGGGTTATTAATCGGCCTTATTTCAATATTGTCAATATTGCTGTATCTCAGGGAATAATAAGGAGGCCCAAAGACAGAGAGAGAGGAGACAAGGGACTAGCCAGTCGGCAGAGCAGTCAGAACACACGCAATATTTACCAGTTAAATTTGCCGTTCTATTTGAGTGAAGTTCATGGCACCCTGAATGCCTGTATTGTCTTTCATCTAAGACCTTTATCACCCCATGTTAACTTTGCTTAAAAATAAGTGCATGGGGGCACCTGGCTGGCTCAGTCAGTTAAGCATCCGACTCTTCATTTCAGCTCAGCTCATGATCTTGCTGTTCGTGAGTTCGACCCCCACATCAGGCTTTGTGCTTACAATGCAGAGTCAGCCTGGGATTCTGTCTCTTGTCTCCCTCTCTCTCTGCCCCTCCCCTGCTCTCTCTCTCTCTCTCTCTCTCAAAAATTAATAAACATTGGAAATAAATAAAAATAAAAATAAGTGCATTCAATATGTTTTCATCATGTACAAACTGCAAAAAAACAATCTAGGGATATAAAAATTAAAATTAAAATAGTTAACATTTATCGCATGCTTATATGCTAGGCAGCACACAGCATTTTCTTTATTTTTTTTAATGTTTATTTATTATGGAGAGAGAGACAGAGACAGAGCAGGAGAGGGGCAGAAGGAGAGGGAGACACAGAATCTGAAGCAGGCTCCAGGCTCCAAACTATCAGCACAGAGCCTGACATGGGGCTCGAACCCACGAACCAGGAGATCATGACCTGAGCCGACGTCGGACGTTTAACCGACTGAGCCACCTAGGTGCCCCCAGCACATAGCATTTTCTAAGAATTAGTTCATTTAATCTTCAAAACAGCCTCCTGAGAAAGATGTCAGGATAAGTTCAGTGGGGACCAGATGGGAGGTCTGAGCAACCCACTAAGACCTACGAATCTGAAGTCTTCGCTGCTTCAGTGTAACGCAGTGTTCAGCCCTGCACCAGTCTGCCTTGGGAGTATTATAGATACCTGTCCCTCGTCATCTATTCAAGAAAGCCACGCAATGAGAAAGTCTTCGAAGGGTTTTCACTTTGCCATTAAATGATATCTAGATTCCTTGTAACTGAATAGTTGATCTTTGCCACCAGACATAAAACATGGACCCAAGTACCAAGACGTCCAGACAAACCCAGCTCCAATGTGTCACAAGAGACTAGGGTGCTCAGCAAAGAGAGCTTGATGAATAAGCATATGTGTTTGCATGAAGTGACTGTCTTCAGCCTCAATTTGGCAATTACACAAGGCCATCCCAGCTCCAGATCTTCCAATAAAATCTGGTGACCCTCCTTAAGACTGCACTGCAGTTCAACTTCTCTGCCCTGCCCAGCCCCACACATGTTAATTCCAAGAGCACTCGCCACTAAACTTGTTTAAGTAAACTGTTGTCTGAAAGTCTGCTTCTCAGGGGACCTGACCTGAGACAGCATCCCCTGGCTTTTCCTAAGTATCTCTCAAGATCCTAAAAGTTCATAATGACCAAAAGAGGACTCATGGCCCTCAAATGTGGTGAACAATTCTCTTCATTTAACATGAGGATACAGCTAACATCATATTTAATCATGAAAATTAAGTGGGGCACCTGGGTGGCTTGGGCGGTTGGGCATTGGACTCTTGATTTCGGCTCGGGTCATGGTCTTGTGGTTCGTGGGTTCACTGACAGCGAGGAGCCTCCTTGGTTTTCTCTCTCCCTCTCTCTCTGCCCATCTTCAGTTGGAGCACATGTGTGCTCTCTCTCAAAGTAAATAAACTTAAAATAAATGTTTAATAATGAAAATTAAGTGCTTTCTCCCTACAATCAGAAACAAAACAAGAACATTTGCTCTTACCACATCTATTCAACATTGTGCTGGGGTTGACAGCCAATGCAGGGCAAGAAAGGGAAATAAAAGAGCATGCAGATTGGAAAGGAAGAAATAAAACTATTCATTGCTCAAATTGGTTCACCTTTGGCCATTGGGAAATCTTTCAGTTGACTCCTTTGACATACCTCCATCATTGTGGGGGTTTTTTATTTTTATTTTTATTTTTTTATTTTAGAGAGAGAGAGTGTGAGTAAGGGAGAGGGGCTGAGGGAGAAAGAGACAAAATCTTTTAAAAAAAATTTTTTTAAAGTTTATTTTTGAGAGAGAGAGAGAGCATGCGAGCACAAGCAAATAGAGAAGGGGCAGAGAGAGAGGGAGACACAGAATCCAAAACAGGCTCCAGGCTCTGAGCTGTCAGCACAGAGCCCAACCTGAGGCTGGAACTCATGAACCACAAGATCATAACCTGAGCTAAAGTCAGACACTTAACCAACTGAGCCACCCAGGTGCCCCAAGAGAGAGAATCTTAAGCAGGCTCCGTGCTAAGCACAGAGCCCAACTCAGGGCTTGATCCCATGACCCTGGGATCATGACCTGAGCCAAAATCAAGTGTGGATGCTCAACCAACTGAGCCACCTAGGTGCCCTGTGTTCTGTTTTGTTTTGTTTTCATTTTTTTGGTAACACTTTCTGGCACTGCAGGATGCTCATCTTGTGTCTTTCTTTCCCCTGTCATAGAATCAGCCTTGTTCCTTTTTTTGGAGGATGGTGTTAGAAACCAAGATCTGGTACTAGGTGTGCTCATTGCTACTGGGGTGTCATTGCTTGTAGGCCCTTTCAGCTGATGGAGCAAGAAATGTATGTACATTAAACTGTGATATTTTCATACTGAGAAATATTTCTATATGTAATCACTGAATCTGTGTTAAGGAAAACATGAATTTATACTTGTGTCACCAACTCTAATCCATTACCAGTGGGTCATTCTAGCCTCTTCCCCTTGCTTATCTCTATCCTCCCACTCCAACAAAGAGAAACCTTGTTCCTACCACCTGCTATCCATTTATTTAATTATCCAATTCCAGTATACACATTTAGTAGCATCAGAATCATTAATCCACACCCCACTCCACTTGATTTTTGACAGTTGGTGAATGTCATCCTTATTTGCTCTATCACATGTAACTCTTTTAATTAAAACCATTTTTTTTAATAGAGACAGAGCGTGAGTGGGGGAGGGGCAGAGAGAGAGGGAGACACAGAATCTGAAGCAGGCTCCAGGCTGTGAGCTGTCAGCACAGAGCTGATGTGGGGCTCAAACTCACAGACCACGAGATCATGACTAGAGCCGAAGTTGGCCACTTAACCAACTGAGCCACCCAGGTGCCCCACAGTTATAAATTAATTTTTAAGTGTAAGAATTAATATTTAAATATTAAAATATTAAAAGAGACAAACTGAAAAATGCACCCCAGAACCATACAGAAAGAAACAAACCTACACACAACCAGATTCTTCAGTACTTAATACTTACATAATCAGT
Source organism: Cryptoprocta ferox (assembly GCA_028646485.1). NCBI lineage: Eukaryota > Metazoa > Chordata > Mammalia > Carnivora > Eupleridae > Cryptoprocta > Cryptoprocta ferox. The sequence continues at coordinate 126,485,463 of CM053560.1, read as the reverse complement.
AAATGCTGTTCTTTGATTTCACTCTTTTATAATCAACCTATTGACACAGCACAGAGATTTAACTTTGGCTACTGAAAATAATTTTTTCCTGGAGCAGGAAAAGGACACTAGGTAAAAACTAGGGAAATCTGAATAAAGTATAAACTTTAGTTAATAATAATGTCTTGAGGGGCACCTAGCTGGCTCAGTCAGTAGAGCATGTGACTCTTAATCTAGGGATCATGAGTTCGGGCCCCACATTAGGAGTAGAGATTACTTTTTAAAAAGTTTAAGGAGCACCTGGGTGGTTCAGTCAGTTAAGTGTCCGACTTCAGCTCAGGTCATGATCTTGTGGTCTATGAGTTCAAGCCCCGCATCAGGCTCTGTGCTGACAGCTCAGAGCCTGGAGCCTGCTTCAGATTCTGTGTCTCCCTCTCTCTCTGCCCCTCCCCTGCTAATGCTCTGTCTCTCTCTGTCTCTCAAAAATAAATAAACATTAAAAAAATTTTTTTAAGTTTAAAAATTACAATAATAACAATGTATTGATATCGGTTCATTAATTATAATGAATAATACTAATACTAACAGACTAATGCCAGATGACATTGTACTATATTTAGAATTAGTAAGTCTATATATATATAGAAACTGTACTATATTTATAATTAGTAACTCTAACGTTATTCTAAAAAAGAAGCTTTGTTTTTAAAATATCAAGTGAGGCAAAAGACACACTAGTAAAAATACAAAATAATAAATTCACCAAGCTTTTTATCATAGAATTATTTGTGATAATAAAAAATTAGAACAAAATTAAAAACAACTCAAATGTCCATTGAGAGGTGATTCACTAAAAAAGTGAGGGAAATCTTCATGTCCCAGTGTGGGACACTTCCCAGTATGCACATTAACTGATAAAAATTGCCTTTTACGTATAAAAGAGAGGGGTTACAAATATACACACATACACAAACATTCTGGCATATCTGTAAATCAAAACAAAACACTGGAAAGAAAAACCAAAAACCAATACTACCCTATGGGCAAAAGAAGGGAAAAGGCGAGGAGACAATGATAAATGCAAGATTTTTTTGTTAATGTTTATTTATTTTTTGGAAGAGAGAGAAAGACAGAGTGCAAGTGGGGAAGCATCAGAGAGACATGGACACAGAATCCAAACCAGGCTCCAGGCTCTGAGCTGTCAGCACAGAACCCGATGTAGGGCTTGACCTCACGAACTGTGAGATCATGACCTGAGCCGAAGTCGGATGCTTAACCGGCTGAGCCACCCAGGCGCGCCACGAGATTTTTTTATACATTAGATTCTATAGTTTTGACTTTATCATTTTACTTATTCAAAAGATAATATTTAAACCAAATAGGATAGGATTAAGAAAAAGAGAAAAAGCAAATCTGAAAATAAAACAAATGAAGCTATCTGAAGATTATCTTGAGGGTAAAAACCACACAGAGAAATAAACTATTGAAGCAATTTCATAACACAGATTTGATGGTATAAACTTAGTGAGATGCAGTATATTCTAAAGACAAAAAGGAATACAAAGAACGTTTAAACTTTATCTAGTATTCTCACTGCTAAAAGTAATATTGAAATCGTTATATTGAAACTAGTAGGTAAAACTACTGTTTACTGTTTACTGTTACCTACTGACTAGGTAATGTCACTGTTAAACAGTGACATTAATGAGATTAGAACCAAACTTTTCATTATTAGAGAAAAGAGATACAAGGATAAAATCTAAAGTATGTAAAACCTCAGAAGGATAAATTTGAATTGTAGGTATTAGTACGAATGCATTATTTATGTTTCTTTTGGCCACTCATGAGGTCTAGAAACAATGAAAAAGTCTGAACAGCAACACGAGAGTATTCATCCCACTCAGACTGTGGTGTTTAGACATCATTCCCCACAAAAGTAAGCAGAGATCACGCACTAATAGCTAGCTATGGGTCAGAGGAAGGAAATGTTTGGGACCCTGTGTTGGAAGCAAGCAAGCTATCTGAAATAGACAGGGTTGGGGGCACCTGGTGGCTCAGTAGATTGAGCATGGGACTCTTGATTTTGGCTCAGGTCATGATCTCACGGTCATAAGACCCAGCCCCACATTGGGCTCCATGCTGGGCGTGGAGCCTGCTTGGGATTCTCTCTCCCTCTCCTTCTACCCTTCTCCCTATGACCCAGTAATTGCACTACTAGGAATTTATCCAAAGGATACAGGTGCGCTGATTCGAAGGGGCACATGCACCCCAATGTTTATAGCAGCACTATCAAAAATAGCCAAGGTATGGAAAGAGCCCAAATGTCCATCGACGGATGAATGGATAAAGAAGATGTGGTATATATATATATATATATATATATATATATATATATATACACAATGGAGTACTACTTGGCAATCAAAAAGAATGAAATCTTGCCATTTGCAACAACATGGATGGAACTAGAGGGTATTATGCTAAGCAAAATTAGTCAGAGAAAGACAAATATCGTATGACTTCATTCATATGTGGAATTTAAAATATAAAACAGATGAACATAAGGGAAGGGAAGCAAAAATAATATAAAAACAGGGAGGGGGACAAAACATAAGAAACTCTTAAACATAGAGAACAAACCGAGGGTTGCGGGAGGGGTGTTAGGTGGGGGGGATGGGCACAGCGTATTAAGGAGGACACTTGTTGGGATGAGCATGAGGTGTTATACATAGGGGATGAATCACTGGAATCTACCGCTGGAATCACTGGAATAATGTAGTGAAATCATTACTGCACTACATGCTAACTAACTTGGATGTAAATTAAAAAAGAAAAAAGAAAAGAAAAGAAAAAAGAAATACTAGAGAAGAAAAGAAAAAAGAAAAGGTGGTAGAAGATGAAGCATGGCAAAATGCAAGTGCATTTAGACAATAGGCATGTGAGGTTCATTAAAACATTCTCAAGTTTTGCGAATATTAGAAAATGTCATAATGCGAAGTTTAAAAATTGGGTGGAAGGGTTGGAGCAAACATTTTTTGTTAACGAGAGTGCTTGCCTTCCAAGTGCAGTGATCACAGAGAGCACTAAACTTCACAGTTGCTAAGGGACTGGATCTGAATAGTTCCCGCTACAAAAAAGAAATGGTAACTATGTGACCTGTCAGAGGTGTTAGCTAACCCTAAAGTGACAATCATACCGCAATATATAAATGTTCCAAATCAACATGTTGTACATCTTAAAGTCATACAATGTTATATGTCAACTATATCTCAATACAATAATTTACAAAAGAAGAAAAAAAAAAGCACGCTTGCCTTCCCAAAATGAGTTGTTCTCCTTTATGTCCTACATTCCCCATTCTTCAACATGCCTGGAATCTGAAAAAAAATTTTTTTTTCACATTTATTTATTTTTGAGAGACAGAGTAAGGCAGAGCCTGAGTGGGGGAGGAGCAGAGAGAGGGGGGACACATAATCTGAAGCAGGCTCCAGTCTCTGAGCTGTCAGCATGGAGCCCCACGCGGGGCTCGACCTCACAGACAGTGAAATCACGACCTGAGCCCAAGTGGGACACTTAACCAACTGCACCACCCAGGGGGCCCCAACGTGCCTGGAATCTGCTCAGGGCCAGATGTCATATTGTAAACACGGCTAAAAACAATGGCCAAATGTTGATTTGCTCATGCTGCTACTTTGTTGGTTGTTCAGACCGATCAAGACGTTCCCTCCCATTAAAATCTTCGTTAATTACCTGGCACTTGACAACCTTTATCAGGCAGCTCCTCAGTGCCAGGCATGGAGTGCTCTTTCTTAATGAACTCAGTTAACCCTCCTATCAACCCTGAGAGTTACAGAGGGGTAAACTGAGACATGTGAGAGGTAAAAAGCCCCTTGGCCCTATTCTTGTGGTTGGGAAGTGGTGGATCTCAGCTGAAACCCAGGACCCCCGTCCCCAGAAGGTGCATGCTTAACTTCCATTCTTTTCTGCCTGTCAGTAGTTATTTTGCCTCAGAAAAAAGAAACACCTTGTTAACAATATCATCTACTCTGTACATTTCCTTATGATGGAAATTAAGAAAGTGGTGTTATTTTAGCATTTGAGCTTGGCTCTTATGGTGAAATGCCTCAGCCTAAAGGTAGAGGCGGAGCATTACTTAAGACGATGGCTTGTATATTCCTTGACTTTGGAGGCAAACCTGGGTTCCAGCTCCAAGGTGCCGTCTGAAGTTTGCCCAGTTCTGTGATGCAGGGTTATAAATAGATACATCAAGTGCCAGATACTTAATCCACCACAGCTCTTGTTAATATGAAAATCCCATTTGCAAAGGACTTTTTCTACCCAATTGAATTGGCTTGGTGAAGTAATCCTGTTGCAAACAAAAGCCTGTCTGAGAGGCCCAGGAAGAGTTGCACGTTATTTGCATAGATTTGCATATTAATTCATAGCTGGTGAAATCGCTCATTAAGGGGTGGATTTCTCCAGGCTACTGAAATCCAAGGAGGCAAATATTTTGAACCAATCAATTTCAATGGATTAGGACTAGCCACTCTCTCTCTCTCTCTCTCTCTCTCTGCTACCCACTTCTCCCTTCAAAAGAAAATAACAGTAAGTAAGGCTTTGCCCCAAACCCAGGTTTTACCTGGAAATGCTAATGGGGGTAAGGGGGGTGGGTTAACCTGGCTGTATGTTGGTTGGGGAATCTGAGAGAAGGATGCGAGACACACACTTCAAGCCAAGAGCCAGCCCACATCCAAGTTAGCCTCCCTCTTTGAGAACCAGATCCTACATAGGAAGCCCAGACCAAGGGCAGGGGCCACCTGGCTTCTCTGTCCTCTCTGGTGCTCCCTCTCAGATTGCCTTATCTGATCTCCCTCCACCCACATTTGCATTCCCTTTAGCTCCATCCTTCCTTTCCCTCATGCTCTTTCCCTCATGTCACTGCCCCCTCTCTGCCCAACAGAGGAAACAGTAGCATCCGCCTCAAGGATTAACAAGATGAAGCCTAGCACTGTGTTTTGTTTCCCCAAAGTTTTATTGAAAGGTAGCTTATGTGACATAATTTAGGACACAAATTTGGATGCTCTTGGCTCACAACTTTTTTTTATGTTTATTTGTTTTTGAGAGGGAGACACAGAGCATGAGCAGGGAAGAGGCAGAGAGACAGGGAGACACAGAATCCAAAGCAGGTTCCAAGCTCTGAGCTGTCAGCACAGAGCCCAGTGTGGGGCTTGAACTCACAAACTGTGAGATCATGACCTGAGCCAAAGTCACATGGTTAACGGACTGAGCCACCCAGGTGCCCCATCTCTTGGTTTACATCTTATTTGACTTTAACATATACTGAAAAAGTATTCCTTTTTTTTTTAATGTTTATTTTTGAGACACGGAGAGAGAGAGAGAGAGAGAGAGAGAAAGAGAGAGTGAGAGGGGAACATGAACTGCACTATCAGCACAGAGCCTGATGTGGGGCTTGAACTCATGAACTGTGAGACCATGATCTGAGCTGAAACCAAGTCTGATGCTTAACTGACTGAGCCACCCAGGTGCCCCTACTTGCTAGTTGGTCTTGACTCTAAGTTATCAAACTGCATTTTTTTGATAACCCAAAACAAAGAATGAAATCACCCATATGCCTTTTCTTTCTTATGTTTTTCTGCCCTTATCTAGAAGCTTTGTGGGTGTGTGTGTTTTTACATTTCAATTAAATGAAAATCCCTATTACCCAGTGATAATTAAAGAAGCACACTGGGGCATGTATTCTGTCCAGATTTTTTAGGTTGATCATATTGTACATGCAACCCTGAAACCCATTTAGTTCCACTTAACTTCATAATATAAACACATCTCCATGTTATTCTTGAATCAAAATGAACACTATTATTTTGCTACATAAAATCCCACCTAGTGAAATGCCCATTATTGACTTTAAGTTGGTTCCAATTTTTTTCACATTATAAATAACACTGAAATAAATACCTTTGAGCAGTTTCTTGTTTGTTGTATTCAGATTACTTCCCTGAGACACAAACCAATTTCCAGAAGGTTACATTACAGGGGTATAAATATTTTGAAGATTTTGGATACACCTACCAAATTACCTTCTGGGGAAAGGAGAGGTACCAACATGTCCTAATATCAGATCGTATAAAATGCATGCCCTGTCGATCTTGCTTCTCAACCTTCTCAACGAAAGCCTGTTTAACAGGATACTAAATAGGCTTTCCCTATCACCCCCAAATTTTACCCATACTCACGGTCCCTGACTTAGGATGGCTTGACTTCTAATTTTTTGACTTTACAATGTTGCAAAAGCGATATGCATTGAGAACCATACTTTGAATTTTGAATTTAATCTTTTCCTGTACGAGCCCCACACAGAACAACACTCTCTCGTGATGCCAGCGATCAGCAGAGAGCCCCAGCTTCTGGTCAGCCCCAGAATCATGAGGGTAAACAACTGATACACCCACCACTACTCTGCACCTATACAACCATTCCGTTTTTCACTGTCAGTACAGTATTCAATAACTTACATGAGATATTCAACACCTCAGCATAGAATAGGTTTTGTGTTAGATGATTTTGCCCAACTGTAGGCTAATGTAAGCATTCTGAGCACATTTGAGGCCAGCTAGGCTGAACTGTGATGTTCAGTAGGTTAGGTGTATTCAATGCATTTTCAATTTACGGTATTTTCAACGAAGAATGGGCATATTGGGATGTTCCCCCATCACAAATCGATGAAGATCTGGAGTCCCAGAGCAAAAGACTCTGCAATTACCCACATGGCTGACTAAAGAGAAGATAAACTGCCCTTCGGGGCTTACCTCCCGCCACCAACCAGGGAAGAGAAGCAGGAAATGGAAGTCTTTTTTTTAATGTTTATTTATTTTTGAGAGACAGAGCATGAGCAGGGGAGGGGCAGAGAGAGAGAGGGAGACACAGAATCTGAAGCAGGCTCCAGGCTATCAGCACAGAACCTGACTTGGGGCTTGAACCCACAAACCGTGAGATCATGACCTGAGCTGATGTTGGATGCTTAAACTGACTGAGCCACCCAGGTGCCCCAGGAAACTGAAGATTTTAATGGAGTGATCTATAAAAGGAGGTGAGTGGTCAGTTTGGTGGGAAGTTCTGTGACATTTCCCCTTCTTCAAGCCAAGAGAATCGTCAAAGAGACAGAAGATGCCTTCAAGGGAGATTGTCTTCCTTCCTCCATGTACAGCTGACCTAAGAAAGTCACAGACCAGATGATGCATAGGAACAGAAGGTTCAAGAACTGCCAGATGCCTAGCCAGTATGCATTTCTCCCCTTAGTAACAGACCACTGGTTTTACTCAGTGCACCATGCACCCAGAGAAAGATTACATTTCCAGGCCTCCCTTGCAACTAGATATGCCCCAGCCAACGTAGGAAGTAGGGTTTCTGAGTAAGCTCTTTAAAGGGAAAAAGCTCAGCTGAAAGGATTCCTATCCTTTGTCCTTTCTCCTCCCTGCTTCCTGATGCCTGGAATGTAGCCAGGAAGTCTGGCATTCTGGCAGCCATCTTGGACCATGAAGAGAAGGGCTTAAAAATGGCAGAATATCTATAGAAGTAGCCCAGATCCCTGATGATCATGGAGCCAGCATGTAAGTCCTGGACTGCCTACCTCTGAACTTAATTTACATGAAAGAAACTGAACTCTTATGTATTTCAACCACCTTCTGGTGTTTGCTTCATTTTTTACCTTGGACTTTTGGCAAAGTTGCAAAGATAATACAGTGAGTTCTTCACATACTCCTGCCCAGTTTCTCCAAATGTTAACATCTTATGTTCCTGTGCTTCATTTGTCAAGGTGAAAAAACCAATGATGGTTCATTACTGTACACTTGGGTTTCACCAGCTTTTCCACTAATGTTCCTTTCTCATTCTAGTATCCCATCGGGATGCCACACTGCCTTCAGTCACCATGTCTCCTTAGTCACCTCTGGCCAGTGAGCTTCTCAGTCTTCCTTCTGGCTTTTCATGACCTTGACCTTTTGAAGAATATTCCTCCATTTGAGGGGTGCATGGGTGGCTCAGTGGGTTAAGCATCCGACTTCAGCCCAGGTCTCATGATCTCACGGCTCATGAGTTCAAGCCCGGCATCAGAGTCTGTGCTGATGGCTCAGATTCTGTGTCTCCCTCTCTCTCTGACCCTCCCCTGCTCACGCTCCGTCTCTCTCTCAAAAATAAATAAATTTTTTTTAATCATAAAAAAAAAAGAATGTTCTTCCATTTGACTTTGTCTGATGGTTTCTCGTGATAGACTGGGTTTAAGGGTTTGGGGAAAGAATACCACAGATGTGAAAGAGCCCTTCTCACTGCATCACATGGGGGTAACAGGATATCACCACGACTTATCCCTGGTGACGTTAACCTTGATCACTTGGTGAAGGTGGTGTCTGCCAGGTTTCTTCACTGTTAAGTTGTTATCTTCCCATACTCATTTGCTTGAGTATGGGACTTGAGTACCAAGTCCAGCCCACACTTGAGGAGAGAAATGTAAGCCCTGCCTCTCGCTAAGAGGGGAGATCTACATAAACTTATATACAGTTGGAAGTATCCTGTAAGGAGGATTTATTCCTTCTCTCCCATTTATTAATTTATTAAATTAATTAAATCATTTGTTTATTAAATCATTTGTTTATAATCATTTGTTTATAATCATTTATTTGGGTTATTTATTTTGTTGCTCAAATTGTTCCCCTTTTGGCCATTGGGAGCTCTTTCAGACTGGCCAAGTCCTCTTGACACACCCCCATCCATTGTTTTCAGTTTCATTTTGTTCTAGTTTTTTTTTTTTTTTTTTTTTGAGCACTTCTTTACTTGCTGTCACTACACAATGCTCCGGGATCATCTTGTATTTTCCCTCCCCCAATCCTGGAACCAGCCACTTCTCAAGCCCTAGTTCCTTTTTTTGGAGAATGGTGTTTGGAAAGGAAGATGTGGGCTTCGAGTATGTTCCTTGCTACTGGAGTGTCACTGTTCCAGACCCTCTCAGCAGACAGAACTAGGAGATGTATGTGTGCCCACCAGCATGTGCTATTAAACCAGCTAGCAGGGCATGGGGCTGCTTTATCCTGACAAACTTTAGCATTCTTTTTAATTTTTTAATTTTTTTAAGGTTTATTTAGTTTTGAGAGAGAGACAGAGCATGAGTTGGGGAACGGGCAGAGAGTGGGAGACACAGAATCGGAAGCAGGCTCCAGGCTCTGAGCCGTCAGCACAGAGCCCGATGCGGGGCTCGAACCCACAAACCGTGAGATCATGACCTGAGCCGAAGTCGGACACTCAACCGAGCCACCCAGGCGCCCCGAACTTTAGCCTTCTTGCAATGCATGTCTCCTGGAGTTTGGGGTCTGTCAGCAAACACAGACACTGATGTCTCCTTCCTATCTGGAGAACACTGCAAGTGGTGGGTGGGTTATACAGGCAGGAAGTAAGAGGGTTAGTGCAGTTTCCTCTGATGGCAGCAGTGAGGTGGCCTTCCCTCTCAATGTTTAGAATCACAAAGATGTGTCTGTTTTCTCATGGAGCAAAATGGGTGCTGAGGAAAGCAGCAGGGCGTAAGCCATCCCGAATTTTCTGCGTCTCAGAAGACAACCTGCTCAAAAAAAGGGACCACAGCACTGAGATTTCTGTGGCGTGTACTATTGCGGTAGGTTTCCCAGACAAAAGACAGGTTTCCCAGTCAAACTAGAATTTCAGATAAACAACAAATAAAATTTTAGTATCAGTTGTGTCCCAAACAAATATGGTTTATCTCCAATTCCAATTTGCCTAGAGTCTTGTATTTTTATTTGCTAAAATGGTGCCCCCACCCTGGGGACAGAAGTTGAAAGGGAGTTGCAAGGCTCAAGGAAGCATCATCACATCAAAGAGGTACAAAGCCCTGGGGCACCTGGGTGGCTTGGTCGGTCGGTAAAGTATCCGATTTGGGCTCAGGTCATGATCTCCAAGTTTGTGAGTTTGAGCCCCGCATCGGGCTCTGTGCTCACAGCTCAGAGCCTGGAACCTGCTTTGGATTCTGTGTCTCCCTCTCTCTGCGCCCCTCCTCCGCTCGAGCTCTGTCTCTCTTTCTTGGTGAAAAGTAAATAAACATTAAAAAATATGTTTTTTTAAATAAAAAAGGACAAAGCGCTGAGCTCCTGAATAATCTCTGTATCTGCTCCCAACAAGGCCTGTCATATAAAGGGCATTATAAGCCAAGATAAATCTATAAATAGCGCAAGGTCAATGAACTTGGTACACCTAGTTATCCGTCAGAAGGCAGCTCAAATGTCACATCCTCTCTGAAGTTTTCTTAGCTCTGCCCCAAGCCAGATAAACAGCTCTTCAGCTGTGTTCTCCAAAGCACCGGGTGCGGGCTTCTGTACAGGCCGAGCGATCTAAAGAAGAGGCGGGCATTGCTGATGGGGTCTTGGGCTGGTGGCTCTCCGTGTGCAGAGCTCTGGTTCTGTCCATCTCCGCAGCCCTGGTGTCCACCGGAGGCACAAATCGAGTCCGCAGCGGCTCTATGAATGTTTGTTCGAGGAGCAAGCAGATAAATGAACAACTGCTCCCATTTTAAAGATGGAGAAGCCAAGGCCCAGAGAATTCAATTCAATTCCACACAGGATTTATTGTTGTTGCTGTTAATGGATCCACCAAAAACAAGGAAAATGAATGATATTTCAGAAGCCAAAGTGCAAGACACCAATGTACAGTAAGGGATGTCTGCTGTACAGTAAGCAGAGATGTCTGCTGTGAAGGATACTGAGCATGGCCCTTCTTAGTCTGAGGCCAACGTGGCATCGAAGCCTGCACCCAACTGCTGCCTCTTGGCAGGCAGAAAAAGCCCCTCAAGGAGCGCCTGGGTGGCTCAGTAGGTTTAGGGTCCAACTCTTCATTTTGGCTCAGGTCATGATCTCACAGTTTGTGGGATCAAGCCCTGAGTTGGGCTCTGTGCTGACACTGCAGAGCCCGCTTGGGATTCTCTCTCTCTTCCTCCCTCTCCCTTCCTCCCTCTCTGCCCCTTCCCTGATCGTGCTCCCTCTCTCTCTCTCTCTAAAATAAATATACTTAAGAGAAAAAAAAGAAGAATGAGCCCCTCAAAGATTGGAAGTCAAAAGTTCCACGTCCCATTCTGACTGACTCTGGGCAAATCACTCTGACTCCGTTTTCTCCTCTGTAAACGGCCAGGGATAATCTACACTAAGCAACTCTAAAGTGCTTTAGGCCTGCTTCCTATTCATTCATCAATCAGCATTTGTTGAGGCCCTTCCATGCAGATCTCTGGGGATTAAAAAAAAAAAAAAAAAAAGCAAGATGTAGTCTCTGCACTTAAGGAACTGGAAAGGCAGAGAATTGAAATTAAATGGACTGAAGTGTGGCCGGTCCCATTTTAACAAAAGCAATGGCCACCGTTTACTTTGCATTCCCACTCACCGTGTAGCAGCCTCGGTCCCAGTTACCACTGCCACCTTACAAGTGGGTGTCATTTAAATCCTCCTTTAGGGAGACGAAATGACTTGGTCAAAGTCACTTAGCTAGTGAGCGCTAGAGCAGCCACTGAAACTTGTTTGCCTGACTCAAAAACTACTGTTCCTCTCTCTCTCAAAAGAAATAAAATAAACTTTCATGGGGGGGGGGGGACCTGGGTGGCTCAGTCGGTTAAGCGTCTGACTTCAGCTCAGGTCATGATTCTTGTGGTTCATGGGGTTTGAGCCCCGCGTCAGGCTCTGAGCTGATAGAGCCTGAAGTCTGCTTCCTATTCTGTGTCTCCTTTTCTCTCTCTACATCTCTCCCACTCGTATTCTCTCTCTGCATCTCTCTCTCTCTCTCTCTCTCTAAAGTAAATAAACATTAAAAAAAATAAAAATAAAAGCAGGGGGTGGAGGTGGGCTCCTGAGTGGCTCAGTTGGTTTCACATCTGACTTGATTTCAGCTCAGGTCATGATCCCAGAGTCGTGGGATTGAGCCCCAAGTTGGGCTCTGCACTGAGTGCTGAGCATGGAGCCTGTCTGGGGTTCTCTCTCTCTCTCTTAAAATAAATAAAATAAACTTTAAAAAAACAAAAAACAAAAAAACTAGTGCTCATAACCACTCAGCTACCACGGCTTTCCTGATAGAAGTACGTGAAAAAAGTCATGGCCACGTCAAAGGAGGGCATAGGGAGTTTCTTAAGGCTTTTCTAACTATGACACAAAATCCAGGAACCATAAAAAAGTTTCTAGGAACCATAAAAAAATAAGAGGTATCAAATACAGAATTTACTATGTTCCATACAGAGCATTGTTACAAACACTTTAAATATATAAAGCATTTTATCCTCACAAAAGCCGTATGAGGTTGGCATCCCATCCTGTAGATGAGGAAAATGAAGCACAAAGAAGCAAATTTCCAAAGTCACACAGCCCATTGGCAGAGCTGGAATGTGAACTTGGACAGCCTGACCCCAGAGTCCATGCTCATCTCCATTACACTATCCTGTCAAAGTCAAAGGTAAATGACAAATGAAAGAGAAAAAATAATTGAAATTCATATCACATAATATCCCTAATATACTAAGAGCTTCCCCTAAGAGGCCCACAAACCTATAGAGAAATAGACAAAGCAAAACAACAGATAGTTCAATAAAATTAAAAACATACAAGAAAAATGCAGATTTTAACCCTGCTGAAATATTTCTCACCTACCGGATTGGCAAAAACCCAGAAGTTGGACAAAACACTCTTTGGGAGGCTGTGGGGAGGTGGGCCTCACATGCATGGCTGGAGGGGGACACAAATCAGTACAAGATCTATGGATGGCAATTTAAAGTGACCATTCCATATACTCAGCAATTCTAGATCTAGAAATTATTCTACAGATAACTCACACATGCAAAATGGCATTAATGCAAGACTAGTCATTACAGCCTTCTTTGTGACAACAAATTGGGCACCTGGGTGGCTCAGTCAGGTCAGCATCCGACTCTTATTTAGGCTCAGGTCATGATCCCAGAGTCATGGGATCGAGCCCCACATCAGGCTTTGTGCTGAGCATGGAGCCTGTTTAAGATTCTCTCTCTCTCTCTCTCTCTCTCTCTGTCCCTCCCCTGCTTGTGCTCTCTAAAATAAAATTTAAAAAAAAAAAGACTAAAAAGCCCCAAAAAGCCTTAATGCCATTATTAGGGACTGGTTGGCTACATTTGGCATAACCACATAATGGAATACTTTGCACTGTAAAAAGACTGAGGAAGTACTTCATAGATTGACGTGAAAGCATTTCAAGATATATTAAGGGAAAAAGCAAGGTACAGAACAGTGTGAATGATACATTATTCTTCTGTGTGTGTTACACACTTTTGTATAAAAATAAAAGGGGAGGAAATATATCTTGTATTGATTTGTAGAGGCGTAAAAAAATACCTTTGGGGGAAAACAGGAAGTGGGTAGACGGGAGGGAAGGATAGGAAAGAACTTCCCCACCTTTCGTGCTTTCTGAGGCTTGAACCACATATTTATATTACTTTTTTTTTTTTAATGTAACAAATGATTTTTAAAAGAAAGGCCTTTCAGAGGAGGGGTCATTGTAGAGCTCTCTGGCTCCGAGAGGACAACTCAATGGTCCTGTGATGAGATAGACTCTTCATGAACCCATTAGCGGTAAGAAAACAAAAAGTAAGAAAACAAAAAGCGTATCAGAGATGCCCATGCGTGTAAGAAGGTCCTTTCATCCAGACCCGCTCCAACAGTTCCCGCTGCCTTTCCCCATTATGCTCCCGAGGCTCATTCGAGCTAAGACTCAAGTGCCAGTGACATCTGCTAACACAGGTAACCGTGGGCAACCGGGCTGCTCAGTGGTTGTCATAGCAACACTGACGCGCCTACAGTTAGGTTTCCATTGTGAAGTAATTACCAGGCCTTGTGGGATGGGCCCTTCCGCGTTTGCAGTTATTTACATCAAAGGCGATTATGAATGAGGCTAAATTAGATGCAATTTCAAATGAACTGTTAAGAGAGGCTGTGAATTGAGTGAGATTTCCATAGCCCCCCATCAGGGCTGGCAAATCTTTTGAATCGCACACCCGATGCAATTCAAGGATGGGGTGCCACTTGCACGGCAGCCATCAAAAGCCGCGAGATGGCCAAAGACCTCCATGTTCCAACCCCAAACGGGCAGTCCCTTCTCTACCTTCCTTTCCTCCCCTCCCTCCATGAGTGGGAAGAGCAGACCCGGCAGCCTCTTGGTTTCAACCCGGAACAGAGAACAAAACTTCCTGACCTACCAGAACTCTGTAAAATCCGCAGGCCTGTGTGATTAGCCCCCCACTTGACACCAGAGAAATCGCAAGTTCCTGCTCGCCGGAACACCCCCACTGGAACGTGATGGGCCAGGATTCCCACCCGCCTCTGGACTTCGCCCACCTCTGCTCCTTCACTCAGGGGCCAGGGATGAAATTCTTCTTTGTGTTTGGAAAGTGACACAGAGCATCATGGAATCCGTGTGCCCAGTGCAAAGAACAAGTGCTTGCGCACACATCAGCCAGAGGTCAGAAGGAAGAGGCTGGGGCTCGGCAGTCAAACCCCCAGCTTGAATGAGCCTCCGGAGCATAATGGAGAAAGGCAGTGGGACCTGCAGGAGCGGGTCTGGACAAACTCCAAGTGACTCATACGGACCCTTAACCTCTGATTTGAGTGGTTCCATTATGCTCACCCACACTCAAATACATCACTCTCTCTCCCTGTGCTAGATGATTCCATTCCTATGCTACATACCCTCAGAGAAGTGAATCCATTTGGATGGCCTGTCACTGGAATACAGTGATAGGAAGGAAGCACAGGAAAGGAAATCTCTGGTGTTTGGAAGAAGCATGACTCTTCCCCAACCTGTCCACATTCCTGCTCCGCGCAGGTGACTTGTGGCTTCTTTTGTGCCTCAGGCACGTGGGACAGCTCCAGTAGCAAGAGGTGTGGACGGGTGAGGAGGACAACAGGTATGGGCAGAGATACAGCCATCCCTTCCTGTTAGGTTTGATGGGTTCTGTCTATGCGAGTCCACCAACCAGCTTTGTTGGCTTATGAAAGAAGCAGGATGTTGTCAAAACCCCATTGAAAAGCTTCACATTCATTCCAACTCTTATAGTTCCATTTGGGTCAAGCAACCCTTCTTGGCAGGTAAAAATGTGCCCAGAAAAAGTTGCACTCAGGCAGCCCTCATCCTTAACCTGGGATTGGTCCATATATTGAGTGGGCTTCCAACCACCAATGAACCCAACGACGGTGTATGCAAAATGTTTCACATACAGCAGGTGTCGATCTGCAACCACAAATTCAAGTGTGTAAGAAATTTAGCAATTCTTTACTTTTGGTCAATTTTTTTTTCATTTTTAAATGTTTATTTTTTTTTTTTTTACATTTTACTTATTTTTGAGAGACAGAGACAGAGTGTGAACAAGGGAAGGGCAGAGAGAGAAAGAGACACAGAATCTGAAACAGGCTCCAGGCTCTGAGATAGCGGTCAGCACAGAGCCTGACGTGGGGCTCAAACCCATGAACCGTGAGATCATGACCTGAGCCGAAGTTGGACGCTCAACCAATTAAGCCACCCAGGTGCCCCGGTCAATCAATTTTTTTTAATGTTTATTTATTTTGATAGAGAGATAGAGAGTGAGCAGGGGAGAGGCAGACAGAGAGGGAGACAGAGAATCCAAAGCAGGCTCTGCACTGGCAGTGGAGACCAATGTGGGGTTCGAACTCACCAACCGTGAGATCATGACCTGAGCCAAAATTAAGAGTCGGATGCTTAACCGACTGAGCCACTCATGTGCCTGTTGTTCAATCAATCTCCGTGTATCTCTAAACGCTACCCATTTGGGCTGACCAGAAATCCAGACACTACTGGACCGCTAGCATACTAGAGGTCCCCACCTTTTATTTCATCCTCCACCTCCATTTTGTCCTGGTCTTGGCTCATGTGTGACAATCGAGCATTAGGAAGTCCCTTTGGTTATCAGTCCACAATGTTTCTCACTGAGATGCCTCTTGCTCTAGCTCATGTGGTTCTTTCAGATTCTGGAGCACTGCTGTGTTTGTGCCACATCTGGGCGTTGGCTCTCCAGCAGGCTGGCTGGACCCAGGCACAGAGCCAGCCTGTCTGGGAGTTTTTACACCTGCCGTCCCCTCTGGGGACGTGGTTCCCAGACACCAGTGGAAATCTTCAGTTCCTTGGCCTCAGCACTAGGATTTAGAACTGAAATCATGGATAACAATAAGACATAGGGTGGGAGAAAGGTGATATAAAGCAGGGTGTCCAAACATTTTTGAAGGGAGGGTACACCCCCAAAAAGAATTTTATAAATCTTGTCTCTTCACAAATTTTAAGTTAGCATGCAAATTTTTTCATTCCCCAATTAAATAGTTGCAAATTATATAATTTCCAATTAAAATAGTGGCATTTTAAAACTGCTATACCACTCTTTTAAACCTATCCAGTGGAACCTAAATAAAGTGAGTTGATACCCATCATTAGTCTTTTAGGAAATACATGAGCCAAGCTCTTCTTCAGAAAGCACAAACTTGGGGCGCCTGGGTGGCTCAGTCAGTTAAGTGTAAGTCTGACTTCGGTTCAGGTCATGATCTCCCGGTTCATGAGTTTAAGCTCCACGTCGGGCTCTGTGCTGACAGCTCAGAGCCTGGCGCCTGCTTCAGATTCTGTGTCTCCCTCTCTCTCTGCCCCTCCCCTGCTCATGTTCTGTCTCTCATTCTCTCTTTCTCTCAAAAATAAATAAACATTAAAAAAAAAAAAAAGCACACACTTTGGGTACCTGGGTGGCGCAGTTGGTTAAGTGTCTGACTCTTGGTTTCAGTTCAAGTCATGATCTCACAGTTTCATGACTTCAAGCCCCACATTGGGCTTTGTGGTGGTAGCACAGAGTCTGCTCGGGATTCTCTCTCTCTCTCTCTCTCTCCTTCTTTCTCTGCCCCTCCCCCACTTGTTCTGTCTCTACGCTCTCAAAATAAATTAACTTTAAAAAGAAAAAAAAGGGGCACCTGGGTGGCTCAGTCGGGTTAGCATCTGACTTTGGCTCAGGTCATGATCTCACGGTCCATGGGTTCGAGTCCTGTGGCAGACTCTGTGCTGACAGCTCAGAGCCTGGAGCCTGCTTCTGATTCTGTGTCTCCTTCTCTCTCTGCCCTCACCTGCTTATGCTCTCTCTCTGCCTCTCAAAAATAAATAAACATTAAAAACATTTTTTTAAAGAAAAGAAAAAGAAAAAAAAGAAAGCAAAAACTTTGTCAATGCCCTCCAGCCAAAGATAACCATGAACAACTTGAGTTTACTGACCCATTGCCACAAGGGACAACATTTACCATGGGGAACTGCAGGCCATCTCCATGGCAAGGTATCAGAAAAGACTCACAGGATTTGGGCTTGTGTTACTTTCAGGGAGAATTCAAAGAGGCAGGGCTTTGCTCTGAATTAGATGCTGTCAGGAAGCAGGAGTAATTCTATGTTGGGTTAAATAAATCTTACCTAGTAGGAAAAAATAATGGGGAAAGCTAACACTTTAAATGGTAGAGAAGCAATCACTTATAGTAGCTGGGAGAACAGAATTATATTAGTTTTCTCTTGCTTCAAATTACCAAAAATTTAGCAACCATTTATAAAACACCATTATCTCAGCGTCTCTGGGTCAGGTTGTAGAGTGACCTAACTGGGTCTTCTGCTCAGAGTCTCACAAGGTTGGAAATTGAGGGCCACGGGGCTGCATTCTCATCTGGAGACTGGACTAGGGAAGAATTCATCTTCAAGCAACCTCAAGTTATTGATAGAATCCATTTCTTTGAAGCAACAGAATTCAGGCCAATGTGCTTCTTCAAAGCCAAAAAGAAAGAGAGAACCTCTGCTGCTGGAGTCTCTACCATCTACTATCAGGGAAAGCCTAGACCTTCTTCCTAAGAGCTACCCTGATGAGGTCAGGCCCACCCAGGAAAGTCTTCCTTTGTTGAATTCAAAATCACCTGATTAGGGACCTTAATAACACCTGCAAAATCCCTTCAACGTTGCCATTTAATTTAAAATAACCATCACCTTTATCAGATTCAATTTGTTAGAAGCAAGTTACAGGTCCCACTAACTCGAGGCATGGACCCTGGGGAGTGGGAATCATGAGGGCCCTCCTCAGGGGTATCCACCACAGGGATGTTTAGTGTCGCTTTGGTTTTGCACAGTGACCTTGTTTTTGTGCAGGCTTAGATAAGATTGTAAGACAGTCCTATTTCTTTCCTGGCTCCCATCGCCACGGTCAAAGAGTGACCCTACTCGAAACTGGTGTACGGGGAGACCATCATGTTGGTCAGAGAACACCACAGCCTGGCTGGGAGTCCTGGGTCAGCGTCTAACAACCCTGAGGCCAAGCTCTTAGTGTCAGGCTAGCCTCCAGATGTCAAAGGCTGCCTCTTTCCTCCCTTACAGCTTTCCTTTGTCCCTTGATTATTTCTCTTCCATTTCCCCCATATAACTGCATTCTAATGGAACCGCCTATATTCTCAAAAGTCTTTTATAGACCGCTCTGCCGGACAGCTCGACAGCCAAATTATGAATATAAATTGAACATTTGTATTTTCTGTATAAGGCTAATGTTAAAGAGAAATCTTTTCAGCTTGATTTGGCATTACAATTACGATTAGTACACAACTGACTGATGCAACACAGAGATATACATTTGGACATATAATTTTTAAATGTATTAAGTAAAAGTTTACTAAAATGTATCTACTAATGAGACAAATGGGCTGGTTTTATTTCCAATTAATTCATGTATTCACAGATGAGCATTAGTAATTGCCAGCATAAGAAAGATTCAACCTCAGTTCCATTTTTAAGTTTTGCTTGTATACATGAGAGCACTGAGATACATAACTGGACATGGAAGGGTGTCATTAAAGTAATGTCATTCAAGTCCCTGAACTTTTTCGGAATTATACGCCCATTGCAACTTGGTTACATCAACATATGGGGCGCCTGGGTGGCGCAGTCGGTTGGGCGTCCGACTTCGGCTCAGGTCATGATCTGGTGGTTCATGGGTTTAAGCCCCACGTCAGGTTCTGTGCTGACAGCTCAGAGCCTGGAGCCTGTCTCTGGATTCTGTGTCTCCTTCTCTCTCTGACCCTCCTCTGCTCACGCTGTCTCTCTCTCTCTCTCAAAAATAAATAAAAACATTAAAAAATAAATTAATTAAAATAAAATAAATCAACATTTGTTAAGCAGAACCTGAGGATGTGGAAGGTGAACCTCCTTCAACAAAATACCACAAGGTAATTAAAATACACAAACTTGGGTCCCCTGGGTGGCTCAGTTGTTAAGCAGCCTACTTCAGTTCAGGTCACGATCTCACAGTTTGAGAGTTCGAGCCCCGCATCAGGCTCTGTGCTGACAGCTCGGAGCCTGGAGCCTGCTTTAGATTCTTCTGTGTCTCCCTCTCTCTCTCACTCTCTGTCTCTCAAAAATGAATAAACATTTAAAAAAATTTTTAAATAAAATACATAAAATAAAATAAAATACACAAATTTAGGGGCACCTGGGTGGCTCAGTCAGTTGAGCATCCGACTTCGGCTCAGGGTCATGAGTTCAAGTCCTGTGTAGGGTATATAAAGACTACTTAAAAAAAAATTATTCAGAGGTGCCTGGGTGGCTTGGTCAGTTAAGCGTCTGACTCTTGATTTCAGCTCAGGTCATGATCTCATAGTTCTCTGTATCAGCACAGAGCCTGCTTGGGATTCTCTTTCTCCCTCTCTACCCCTCCCCCACTCACACGTGCTCTCTCTCAAATTAAATAAATAAACATTTTTTAAAAATAATAAATAGGGGCGCCTGAGTGGCTCAGTCGGTTAAGTGTCCGACTTCAGCTCGGGTCATGATCTCACGGTTCATAAGTTTGAGCCCCACGTCAGGCTCTGTGCTGACAGCTCGGAGCCTGGAACCTGCTTCGGATTCTGTGTCTCCATCTCTCTCTGCCCCTTCCCCACTCGCACTCTCTCTCAAAATAAATAAATATTTTAAAAAAGAATTTAAAAAATAATAAAATATTTAATAAGTAAATATTAAGTATTATTCATATACATTTAAAACTTGCAAATATTTTTGGCACTCAACCATTAGGATCATTCACTATCTCAAACCTAACGCCAATATTTTTTAGTCAACCCTTTATTGGTAGCTTAAAGGCTTGTATACTCAGCATAATGTGTCAAAGTTAGATTCAGGAGGGGCAAGAGAAGAAAATGGAAATAAAGAAAGATGAAGCCAGAAAAAAAAAACCCACAAAAAACCCTATGCTTTCATCTCAAAGGGGCTGCCAGGAAGATCAATTTTAGAAAAGAGTGCATGTGAAAACAGACGAACTGGAAATTGATTACCGTAAAACAATCCCCATATTTTATATAATGTAAATGCATGAGTGCTCCAATTTGAAGATGCTGATCTAAACATTCTAAGAGCTTTGTATTTGAAGGAAGATAAGAAATTGATTAATCTGTAAGAAAAAAGGAAAGAAAGAAAGAAGGAAAGAAAGAAAGAAAGAAACAAGAAGGAAGGAAAGGAAAGGAAAGGAAAGAAGGAAAGAAGGAAAGATGGAAAGAAAGAAAGAAAAACATGTCCAAGATGGAGCCATGTCACTAACCTGGGGCTTAATACCTAACCTATCTGCAATTTCAACCTCCCCAGAAACGTAGTCCTACCCAGGCAGTCAGGAATTTTCTGGTCAACATCAATGAGATTCCTGTCCACTCCCCCCAGAAGAAGATGAGGTAATCTTGATGATAAAACCCCTTGCTCTGCCCCCTTAGAGAAAGTGACCTAGCTTGAAATAATCCTTTCTTTTCTTCTGCTAATAACTTCCTTCTTCCTTTACCCTCCATCTCACAAAAACCGTCCATTTGGTACAACTTCTGGGAGCTCCCCTCTACTTGCGGGACTGGCTGCTGCCCAGGTCATGAATTGCTTGATAAAACCAATTAGATCTTCACCTTTGTTCTTTAACAAACCTTTAAAAAAAATTTTTTTGAGAGAGAGAGCATGAGCGAACGAGTGGAGGAGAGAGGCAGAGAGAGGGGAGAGGGAGAGAGAGAATCCCAAGCAGGTTCCACGCTCAGTGCAGAGCCCTATGCGAGGCTTGATCCCACAACCCTGGCTGGGGTCACCACCTGAGCCAAAATCAAGAGTCAGACACTCAACTGACTGGGCCACCCAGATGCCCCAACAAACTTTAAATAAATTGTGTTTAGTATGTACGTCAAAATATCTGGGGTACCCACTAAAAAGAATAAATATTTTTATATTGACATAGAATGTCCAAAATATTTGGAAGTGGGGTGTACTAGAATAAGAGGGAAAACAAAACCATCTATCATCCAAAAGAAGGAAGAAAGGTAGGTGATAGTGAAAGGGGAGGAGCAACAAAACAAAAATACCGTAGAATTTAATAAGAGGATAGAAAAAACATCTAAGTCAGCAATTATAATAAACTTAAAGGGCAAAACTTTCCAACTTAAAAAAAATGATTTTTCAGACTGCATTTTGTAACAACAATGAAAAGGTTATACCTGTTATTTTAAAAAGAAGCCATCCCCCTCAAAAGAGAGAGGAGGGGGAAGGAAGGAATGAAGGAAGGAGGGAGGGAGGGAAGACATGCAGAGAAAGGTCAAAAGCCCAAGATTAAAAATAATACAGCAGGCTAATACTAACTGTAAGAAAGCTGATGCGGTGCCATCGGACAAAACAGGCTGTAAACAAAGAGATGACAACGTAACTTCATGACAATAAAAGGCTCCATTCATCAGAAAGACATGAGTCTAACTTTGTATGCACCTAACACACAAAGCAAAAATGAACACAGCTTCAAGGAGAACTTGATAAATCCACCATCAAAGGGAGAGATGCTGACACTCCTCTTTCTTTTTTTTTTTTTAATGTTTATTTTTGAGAAAGTGAGGAAGAGAGAGAGAGAGAGAGAGAGAGGGAGGGTCAGAGAGAGAGGGAGACACAGAATCCAAAGCAGGCTCCAGGCTCTGAGCTGCCAGCACAGAACCCGACACGGGGCTCGAACCCATGAACTGTGAGATCATGATGTGAGCCGAGGCTGGACACTCAACCAACTGAGCCCCCAGGTGCCCCTGACACTCCTCTTTCAAAGAGATCAAGCTGCCAAAAAAAAAAAAAATAGTAGAAATATATTAACAATCATATGAATAAAGATGGTTCCATTTTCAAGTTTGGCCCAGGGGATGTACATAGAACACAGCGTCCGGCAAACGGGGGATCACACGCTGTTTTCAAGCACACATGGAACATTTACCAAAAAAAGCCCTGTGATAGGCCAGTAGGATTACCTCAAAAAAATGTCAAGCTGTTGACACCATACTGACCACGTGCTTGGACCACAATGCAGTTAGCAATTACACAAATATAACAAGAAAGCCCCACGATTGGAAATGTAAGATACACTTCTAAATAACTCATGGATCAAAGAGGAAATCATAATAGAAATCTCAAAACATTTAGAAGTGAACCATAACAAACTAACTATAATCTGAGACATACAGGATAGAAGAAAATATCATTTAGATGGAAGTTTACAGCCTTCAAAGGTTTACATTAGAAAATAAGAAATGTTGGGGCCCCTGGGTGGCTTAGTTGGTTGAGTGTCCGACTTCATCTCAGGTCATAATCTCGCGGTTTGTGGGTTCAAGCCCCACGTTAGGCTCTGCGCTGACAACTCAGGGCCTGGAGCCTGTTTCAGATTATGTGTCTTGCTCTCTCTTTTCCCCTCTCCCCCTCATACTCTCTCTCTCTCTTTCTCTGTGTCTCTCTCTCTCTTTCAAAATAAATAAACATTTTAAAAAACTTAAAAAAAAAAAAAGAAAAAAGAAAAGAAGAATGTTGGGTGCCTGAGTAGCTCAAGTCGGCTGAGCATCCAACTCTTGATTTCAGCTCAGGTCCTGATCCCAGGGTTGTGGGACTGAGCCTTGGGCTCTGTGCTGAGCATGGAGCCTGCTTGAGATTCGTTCTCTCTCTCCCTCTGCCCCTCTCCCCGACTTGTGATCTCTCCCTCTCACTCCCTCTAAAATAAAAAATAATAAAAAAGAAAATTTTAAAAATGAAAATAAAAATGCTACAACATTAATGTGTTAAGACCCAACTTCTGGAGCTACAAAGAATCTACCCCCCCCCACCTCCTCACTCTTGACTTCCGTCACACCTTACCCACATTTTTCCCTCCTCTTTATCCCTGTACTTACTGAGCCCTTCCTGTGTGCCCGGCACTGCCTCCTCCTCCACCATCTTTATCATCAATTCTCTGACACCGTTCAGATTTCCCTCTGGCGTATTACTGGAAAACACCCAGTGCACACAGTACCCAACATAACTGTCTTTGACTGCACTTATTCATTCAACCCCAACACCTGTCGACCTACCACCCTGCACCAAGATGGCGCAGATGCTACAGACACAGAAATGAAGAAAGCAAGCCCAGTCCTTGCCCCGAGAGCAGAGGTCATCACGGCATAGCCCCCAGACCACCACCATCGTCATCAACTAGGTGCTTCTTTAGAAATGAAGGACTCAGGTCTACCCTCACCTACTGAATCAGAAACTCTGGAGCGGGGCCTAACACCCTGCCTTAACAAGCCCTCCAAATGATGCTGGCCCAGTGCTGGAGGAGATTGAGACCCACTGCCCACAGGAGTTCAAAGTCCAGCAAATATAAACTAAAGAACACTTGGGGACAGCTGGAGAAGATATTATGGAAGGTTCGGGGGTGTGAAGAAATGGGATCAGACGGATGGGATGGGGATCAGATCCTGAAAACCTTCGGTGCCTGAGAAGGACTCGTTGTTTTGAGAACAATGAGGAGTCACTGAGAAGTAGGAAGGAGCTATAGAAATGTTAGCCATTGGGGCACCTGGGTGGTTCAGTCAGTTGAGCGTCCGGCTTCGGCTCAGGTCATGATCTCACAGTTCATGGGTTTAAGCCCCACGTCGGGCTCTGTGCTGACAGCTAGCTCAAAGCCTGGACTGTGTCTCCTTCTGTCTCTGACCCTCCCCTGCTCACACCATCTCTCTCTCTCAAAAATAAATAAAACATTAAAAAAAAATTTTTAATAGAAATGTTAGCCATTATTATAGTGACATCTTGAGTTATCATAGCAACACTAATTATACAGTAGAATTTCCAGGCAGATTTCTTCAGAAGCCAGGCACATTATGATGACCTTTTTATCAACGGGAATATTTGAAACAAAAATTATTTGTCACTGGCAACGAATGTCCAGGGCCATCTGTCTCGGTTAAGGTGCTAGCATGATCTTACATCTGAGAGCAAGGATTGGATAATCTTACAGCTTTTTTTTTTTTTTAACATTTATTCATTTTTGAAAGACAGAAAGACACAGAGCATGAGTTGGGAAGGCGCAGAGAGAGGGAGACACAGAAGCAGGCTCCAGGCTCCTGTCACTGTCGGCACAGAGCCCAGATGCGGGGCCCGAACTCATGAACCGTGAGATCGCAACCTGAGCCAAAGTCGGACACTTAACCGACGGAGCCACCCAGGCGTCCCGAGATAATCTCACAGCTTTGAAGGTATGCCTACATTGCTCAGGCACTGAGGAGACCATAATGCAAATGATGGCGATTAACTCAGATACTTTCATTATGAACAAATATTCGTTCTATGGGAAGGCTTATCCATCACCCCTGATCTGGAGACACCAACCACTTTGGACTCAGACATAAGCATTTCTTCAGACAAGGTGATCACATTCATCTGAAAGCAGTTTTCCTTGAAGCTTTAGACAGCTGTGAAGGAGTGGTCCCTTGGAAGCCTGCACTTGAATAGACGTTAAGAAGAGCAATGAATGCATCAGAGGCACCTGGGCGGCTCAGTTGGTTAAGCACCCAACTTGGCTCAGACCATGATCTCATGGTTCACGAGTTCGACCCCAGCATCGGGCTCTGCGATGTCAGCTGTCTCCCTCTCAAAAATAAATAAACATTAAACAACAATTTAAGGGATGCCTAGATGGTTCAGTCAGTTAAAGGACTCTTGGTTTCAGCTGAGGTCATAATCTCAGGGTTTCATGAGTTCAAGCTCCACATTCAGCTCTGTGTTCACAGCGTGGAGCCTGCTCGGGATTCTCTCACTCTCCCTTTCTCTCTGCCCCTCCCCCCTCACGCTGTTTCTGTCCCTCTCAAAATAAATAAATAAACTTTAAAATTTTTTTTAAAAAAAGGAGCAGTGTATCAAGTCAAGGCTTTGTCTTTAAATTCATTTGGATGGTGCTTTCAGAGCTCAGTTTCTGAGTATCGCATAGAGCTGACCCCCAAACTGCTGGTAACATTCGGTCATTAAAAAATCCCTGGGGTAGTCAAAGAATCCGATCCATCGTTAATCTCTACTGAGAGTGAAGAGAATTAACCAACCAAGTTTAATTTAATTTAGGTCTTTCTTACTGACTTAATTTAATAATTATTTGTAAGCACAAAGCATCCTTCCTTCTGTAAGATCTGCAGGAAATTAATCACTTCTCCCTCTGGACAGGTTATTTGCATTCTTTTCAGCATTTTTTAGGAGGCAATACATAATGCCTGGTACAAAATGTAAAACATATCAAAGAGCACATGGTGGGGGGGGGAAGGAACACAGAAAGAAGTACATCATCTGTCCACCCCCCCCCCCCGAGGTAGGTTCTGACAAATACGGAAACATACACATATGCCCTGTTTTGGAATTTTTCTTTATTATTATTATACGTAGTTTTCAATACTGTGATGTTCTATTTTGGTGACTATTCTGTACCAGTTCAGGAGAGGCCCCCTTTTTCGTCATTCCACCGTGAGCTTGTGCCTACTTTATTATCACTGATCCCCTACACACAGACATTTAACTGGCTTCCAATCTTTTGCTACTTCAAACAGTGCTGAAAATTAGATCTTTGTATGAAAATCTATCCCCTGTCTGAAAGAACAAACAAAAGGCAGTAAATATCTACAATAGAATAATATTATTCAACCTTAAAAAAAAAAAAGACACTGGGGGCGCCTGGGTGGCTCAATTGGCTAACCGTCCGACTTCGGCTCAGGTCATGATCTCGCAGTTCGCGGGATCAAGCCCCGCGTCGGGCGCTGCATTTACAGTGTGGAGCCTGCCTGGGATCCTCTCTCTCTCCCTTTCTCTCTACCCCTGCCCTGCTCATGCTCGCTCGCTCGCTCTCTCTCTCAAAATAAACATATAAGGGGAAAATCCATTCTCTGTATGCTTATGTATGCATTCATGCATTTGTCCGATCGTCCCTTAAACCTATGTGTGCCAGAATCAGACAGTTATGCACAGTTTTATCCTCAAGTTGAGGAAGACAAAAAGGAAGTAAGTAGGCAAAGAAATGACGCAAGCAGAAAGTTCGGGATGTGAAAAATCAAAATGCCACACTAAAGGAAAAAGGATAGAGAGGTAAGGAGGGGCCAGATATAAAGACCTTGGGCATCTTACTAAAGGGGAGATCTTATTCTGTAAGAATAAATGACGATCCTGAAAGGTTTAGGTACACATCGACCACCTGACCTGTGTGTCAGGAGAGCTCTGGTTTCCGTGTGGAGGCTGGACAGAGACTGAAGCTGACAAAGAATCCCTCCGTCCTGTTTTCCTCCAACCCGGGAAGAGTAACAGTGAATCTTGGTGGATCTTGACCTGCCCAGAAAAGAGAAAGGAAACAAAATTGCAGTAAATTAAGGTATAATTCACGGCCCAAGTAGTTTTCAAAGTGGGGTGTCTGGACCAACTACATTAGCATCCCCTGGGGGCTGGTTAGAAATGCAAATTTTATGGCTCTCTCCCAGCCCCACTGAGTCAGAAACTCTGGGGGTGGGGCCCCAGCAATCTGTGCTTTAACAAGCAGAGGTGATTCTGATGCAAGTTCACATCTAAAAATTTTTTTAATGTTTATTTAAAATTTTTGAGAGGTTGCCTGGGTGTGTCAGTCCATTGAACGTCCGACTTTGGCTCAGGTCATGATCTCACGGTTTGTGGGTTCGAGCCCCGCGTCAGGCTCTGTGCTAACAGCTCAGAGCCTGGAGCCTGCTTCGGATTCTGTGTCTCCCTCTCTCTCTGACCCTCTCCTGCTCACAATCTCTCTCTCTCTCTCTCTCTCAAAAATGAATAAACATTTAAAAAATTAAAATAAAATAAAATAAAATTTTTGAGAGAGACAGAGCACGAGTGGGGGAGGGGCAGAGAGAGATGGAAACACAGAATCTGAAGCAGGTTCCAGGCTCTGAGCTGTCAGAGCCTGACTCGGGGCTCGAACCCACGAACCGTGAGATCATGACCTGAGCTGAAGTCAGACACTTAACCGACTGAACCACCCAGGCGCCGTGAAAATTCACATTTAAAACCATTCTCTACAACTGAATTCACCACAGCTATCTTTTCAAAAGTATGTTTCTTACTCCTCCACCCAACTCGCCAGTAAAAGTTAACACTCTGGCTCCCTTTACTTTATTTGATATAGATAACATTATTGGGGCACCTGAATGGCTCAGTCAGCTAAGCGTCTGACTTTGGATTAAGTCACGATCTCACAGCTCAGCTCGTGAGTTCGAGCCCCACACCAGGCTGTCTACTGTCTTCCCAGAACTGGAACTGGATCCTCTGTCTCTCCTCCCCCACCTTCTCTCTCTGCCACTCCTCCACATTTTATCTCTCTCTCAAAAATTAAAAACATTTTTAAATTAACATTAAATTAATTGTAACATTAAGACATAAAAAGAATTACATTTACCTGCGCACCCAAAATGTACTTGCATGAAGTTGTCAGAAACATAACGCAAAGTATAAATGTTTCATACGTTTTATATATGTTCTCCCTTGTTTCAAAAACTATTTGAGGCGGCTGGTGTATGCATGATTAATGTTTACCATAGATCTCAAGTGTGCTTTCGGAAGATCGTTTCAAAATGTACTCCATGAAAGACTGGAGGCTTTGGAGAGACTTATCTGAGGCTTTGGGGAGCCAAAGACCAGAGCTTTCTAGGCCACAAAGTCCAAAAGCCTAGGAAATACAGGCCAAGAAAAACCATCTGTGAACCCTCCAGAAATACTGCATATCCAATAGTCCAGGGGCCTTCGAAATGCGAGCAATCACAGGGCCTCGGCTGCTGCATAATAAGTAAGCAATCCTCCGGGAATTCAGACGTTTTATTGAAATCTGAAGAGCCCCAGAGCACCCTCTCTAGTTCCAAAATATGTTTCCTGCCCTTCAAGAGGGTTTTGTTCAAGCCCCTCTGCTGCCACTACAACAATCCCAGTTGTCTTAAGGGTACAATTCATATGCTAAGTGGCAGAAACCCAGAGGCAGGAGGCAGAGTAAACAACACAGGCTCTGTTTCCTGGTGGTGAATGGTCTCCTCTCTAGCCCCTGACCCTGGAAAGACCACTTTGTGCATGCATCAAGTAGGCAGTGTTGTTCTGTGTCTCCTACAGTACTTGAAGCAAGGCAAAGTGTGCAACAAGTACCTATCATTCGTGTATTGATTTCCTTCAGTGCCGGGAGCACGGGGACTGCGAAAGGCAATCATGGAGGATGGGCCCAGCGGAATAATCACATGAGTCACCACTAGATGGCAGTAACGGCACTAAGTAATTAGTTATTAACATGGGTTCTCAAAACCCAGCTCTATTTGTTACTCAGTATTTACTCATTCATTCAGGGAATAATTATTCAATACCTACTATGTACCTGGTGCCTGGCACCACAAGGGTCAGCAAAGAAAGACATAGCCCCTGTCCACAGACCTTATGGTCCTAGGTGAGAAGATGGACAAAGAATCACCCCAGTAAAATATCACAAGGGTTTTGATACTGCACAAGGGAAGAGCCGGGCTCCTGGGGAGGAAAGTAGCCCTAAGAAAGAGATGAGGCCAAGAAGGGGGAGCTGCTAAGGTCTGAAGAACAGGACTTGGTGGGTGAGGGGAAAGAAGGGAGCACTCAGGTGGAGGGAAGAGCCTGTCAAAGGCTGCCATGTGACAGGGAGGACTAGGCTGGAGCCCACAGTACTAGGCGGTGGGCTGGAAGCTGCCCCTCCTGGAGGAGTGAGCAGGAGCCAGGCCATGCAGGACCTCATAAGCCTTGCTCACTCAGGGGATGTGGGTCTAGATCCAAAGAGCAATAGGTCACTGAAAGGTTCTACATCCTGTGAAGGGAAAGAGTTGGTGGCTAAATTGGATTTGCCTTTGACAAGGTCAGATCTGCATTCTGGAGGGGTCACTTGGGTCTGCTCCAGGAACTCCACTGAGGGGTGGCCAAGTGGATGTAGGGGGACTGGCTAGAGAACCATCAATGGGGTCGGGAAGGAAGGAGGAGCCTGGGATCAGGGTAGGGGCAATGGAGACAAAGGGACAGGATGGCTCAATGGCTAGGATGTCAGAGAAAAGGGGAGTGTCAGAAATGACTCAGAGAGGACAACAGATGGAAGGGAAACCAAGGCAGGAGAAGGGTTTTGCATAGTGGTTGGGTAGCGGGGAGTCATGAGCTCAGTGTTAGACGGGGCTGACTATGAGGGGGTTTTGAGACATCCAGGCAGAAACATCCAGAAGGGAAAGGAACACCTAAGTCTAGAGTTCAAGACAGAACCATGTTGAGTCAGGTGGCAGGGATGAGACCATCATGGAGTGAAGACTGAGGAAGCATTAAGGCCATCTGGATGAAGACCAGCAAGTAGTCATGGAAAGGGAAAGACGCTGAAGGCGGCATTAGAAACCAAACTACAGGGGGGCCTGGCAGGCTCAGTGGGTGGAACGTGTACATCTTGATCTCAGGGTTGTGGATTTGAGCCCCACCTTGGATGGAGAGATTGCTTAAAAATAAAATCTTAAAAAAAAAAAAAATCTAACCACAGGCAGAGGTCAAAATACAGGTAAGGGAAAGTATCAAAATAATCAAAGCCGAAAAAGAACAAAACTGGGAAATAAGATTACAAAAAAGCATGCGATTCCATTCCAGTCCCAGCAAACTGCTCATTCTTAGAGAAGGGGTGTGGCTTTTAATGACCCCTAATTGTGTAGGAGGCTGTTCAAATAGCCTGCTCCAGAAACCCGAGGGTTCCCATTCCAGACACCTTATCACACAGCCTTCAGTTTAGATGCTGTGAGAAGGGAGAGCTTGGCCTAGTGCAAGGTCAACAGCTGAGAAGGAGGGTTCTTGACATTCGAAAGACCATTCCCTTGTCCTTCCCATTTCACACAATCAAAGCACTATCAGCTTGACTTTGTTTGTTTTTCCAGCATAGGGAGAAGACACACACAGCCCTGGGTTCAAATCCCAGTTCCCTTCATCCTAAACTGAGAGCCTCGGGCAATGATTTACCTCTCTCAACTCTAGTTTCCTGAACTTTAAAATGGGAATGCTCTGCAATTCTCATATAAATAAACAGAAAGGGAGAAGAGGGGTGCCTGGGTGGCTCCGTTGGTTGAGGGTCTGACTCTTGATTTTGGCTCAGGTCATGATTCCAGGGTTGTGGGAATCCATGCTGGGCATGGAGCCTTCTTGGAATTCTCTCTTTCCCTCTGCCCCTCTCCCCCGATCGCACTCTCTCTTAAAAAAAAAAAAAAGGAGGGGGAAAAGATAAAGCAAATGTGGCCAAATGTTAATTGGTGAATCCAAGTTAATGTTATGGCTTTAGTCCTTTTGCAATATGTATCAAATCAACACATTACCTAACTCAAACTTACATAACATTATACGCAAACTTACATAACATTATACGTCAATTATACCTCGATGAAGGTGGGAAAACCTGGTTAATCTGGGTGATACAGATGTTTGTGAAGCTATTCTTGTAGTTTTTTAGTAGCCTTGAAATTATTTTTTTTTAAATGTTTAATGTTTTACTTATTTTTGAGAGAGAGAGAGAGAGAGAGACAGAGTATGAGTGGGGGAGGGGCAGAGAGAGGGGGGAAACAGAACCTAAAGCAGGCTCCAGACTCCGAGCTGTCAGCATAGAGCCTGATGCGAGGCTCGAACTCATGAACTGTGAGATCACGACTTGAGCCGAGGTCGGATGCTTAACCGACAGAGCCAACCAGGTGTCCCAGCCCTGAAATTATCTAAATAAAAAGTGTTTGGGGTTTATAACAATAAAAATACCTGGTGGGAACCATGAGTGCAGATTAAACCAGGCTGACTATTGGCTAAGAACTATGGATTGAGGGAAGCATGGGGGTTCATTACACTATTTCTTACTTCGTTTTTTAAGTAGGCTCCACGCCCAATATGGGGCTCGAATTCACAACCTTGAGATTAAGAGTCACATGCTCTACCGACTGAGCCGCCCAGGCACCCCAATTTTCTACTTCTATAGATTTTTTTTTCAGAACCGGAAAAAAAAAACAAAAAACAGTTGCTGGGGTTGGGGCGGGAGGGAGGGAAGATATGCAAAGTGCCAGCACCTGGTTCTGTTTGTTGAGTAGAGACATGTTTTTGTTTGCTCTTCTTCCCTTGGGTCAAAGCTTACGCTTTAATGCCGTTTTCTTCTCAGATTTGCTAAAAAATATAAGGTTTGGGTTGGAGTGGGGATTTTTTGTTAGTTTTCATCTTAAATCAGCTGATGAGTTAAATGCTGCTGACGACTGGTTGGAAGCTTTGCCCAATTCCTTGGATTTCAGAGTCCTGACAGCTGAGAGGCCTTCCCTTCCGGCAGGCATAGCAACCCTAAGGTGCAGAAAGCCACAGGAATGCTGGGGACATAAACGCAGGAAGACAGAGGCCCCATTCGCCCTGCCCTGCTCTGGCCACGCTCCAGCTTCCCAGGCTCCTCCCTCCCGGCTGCTGAGGGGGACCCTAGGGCACCGAGGTCCCTGCCCCAGTCTGGCGGCACGAGTGCCCACTTTTCTGCCTCATCTCCTGCTGCCTCTGCCACCACCCCGTGTTCCAGCCACCCTAGACCACAGGCAGTTCCCAGCTGGACTTGGCTCTCTGCCACAGACACGTTTTTGACCCTACCCACACGATGGCTCACGCCTGGAATGCCTGTGCCAGCATTTCCCCTGGCAACCCTGCCTACTTCCCAGCTGGGTAAAAGTGAACTAGTTGCTTAACCCGCTAAAACGATCTTTTCCAAGGGGATATTAAAGGCTTCCTTCTGGAATTGTTTTGCAGATCGGAGAGATGGCATACAGATGTGGCGTACAGATGAAGAACCAGCTCCACAAATATTATTATTTAACAGTTAAAACACTCTACTGAGATTGTCGTATTCCTTGCTGGAATGTAGGCTCCTTGAGAACAGGGAATACATCTATTTAACTTCTTGGCATCTCTAATGTCTATCATAATACATACCAGAAGGATGGACTTGCAAATATCCATGATTCAGAATCACATGAGGGTTTGCTTTCACGTGGTTGCAAAATATAGACTCCTTGGCTCCAGACCTATCGGGAACGGGGTTCCGGATAGTGCAGAGTAGCCACTGAGTCAAGAGATCACCCTCTGTGATCTTTATCAGTACCTACCCTTCACCTCGAACACGGACAACTGATATTTGCTACGTCACATGTAAAGTGCCACTACAACTCTTCAAAACAAGTTGTGTCCCACCCTGAATTGGTTGCCTAGGGCGGCAGTGACAAATTCCCACTAACTGGATGACTGAGAACTACAGAAATCTGCTCCCTCAAAGTTCTGGAGGCCAGCCGTCCAAAAAGAAGGTGTTGGTAGGGTTGTGCTCTCTCAGAAGGCTCTAAAGGAAAATCTGTTCCACGCCTTTCTCTTTGCTTCTGGTGTCACCCGCACTCCTTGGCATTCCTTAGGGTGTAAACGTGTCACTCCAATCTCTGCGTCTGGAGTCATATGCTCTTCCGTCTCCTGCTTATGGAGATATGCGTGATGACAAGTAGGGTCCACCTTGACCATCCAAACTCTCTCCACTGTGATAGCCTTAATTTAATCACACCTGCAAGGGTTTTTTTTTTTTCCTTGCTGGTTTTTTTTTTTTTTTGTTTTTTTTTTTTTTTTGCCAGATGAGATAATATTCACAAGTTCCAGAAATTAGGATGTCTTCTGGGAGGGGCCATCATTCAGTGTGCCACATACCCAAACCCCAGTAGATTAAACTGAGGTCGATCCGTAAGCTTCCCATGGGATTCCCAGCTGTGAAAACTACTGAGCTGGGCACTGACTACAGGTTTGCTGAATGAACAAATGGCTTCCGCTACTGTGCCAAACCCCCCTCTCCTCCATCTCTTTCACTTAGCTATAACCCTCACAAGGAGAGACCTTTCTTGGGGCGCCTGGGTGGATCAGTCAGTTAAGCGTCCGGCTTCAGCTCAGGTCATGATCTCACGGTTCATGGGTTCGAGCCCCGCGTCGGGCTCTGTGCTGACAGTTAGCTCAGAGCCTGGAGCCTGCTTCAGATTCTGTGTCTCCCTCTCTCTCTCTGACCCTCCCCTGCTCGTGCTCTCTCTGTCTCTCAAAAATAAAAAAATAAAAATAAATTAATTAATTTTAAAAAAAAGGGAGAGACCTTTCTAGAATATTCCATACCTAAAAAAGTTGGGGGGAGGTGAAAGTTTTTGGAGTTCCTGACTCCCAAAATACAGTGGGCCACAGACACCTCCCATCACAACCCCTCTGCTCATTTAGCTCTTTCCTTAGCAGCACAAGTTTCTTCGGGGGTGGGGGGAACAGCTCCCTGGGCTGCCCAGTTTCCCCCTTGCCCCAGAAATGCTTGTGCAATACAGAACAGACTCACCAGGAAAAACTCGTGACTCACCCCTGGTTTACGATTTGATTAAGAGACTAAGGCTGTTGAAACATCTTAGCCCAAGGCCACTATGGGACTGCTGACTCCAGGACCATCATCACAGGAAGCAACCTGAGAGGAGTGACATCCTTCTCAGGGCTTCTTCCAGTAGGGCTTCTGCTGTGAGATAACACACTATGCTGATAAATGTTTAACAAACAGGTCTCCAGGGGCAAAAGCCTTGGATTTGTAGCTTTACCTATTCCTGAGTCATAAACAGTCCCATCACGGCCAAGTTCAAGCTGCCTGCATGATGTCACCAAGAGACAAGCACGTTCTCACAATCCAACTTCCAGCCATTGACCTACAGAAAAACCACTCTTCTCTCAGTGAGGATTTGTGGCGCAGGAACTGGACATTGTAGCCTTTAGGGAGTCACTACAGACAATTTCCTAATTTCAGGGACCAAATGCTACTACTAGGAGCAAGTGTTTAAAATAAACACAAATCTTTATAATCCCTACCCAACAAGAAAGTTCTAGAAACAACACTGCCTCTTTCTTCTCTGTCATCAGTTTATTTCTCCATCTTTTTTTTTTTTTTTTTTTTTTTTTTAAGAATTCATTTAACATTGGGGCACCTGGGTGGCTCAGTCGGTTGGGTTGAGCATCCAACTTGGGCTCAGGTCATGATCTCATGGTCCATGAGTTCAAGCCCACATTGGGCTCTCCACTGTCAGTGCAGAGCCCCCTTCGGATCTTCTGTCCCCCTCTCTCTGGCCCTCCCCCGCTCACTCTCTCAATCTCAAAAATAAATAAACTTAAAAAAAAAAAAACTTATCTAACATTGACTCCGTGCCAAACACTGTTCCAAGTGCAGTACATACCATGACTCAATTTACCCTCACAACAAGCCTAGGAGGCAAGTACATTAAAGATCTCTGTTTCAACAGATGAGCACATCGAAGCCCTGTGAGGTTAAGTAAACATGCCTAAAGTCACACAGCCCTGGGGTGCCTGGGTGGCTCAGTAGGTTAAATCTTGGACTTTAGCTCAGGTCATGATCTCATAGCTCATGGGTTCCGGCCCAAGTCGGAGTCTGTGCTGACAGCTCAGAGCCTGGAGCCTTCTTTAGATTCTGTGTCTCTCCCACTCTCTCTCTCTCTCTCTCTCTGCCCCTTCTCTGCTTGAGCTCTCTCTCTCTCTCTCTCTCTCAAAAATAAACAAACATTAAAAAAGTTAAATTGAAAATTGTAAAAAGTCGCACAGCCCTGAACTGTCTTTGCCATTTCCAAAAAAGTGTAGCAGAATAAATGACAGCCTCCCAACCCAGGAACTCCTATCTTTTAGATATAGATCTGTGTAAAAATAAGCAGCATTATTAATACATATGTAATTGTAAATTGAACCTAATAAACACATAAATACACCAATAAAATTTTTCACAATGATCAGTCCTGGGAATAAGAGCACTTTGTCTTTTCACATTCATCTTCAATAAAGGGACTCATATCTCTTTGCAATTATCAATTAATTCTAAATCAATATTCTTCAGAGGGTATATATTACATTTATGGTCTATTTATGGTCATTTTATTGCTGTCATTAGTAATGAAAATGAGACAGTTATGCAACATACAACGTGCCAGGTAGAAACCAGAATTAGACACGATCATTGTTTGAAGGTTTACAACACAAACTAAATTTCTAACAAATTTGTATTTTGTTATTAATAACATGACCTCAAATGTATAGAGTATTTCATGTTTAAAAGTTTTTCATGGGGCGCCTGGGTGGCTCAGTCAGTTAAGCATCTGACTTAGGCTCAGGTCATGATCTCACAGCTTGAGTTCGAGCCCAGCATCGGACTCTGTGCTGACAGCTCAGAGCCTGGAGCCTCCTTCTGATTCTGTCTCTCTCTCTCTCTCTGCCTTTCTCCCCCTCGTGATCTGTCTCTCAAAAATAAATAAAACATAAAAATAAATTTAAAAAAAAAAAGTTTTTCATGTGTAGTCAATAGGGCACATGGAATGTAATCTGCAGCCAGTCAGACCTGAATTCCAATTCTGGTTTCTGCTCTTAATACCGTTCTGTGTATAATTCTTAACTGTTTAATTTTATGCCGAATAAGTCCAATTCATATGATTGAAATTCAAAAGCGACAAAGATTTACAGAAAAATGTTCCCAACTCAGTAACCCCGCCCAGCAACCTACCTCCTTTTCTTGGAAGTTAAAAAAAAATCACTCTTTGATATGCTACCAGGGATATTTTACGCATATATGTTACAAGCAAACGGCACACATAACCCTTGTGCCGTTTTATACCAATGCTAGCATTCCACACTCTTGGAAAGTCTGATCTGGTTTCCTCTCCCGTAAAAGGGCGACGGGGAAGATTACATCAGAGAATTTCGAAAATACCTAGCCATAGTGTGGCCTGGAGACAGCTCGCAAAAGAGTTTTCCTTCCCCTACCCTTAAAAAGCCTGGGGGTTCAGGGGTCCTTAGCATGCCTCACACTCAATGCTTGTTAATCACAGACTGTCTGCTGCCTCCCCCAGTTTCCAATTTAGGAAGTCTGGCGGAGGCCCCAGCAAGCCCCCAGTTTCCAATTTAGGAAGACTGGTGGAGGCCGCAGCAAGTGCATCTCCAACCCGCCCCTGAAGCTGCAGGAGCCGCTGATCACGGGGTCCTCTGGGAGCCTCCCGGCAGAGCTGGAACTCACATGCCTGTGATTACGACAAGTTCTGCCACTGGCGCAACTCATTCTCTGACCTTCAGTGTTATTTCTTAATAAATGGAGTAACTCCCATGGCAAAGGCTGCTTCTAGGTTACACCAGATGCAGCATGTGCACGGCCTCGGTCTTAGCACACGCTCATGAAAGGTAGCGCGAAAGAGATGAGGGGCAGCAGGGAGGGCGGGGGATCTCCCGTGACTCGCGATCCGGAGCCCCTACCGCGGGGACAGGAGGGGGACAGCCACATCCGAACTCCGGGGGTGGGGGGCCCCTGCTTCAAAGCCTTCAGGTACACCGAGCACCGCGTACCCAAACCCCTCCATGCAACTGTATGACGCTTACGGTCCAAACTGCGTGCAAGGATGCCGGTGACCCCGGATGAACTCAAGCGCAACGTTGGCGCACAGGACAGGGCGCCGCCGGCAGCCCCGCCCACACGCTCCCTGCCGCTCTCGGGACTGGTTGCGCGCGCGCGCGGACGTGCGGCCGGCAAGGGAGGAAATGGCGGCGGGGGCGGGCGGGGCCGGGAGCGGCCGCCCGCCAGGGGGCAGTCGCGCGTCTGCGGGCCGCGGCCGGCTGGAACCGGTCTGGCCGGAAGTGGGGGCGGCACCTTGGCTTCCGCAGCGACGTGCCACGTGCGCGGCCGGGAGGAACTGGAAAAAACAACAAGATGGCGGCGGCGCCGGGGGGCGGGGTCCGCTGGGCGACCCTGATTTCTCGGGTCCCTTTAAAGGGCGTTGGCGTTCGTGGGACGGGGCGGACGGGGGTAGGAGGCCGCGGAGGAGTGCTCTGTGCCTTTGTCAGGCTGCATCGGCTGCGTCTGTTCCGCGCTGGGGGCCGAGCAGCCGGGTAGGCTGTCAGGCCCCGGCCTCCCCCAAGGTCACTGCGGCGCATTCGCATGCAGCCGCTTACCTGCTTTGCAGTCACAGTGCCGGTTGTTTTTTGTGCGTTTTTTGGCTTTTTGCTTTAGGGCTTACGGGTTGTTGTGTTGTTGTTTTTGTCGTTTGTTCTTACATTTGCTGCTCCCTACGAACTAGGACAGCAGAAACGCCTTTCTCGGGCGTTATCTTCCTGAAGGCGAGGTTAGGGGCGGCAGATGGAGTCGGGCGAGTCCTAGTTGGCTCGAAATGCAGTCCCTCCTCTCTTTCCAGCAGTTTCGATTACGTTTCCTGCCTTTATTCAGAGTTAGAACTGCCTATCCGTGCTCTAGGCTTTAAAGTGGCCTCCCGTCCCTGTCCAAGTGTGGTAGGAATGAGTGTGCCCCTTGTGTACGCCGGAGCTGCCCTGGACCCCGAATGTGTGGCGGAGGCCGAAGCTCTGTTCTCTATCATCCAGCTTGGTCATGTTTTCAGAAAGAGAAATGTACGTGTGGATGGTTGTGTATTACACACTGCAGGAAATAGGAAGGAAGGCGAAGTCGCTTAGTGTCCGTGGCTCTTTGAGAAAGGCCTGCAGCTTCCCTTTCTTGTGTGTGGACCTGAACCTGGAAGACCGAGCCATTCAGCCTCTTCCTGGACAGTTGCCCCCAGCTCGATTTTCCTTCCTCGCCGTTTTATTTTACATGAGCTTGAGACGCAAGAGAGCCAGTTTGGGTAAAAAATAGTTAACACAAGTCATGCTGCTTGTGATGTTATATTTAGAATAAAGGAGGCGTTTGTCCTTGGTTTTATTTATAAACGTGGCCCCCTTATTTGCGTTTAGATGCTCTCATTCTTGGTAGTTTGTGAGGTCCTTTAAGTAAGTCTCGGAAGTGATGTGACATTTGGGGGGGCGGGGTTGGTAAATTTGTTCTCTTTGAGATGCTCATTCTTGGTAATTTGTGAGGTCATTTAGCAAGTCACCGAAATGATGTGACTGGGGGGAGAGGGCGGGTTGTTTGCTTTTATATAATAAAACTTACTTCGCAAAGGTTTGGGAGGTTTAATTAGTATAAATTTCTGAATGTACTAAGGACCCCGAATGAGGGCACGCTACAGTGACAAAGCTCAGGAAAGACCTTACTTTGTTTACAAAGGAGCTTTTACGGTTTCCTCCGTCTCCGTGTGGTTTTTTACGCTTGTGCAGTGACCAAAACTGCGTCGCTATTAAGTGACAGACTAGAAACGGCATAATGTGGTCAAGAGGGGGAGGAGGAGGCTCGAGGCCTTTATTAAGGCTTAAATGCGGATTTCTGACCCAAGCAAAGGTTTGAGAGAATTTCCCTTTATCCCTCCTTTCTGTATCCATGCTTTCCAAGATTTCAGTGCAGACTCGGCCATCATTTTGCAAAAAAAGGGCTGCACTGTTTCCAAAGGATTCTTTTCACCTGAAGGGGTAAGGACCTTCTCTCCCTTCAGCCTGGGAAAAGAATGCAACTTCCTTAATAAGCATGTCTTCAAAAGGAGCCTGCCCCATTTAGTCTTTATATTTTGCAGTGATTACCGACTTTGTGTCTCCTTTTGTACACAAGATTCAGATCTTGGTCAACTTTTTTCTGCAAAAAGCCCTGAGCACAAGAATTAGAGAGTATCCTCAGGCCTTAAGTCGTTTGCCTCCCAAGAATTTCATTAGCGCTGCGTGCCTGTTAAAGGGAGAAAATGGGCTTTAAATTTTAGAATAAAATGTATAGCAAATTTAATTTTTTTTAAACAGAAAAAAATAGAAAAAAAAACTAAAAGAATCTGTACTCCAATAATTCAGAGATACTTCTCCTTCAAGGCAAATTTAAGTTTGTTTTGGGGGGATTATGTTGTGTGTACAATTCGGTGCGTTTACTTTTAAATTGATATCGCTTTAGTTTATGTTACTAGAGTAAATTATGCTCAATAGAAAACATGAAAAGTACAGAAAAATACAAAGAAAAGAAAATCACCCAGAATGCCACTCTCAAACAAATGGTCTGTATTTGTCTTAAAGTAATACCATCCCTAGTTTTGCAACTCATGGTTGGTATTTAGCCATGTATAATGTACATTTTCTTAGGTCAAAAAAGAATGTTAATGATTTTTAGAGCCTACGGTAATATTCTATCAGGTGAATTAACCATTAACCACTTAGTATTGAACACCAAATTTGTTTGCCAATTTTTGCTCTTGTAAGTAATATTGACATAAATACTTATGTACAAAAGCTTTTCAGATTTTGAAAAATAAGGTTTACAATGAATCTGAGCTTTTTAAAGTTTGTTGGTACATATTTGCCTCCCCAAGCTATTGAGTTAATGGCATTCCATCTTGAGCCTTCTAATTACTGTGCGTCAGCCTGCCACCTGAGGTCACATCCCATCTCTTGTGCTTTCACTGCTGTCTTCTTAATTTATTTGTTTTAATTATAAATCATTTATTCTTGGCACACTGTTTTTGATATGGATGCGTGTCTAATATGTACCAGTGTCTAATATGTACCAGACGTGGGTGTTTAAGTTAAGCATTTAAAAGGCGTCCTTTCACTGTTAAAAATACAGAAACCTCTTTTCCTTGGAACTACTTCATTTCTATGTATAAATGTGACACAAAAAGAAATTAATTGCCAAAGTTTTCTTTCCAGTGTGAGGCAAATATATCAACTTTGTAGTTCTCGTTATAAAATAAATGAACTAAGGGACTATGGGGTTTTAGTTTAAAGGCCTCTAACCATCATATATCATATTTTATTGGTTGCTTCCGGTGGTTTTGTTGTGGCTGTGTATACTGCTAGACCTTTAACCACGGGGACAGGAAAAACACCTCTGTTGGAAGCAAGGTGACGAAACCCAGTAGTTCTAAGGTTTCTGTAGCTCAGTGTGATGATACTGGGATACTCCTTACCAGGAAACCATTCTGGGGGTGCCTGGGTGGCTCATTTGGTTAAGTGTCTGACTCTTGATTTTGGCTCAGATCGTGATCTCACGGTTCCTGAGACAGAATCCCCACATCGGGCTGTGTGCTGAGTGTGGCGCCTACTTGGGATTCTCTCTCTCCTGCTCTCTCTCTGCCCCTTCCCCACAGGGATGTGCGCATCCTCTCGATCAAAATAAATAACTTTATTTAAAAAATAAAAGGAAACTATTCTGTGTCGACTGTTCTTCCAAAATTAACCAGTTTGCCACATTCTTCTCTCTCAAAATCCCTTAGAGAATACCGAGAAACAGACAGGAACTAGACAAATGTATGCACAATGGATACATGATAATCAGCAGCCATTCAGTGGTCATATCAAAATTACCTCCGAGAATGTGACAGCTCTTTCCTGGGGCAGTATCCGTTCTGTTCCTCCCTATACTTTAAACAACCCTAATCTCTCTTTAAATGAAGTCCTAAATACTAAACTTGAAATAAGATCCATTGCACTAGAATAAAGAACACAGTTCGTTAAAAATATTTATTCCAACAGATCTGGGGACTTGAAGAGCTACCGTACATGGCAATCATTATTATTCTAGAAGTCTTCCTTTTGGTGACAGTACCTCAGTGCAGAGGCTTATCTCTACTTAAGGACTATCGTTTTTGAGACCAGCTACTCACGCGTCTGTCTGATTCTACAGATAAACAGCAATAAACAGGCGAATTTTTTTTTTATTATACCAGCACTGTGTATCTGAAATTAAAACCTGTTGTCAGAGATTCGTTCGCTCCAATCCTTTTAAAAACAGCTCTAGGTTTTTTCATTTTATCATTTGTGTTCCATAGATGATACCCAAGACAGCAAATGGATATTTTACATTTTATTCTTTTAAGGGACAATGGACTTTGAGCAGCTTTGGGGAGCTATACAGCTCTTAGAAACCTGTCTCCTAGGAACTGAAGTTTAAAATCTGCTACTGATACAAAAGAAGAAGGGGGCTGGGAGTAGGAAGAAGAAGGAGAATAAATATATTTTTATAATACTTAAAATTATTCAATATTCTTTAATCTTGAAAACATCCAGATTTCACTCTAGGTACAGTTAGTGCCCAGCAATGAAAGGCAGAGGTCTCGTAAACTAGCCCCTCAAGTCAGCCCTGCCAGCAATAATAGATGGCATCTAGATTGTCTCTTGTCCTAGACTTTAGGCCCTAAAGTCTATATGGGCAAGTTGCGGGCACATTCCAGCAGAGCCTGTCACCCAAGGCATTATTATCTTCTAGTCTCCCCCAGATCTCCTTCTCTCCCCCATATCAAATAGCCCTAAAGTTCTCATTCTTTCAAGGCTCCATGGAGCAGTGATAATGACTTAGCTGAATTTGGGTTCTAGTTCTGTGGAATTTACAAACTGTGCGACCTTGACCAGAGTAACACCTCTGAGCCGCAGCTTCCGTCCCTGTAAATCGGAGCTATCTCTTTCTGTGTTGTTTGAAGTAAATGATGGGCAGTACATAGTGCTGAGCATGGTGCCTGGCACAAATACGCTCTTAGCAGAAGGCGCCGATCATTAATCCTTCTACTTCTTTAATCCATCTTCTACCTGCACTCCATTCCTCATTCTCCTTTGACCGATTGCTTCCTAACCAGTCTGTAGCTGTCCTGCCTAGTGCCCTGAGCTGCTTGCTGCACCTTGTACCACTCTTCCTCTTAAATACACCCTTAGCTCTTTCATCTGTCTGGCAAACTCCTGCTCATTCATCAACCTTAATACCGGGAGGATGAAAGTATAAACTGATGTACTCTACTTTGAAGGGAAATTTTTACAAAAACCCATCCACATTTAAATGCACCAACTTGGGGATCCAGGAATTCTGTTTCTACGAATGCATCCTATAGGTAGCCTCAACATGTGCAAAAAAAAAAGGGGGGGGATGTAAGTAAAAATACTATTTGTGATAGCAAAAGATTGTAAAACCCTACATACCCAATAGAGCACTAGTATAAAAATTATGATTTATCCATATAAGGAAATACTACAGGGCTATGAGAAGTGAGTAGATCCACAAGTACTGACTTCCAAAATCTATTGTTACATGGAAAAAATCGAGATATAGGGGCATCTGGGTGGCTCAGTCGGTTGGGCATCCAACTTCGGCTCAGGTCACGATCTCGCGGTTTGTGAGTTCAAGCCCCGCATCGGGCTCTGTG
Source organism: Cryptoprocta ferox (assembly GCA_028646485.1). Classification (NCBI taxonomy): domain Eukaryota; kingdom Metazoa; phylum Chordata; class Mammalia; order Carnivora; family Eupleridae; genus Cryptoprocta; species Cryptoprocta ferox. The sequence continues at coordinate 126,442,960 of CM053560.1, read as the reverse complement.
CTGACGGCTCAGAGCCTAGATAGAGCCTGCTTTCGATTCTGTCTCCTTCTCCCTCTGTCCCTCGCCGGCTCACACTCTGTCTCTCTCTCTGTCTCAAAAAATAAATAAAATTTAAAAAAAATCGAGATATAAAAAGTTGAGTAGAAGACACCTCCACCTGTCTAAAAAGAGAGAGAAGTGGTACATTTACATTACGTTTATATTAATGTAATGGTGGTGGTTGCCTCTGATGGACAGTCAGGGGTATGGGTGAGGCAAGATTTTCTTTTCACTGTATATATATTTTTTGTTCCATTGGGAAAATGACTAACCATTTCTATAAAATATTACATTTTCTTTAAATAATAATAATAAAAAAAAACCCTTAATTCCAAGCAGCTGTTCTTTTGGGAAGCCTTGGCTGGCCCTCTCCCTCCCTTCTCAGCCAATTTCTCCTTCCTTTCGGCTTTCTGATATGTCCAGGTGTTTTGAATGTAATTCACCCCACTGTATTGAACATAACTGCCTCAGACTGGTTTCCCTAGAAAACCCAGGTCATGTAGAAGGTAGGATTTATACCATATTCATTTTTTGTTTATTTATTTAGAGAGAAAGAGAATCTCAAGCAGGCTCTGAGCTGTCAGTGCAGAGCCCGATCCGGAGCTAAAACTCATATCCCAAACCATGAGATCATGACCTGATCTGAAGTCAGACGCTTAACCGACCGAGCCACCCAGGCACCCTAAAAACTGTATTGTTTTTTAGGTCCAGCCCCAGATGATACACACGCACACACACTTTTTTTTTTTTTTTTGAGTGAATTGAAAAAGTCTAGCATGGGTCTCTCCCACCACTGCCCTGCTCCTATTCTGGTTGTCCAAAGGAGAGTTTGAGTTCTTGTAGACTCACCTTAATAATCTGGCCCCACCCTGTATTATCAGACATTTCCAGCTCCAGCTACACCTGATTCTCATAGGTTTTTTTTTCCATTGTTGTTGGTTTGTACTGTTGTGTTTGGTTTTGTTTTTTTTTAAACCCAGTCTCTTCACACTCCTTGCCCTGCGGATTCCTCTACTAATGTCCTTTTGTTACTTTGCCGGCTCAGTCTCCTTCAAAGTCCCTTCCTCTTCACGTTGGTGATACACTGGTGAGCACAGCCATCTTCCAAAAGCACTTCCCCTTTGAAACCTGGCTGTTTTTCCCCTGCCTAGGTCAGATAAACTTGATGTTCCCATGGCTCACTGATCAAACCTGTGATCACTAGTCATTGACTGCAATTAGCAGTTCACATGTTAGTTCACTTGACAAAAATAAGGACTCTTCTAAGACAGGGATTTTTACTTTTGCTTATCTTACTGGTCCTGGAATTTATGCCCAATGCATAGAAGAACTCAGTACATAGAAGGACTCCGTAAATAATTGTTGCATACATGGATGAATGAACAAGGTAATAGTAACTGCTCATGATATTTTGATGGGCTGCATGTGATAGCCATCTGTTACTTATTTGCGGCAACATAGTTGTATGCTGTGTGTGTCACAGTTCACACCTCAGCCTGGCATTTTGAACCGGGAGCTTTCAGTGGTCCTTACCACTCTAATGCAGGTGGAGAAACCTAATTAAACGTGTCATTTTTAGTTCCCTTAAAGTAGGATTGCCAGGGGCACTTGGGAGGCTCAGTCAGTTAACTGTCTGACTCTTGGCTTTGGCTCAGGTTGTGATCTCACAGTTTAGTGAGTTTGAGCCCCACATCAGGCTCTGTGCTGACAGTGTGGAGCCTGCTTGGGATTCTCCCTCTCTCTGCCCCACCCCGCTCACACTGTATCTCTCTCAAAATAAATAAATTGAGTTTTTAAAAAGTAGGTTTGCCAGATTTAACAAATAAAAATGCAAGTTGCCCAGTTAAACTAGAATTTCCAGGAAACACCATATTTTTAGTGTAATTATGTCCCTATGTTACTTCTACTAAAAGAATTATTCATTGTTTATCAGAAATTCAAATGTGACTGCATATTCTGTATTTTATCTGGCAACCCTACCACAAAGTCTGAATTCCCAAATCCTGTCTTCCTGTGTTCAGACCCAGTTGATTCTTCTTTGAGAACTGTATGAACTATGCAACCTTATCATATTTGTTAAATAAATAAACAACCCAAATGTCCCAACTCGCTTACTAGTTTTATTTTACACATTTAAAAACGTTGCTTCCTTCCAAAACGCCTTTATTTTAAACCATCAGAGTTAGATTCTAATTTATAGTAATTTAGACTCTTAGCCACTTAATAGAATTGGATCGAGAGGGAAATCTTGACTCTTTGCATTTGAGCTTTCTGTATATTTTCTTTCCGTCTCTAAACAGAGATTATGTCCCGGCACAACAGGGCATCAGGTCTGCTCTCCGAGGTTAGAAACCTTTAGCAATTCTTCTGGGAGAGTTGTTTTGTAAAATGCCTCTTCCCTGTGGAGGAAGGCTAGAGCCACACTACCAAGGGCTAGCACCTCCACTAGCCAGCTCAGCAGCCATTAAGTATTATTACAGACCAGGCTTTCCACAAGACTGTTTTAAAAAGTTAGAGACAGCATCTCATCAGACATGGGCATTTTCAGATTTCAGTCTCTTAGCCCCAGTAAATTACCTTGTAAGCCAAAAATACAGACCCCAGCAGCACCTGCACATATTTTTGCTTCAAAGGAACATTTCCCCTGACATTAAATCACATTCCCCTGCAGCTTGGAAGTGACTGACAACTCTACACCACACACCTTTCTGTTACATGTAATTAGTTTTCCCTGTGGTTGTATAAAGTAAGATAACAGATAACGTCACAAGTGTCCTCTCTTCTTTAGCCTCCCAACTTGAAAATTACAGGCTAAACATTGTCCTACGCGTCTAAACTCGTGCAAAAAAAAAAATTGCTTAGTACTCAAATATCACAGCTGTGAGATCTGAAAAAAAACACAAACGTCCATCAAAAATTACTAAGAAGTGGCGATTGGAATGTGACAGAATTTACATTAGGAGGGGAAAAGGGGACATTTTAAAAAGGGCTTGGGGTGGAGACGTAAGGTGACTTAATAAGGCAAAAAAGCGTAAGGAAAATGGCTCAGTGCTGGAGTGGAAAATCAATTTGCCAGGGGCACGATAAGCCTGAAACATCACCTCCACATTTCGTTAAGGATCCATTCTGACACAGTAATGTCTGCAGTCGGAGCCTGAGTACAGGAGTGAATGCCTGATAGCAGTTTACAAAAGAAAAGCCAACTACCACCTTGCAAACCAACAGAAAAGGAACAGAGTGAAGGACCATCTTTCATATTTTAAAATGGACTGAACATTCAATAAGTCAAGAGCTTTACTCTGGGAAAACCAGTATTTCTTTTTCACCCCGATGTTCCCAGGATGGCTTCTAGTAAATATAGCTTGGTAAGGGGAATACATTCAGAGCTACGGAGTGTAGTAGAATATACCCTAGATGTTTACGTTGCAAAAACCAGGAGAATGAGGTTATTTATTTGTTCTTTCAGAGAAGAAAAAGCAATAAACTATCCCTTGTACATCATAATAGCTTCGAACATGAAAAAAGTTCTTTGAAGACTAAGAAACGGGAAAAACCTCATAGATTATTTATTCTACTGTAAAAACTGACCTATAAAGAGAGGATAAATTTTTGATGCACGCTGAACCCATCCTGTTGTCTCTTAAACACGTTTATCTTGTTGTTGTTGTTGTTTTTTGCAATGTTTAGTGTATTCTAATTTGTCGATCCATCGGTCAAAAATTGGTTTCCTTTGCTTCAGAGCCGAAATCATTTTTAAACCTGTTGCATAGTCTATGTAACTTTTTTCCTAAAGTTGTTCCTTTCTTCCCGTTCCCGGGTGTTTAGTGGCTCTTTCTGCACCAGAGTAGGTATTTCAGGGGTTTGGGGGTTTTTTTTCCCCCCTTGTCCTGGTTATATGGAAGCTTATTCATTTCGACATTATTTGCCTAATTATAGACTAGTCCTGTAGATCTCGAACTGAATTTTATTTCCTCTAGGAAGATAAAATGGAGACTCCACTTCACGTTTTAGCTTGAAGGGGCGACTAGCGCAGGGGCTCCGGGTACGCAGTGAGCGGGTGCCTTTAAGAGCAGCCCCGGTAATTTTCCATGGCCCGGACAGCCCCGCCCACGCGGCAGGAGGCCGGGTGAGGCGGAGTGCGGCTGCGCGGCGCGGCGCGGCGCGCGCCTCCCGTTGCCTGGATACCGCCGCCTCCACCCCCGCGTCCCCGAAGTCCTTTTGTTTCCAAGATGGCCTCCGAGTTCTGTCTTAATGCGCACGAACAAAGCCAATTGAACCCCCTTGGGCTTAGCGGAATGCAAGAATTGTATGACTGGCTTTAAGAGTGTTCGTGGTCAATGTTTATTTACTATTATAATTTTCCAAAAATCTTCTCTTCTGGATGGGAGAAAAATCGGGGATCGCCTCAGGGTGTGTGAGCCAGGGTCTCTTAGTCTTTTGGCTTCAAAGTTGGGGATACCTTCGTTTCTTTTGATAAGAATTCTGTTTTTTCCTGTTACACTAGCTCAGGAAGAAGTCTTTTCAAATTTAAACCGGACTATGACGCTCAATGTTAAAGACCATATAAGTATGTGGAGCTCAATCAGGGTAATACCCTCTGGCCGTATCCGCTGTCCTTTAAAAATACCTGTTGATTTTTCTGTTTTTCTTTTTCCTGAAAGGTTAGTTTCAACCCAGATTCATCATAATCTAAGATGGCAAATGCCTCTGGGGATGGGAATTATGTTTTATTCATAATTCATTATTCATCTTTTATGTTTCGGCGGCGTCTCTATAACAAATCTTGGAATAATGTGGCTAAACCTGATTAATTTTTGAGGCCTTTTTTTTTTTTTTTTTTTTTTTTTTTTTTACGCCAAGCTCTGTGCTATGAGGCGGGTACTATGAGATAGCTTTTCTCTCCCGTTTTACAGGTAGGGAAACTAAGGCACCAGAAGGTCAAGTCGTTGCAGGATGCATCGCAGCTAGTAAAGGAGGGGAAGGGGGAGTCCAGGCCAGACTGTAAGGAGAGCCTGCGCCGGGCTGCCGCTCTGCCACGTACTGCCTTCCAAAACGCTGCGGGGAGTCCATCATGTCTTCTAATTGCAGCACTTTCAGGGCGAGCGTGTCAGTCTCTTTCCCTGAAATAATGTTCCACTTTGTTGTGAATAGACTTTTCACACTTGTATCAGGGCTTTTAGATACTTACCAGACCCCGAGCTGGAAGACACAGACTCAACCAACCTTGGTGGCAGGTGCTGGGGAAATCAAATTAAAAACAAACATCTCCTGCCAACGCGAAGAAATCTCTGCACAAGCAGAAGAGAACAGTCTCATCATTGAACCGAAATAGAATGTGCATCACATCAATCCTTTGAGAGATTGGAAGGACAAAGAAATTTCACCCTTTTGCACAGCCAAGCAGACACACCCTATCACATACCTGTTCTCAGAATAACTAGTTTGAAGCAAGAGGACTTGGAGGCACCATTTGTCGTAGAGAGTTCATCTTCAACTCACCTTGGCAATTGGTAGCTGGAAATCTGTGTTAGTTAATTAGCATTATCCAAAGGAACAAGTACACTTACACCTTTGTGACAGGAGGTGGGTTTGCCACTTGGAACCAGGAACGTGAGTTAGACTCCTGTCCTCCCACAGGAAGAGGGATGCTGTCTTCGTTGGTGATTACATTTCAAAGAGATGGCTCCCAGGTCATTCCCGGGTTGTAGAAAGGACAAGAGGCTTATTTACCTTTTAAAAAGGTTAATGTACTTCTCCAAGGGGCAGAGAATTTACAATCATAAATTTTCCTTCTTTTTTTTTTATAAAGTAATTTTCTGTTTCTTTATTTTTTAATGTTTGTTTCTCTTTGACAGAGATGGAGAGACAGAGTATGAGCAGGGGAGGGGCAGAGAGCGAGGGAGACACAGAATCTGAAGCAGGTTCCAGGCTCTGAGCTGTCAGCACAGAGCTGGATGCGGGACTCGAACTCACAAACCATGAGATCATGACCTGAGCCGAGGTCGGACACTTAACCGACTGAGCCACCCAGGCGCCCACAATCATAAATTTTCTAAAGTAAATGCTTTGCTTTAGAGACCCCCTTCTGTACTAGGGAAATTTATTTATTTAGATTTATAGTGACCCTGACCCAAGATCCAGAGACAACTCAGGGCAGCTCTTCCAATGAAGGAGTCTACTTGGATTCAAATTTCTACCTCACCAGCCCACCTTTTCACACAGACATAATAATGAGTCAAATAGTAGGAAGCCAGGAGAAGCATGTTACCTAATGCTGACGGTTAGGTTTTCTATTTTAATTCAAATTCTTACTTCCTGGTTTCTTTGAAATTACATCTAATTTCCAGCAGATGCTGAGTGCATTTGCGTGCTGCACTAGACCATGAAAATGTGTCTAAGAATTGCCAGACAACTGGCTGTCATGTACTTTTGAGTTCAGTCTTAACTCTTCTGTCTACCCTCTTCATTGCACAGCCTTGGACATGTCTGATGGGGAGGGCCTCCCCCTCCCCCACCCCCTTAACCCTGCTCTGCCCGACCTCAGCTTCTTTCACAAAAGGCTCGGGTTGCTTGTGGCCTCCCTGCCTTAGCATGTGGTGATACCTGACACTGGGCCTCCTTCCTCTACGTTTCTGGTTGAGTCGCTCAACTAGCAAGACAGCTGGGCATTCCTTCTTTCTGGAATTGTTCCCTGACCAGCCTCCCTGCCCACTAACTTGCATCTGACTTGGTCTCCCTTGGGCACACATACACATGGGTGCCTAGTCATGTTTAATGTATTAGTCCATAATGTCCTTGAGATAGAAGATCTTTCTTTTTTTTTTTTTAAGGTTTATTTTTGAGAGAGAGAGAGAGAGAGAGTGTGTGTGTGTGTGTGTGAGCAGGGGAGGGGCAGAGAGAGAGGGAGACACAGAATTCGAAGCAGGCTCCAGGCTCTGAGCTGTCAGCACAGTCAGACGCTTAACCGACTGAGCCACCCAGGCACCCCGAGATCGAAGATCTTTCTTAAAAAACAGAAACAAAAACAAAAAAACACCTTTGAATTCCCAACACCTCAGAGCAGGGTGCCTAGGTGAGCTGATCTGAGCTCTCAGACTGAAGAGTCACAGGCTTCATCCAGCCTACCAAACTGTTTTAACTCTTTTTAAAATTTGCTTTTTAAAAATTCCAGATCACATCTAAAAACATGGATTTACCTACACATCAGGGTCTTTGCCTTCTCTTTAAAATTAAGATGTGGCCATCCTGGGTCTGCTTCCACCAGGTACCCGGTAAAGAGACTGGCCACTTTATTTATTTATTTATTTTGAAGTGTATTTATTTATTTTGAGAGACAGAGACAAAGAGCATGAGTGGGGGAGGGGCAGAGAGTGAGAGAGAGAGAGAGGGAGAGAGAGAAAGAGAGAGAGAGAGAGAGAGAGAGAGATTCCCAAGCAGGCTCCATGCTGTCAGCGCAGAGACCGACTCAGGGCTCTATCTCGGGAACCGTGAGATCGTGGTCTGAGCTGAAATCAAGAGCCAGGCACCCAGAGACGGCCACTTTAGACAGGACAGGAGCTCTCCACTCTGCCCCAGCCTTTGCCACTCCCTGTCGCCTGCCCAGTGAAGCTAAGTATGAGGTATCATTGATAGTGAGTACGCACTGGTATTTTTCTTGGAGTAAAATACTTCTCAGTACTGAAAAAGAGGGAGCAAGACTAAAGCATTTTTCAAGGATAGCGGGAGAGAGCCCATTTCATGGTGGGAGAAGAGTTGCCTCTCTGTTGATGAGGCACATAAAATACGTCTGTCTCTCTTTTTCTTAAAATCCCTCTGCCATGCTTATTTCCGTTATGTTCCTGGCCACTACAGATATCTGAGTCTTTGACCCGTAGCATTGATACTCAAAAGCTATTTGAAAAAAGGGAGGGAAGAAAGGAAAAATAAGTTCAGCAGATGGGTAGGATGTTAAACTTTTTAATCCAGCTCCCTGAATAGACTTTCCAGTTTACCACCTTCATCCAGTCCTTCGGGTTCTTCCTGAACATCTGTCTCTTTGGACATTTGCTACGGGTTGGTCGGGTGTGCACGTGATACTCAGATTCCAATAGCAATTTAGCAAAAACCAGTGAGGTAGATTCATACATCTGCCCCCGCTCTTCCTGATGACTCCGCAGGCATAGGTGGCGCAGGACGAAAAAGTTCACGTCATGCAGGTAATTGGTTTTAGAGGCTTACTCAGCACTTTAAGATAGGTAATGTTTGATGGATAGAACTGATAACTATTCTGTACAATTTCCTAATAGAAAATTGTTAGTCCTGTTGCAATCTGTGTTTATACATCACAACGAGCATCTAAATACACACTAACTTTTCTCTCTAAACACCAGTGAGATAAGTATCCCCAACGTGCGTACAAAGTAGAAGGATATTGATATTCTGAGTCACGTAAAACTGATCAAGATAACAAAACCACACTTAAGAAGCTTCAAACATCGTTTAGTAGAGTGTTTGTTTTCAAGGGAGGATTTTTAATCATCATTTCCTCCTAAATTGTCATAGCTTAGATTTACAGTGTTTGAACACACCTCCTGTCCGGTTTAAATGGAGCAGAGAATCTTTCTGAACACCTTAGAGTGTGTGCTGTCCTTTCATGGCATTATTAAGCTGGAGGGATAAAATGGAATGATAGAATGCAAAGTACTCCTTTCTGCCCTGAACGTGCTGTGACATCATAAAACAAAGCTCAAGTCACTGGTCACCTTTTCCTTGCCTGGATTTAAAAGCCATTAAATTATTGTCTTGCCTGCCCACACCTGTCCTTTTCAAATGTGTAAAGCTACCGGGGCGTGGTTGGTGGTGGGATCTGTTAAGAAAAGCCTTGGGGCTCCTGGGTGGCTCAGTCGGTTGAGTGTCCGACTTCGGCTCAGGTCATGATCTCACAGTTCGTGGGTTCGAGCCCCGCATCGGGCTCTGTGCTGGCAGCTTGGAGCCTGGAGCCAGCTTCCGATTATGTGTGTCCCTCTCTCTGCCCCCTCCCTCTGCTCATGATCCGTCTTTCTCTCTGTCTCTCAAAAATAAATAAATGTTAAAAAAAAAAAAAAAAGGGAAACCTCACAGTTAATTCAGGACACATCCTGTCTTTAAGAGCCTCCAGTGTTCCTTTTAGGCCCACTTGAAAACAAATGAAGGCTGTACGGCAGGGGGTGGCTCTGAAGGAGAAAGGTGCATCAGAGAATTTTACATTTGTCACACTCCTTGTGAAAGAGTTCTACGCACTTGGAGAAAAACCAATCGGCTATGCAAATTGCATTTCTTTTGGGCCTGAGGAAAACTGAAGGACCCACCACCCACTAGAAAGGACCTAAGAGGGAAGGTGGAGCCCTGAGACCTGTGTTTTGTTGGAAAGACTCCACAGGGTGTGGGTAAGCCGGCTCTACTGCTGAGAAGTTGGAAATAAATTGCCTCCTTCAGCCCCTAGAGAGCTGCCCAGAAATTCACCTTACGTTCTGCGTTAGAAAATCCAAAGCACTAGTAGGGTTTGTTTATTCTGCCACCTGATCACAGTCCTCCAGATATTTTAACAGCCGTGCCCGATTATATTGTTGGCACAAGGGCCACACAATCTTGAGTAGCTAAGGAAGTTCGTTGGCAAATAGAGTCCTTGTATGTGATGTGAAAACAGACTCATTCAGAGACCTACACATTTACTTGTGGTTAGATGTGAGAAACTGAAGCTTTGATTATTGCTGTTTCTCTAAGCATGCTGCAGTAACTGTGTCCTGTCCACAAAAACGGAGAAATACTGAATCTTTGCAGGTTCTCGTTAGCTTCAACAAAGGTAGCACAAAGATTTTGATCCCTTGCTTTATTTTAAAGCTATTGCCAGTCAGGGGCGCCTGGGTGGCTCAGTCGGTTAAGCATCTGACTTTGGCTCAGGTCATGATCTCGCTGTTTGTGGGTTCAAGCCCCGCGTCGGGCTCTGTGCTGACAGCTCAGAGCCTGGAGCCTGCTTCGGATTCTGTGTGTGTGTGTGTGTGTCTGTCTCTCTGCCCCTCCCCTGTTAAGGGACCAGGCTGGATTGCTGATGGTAGAACCAAGCACTCGAAGATCTTGGAGGATGGGCTCAGGGGAGACAGTTTCTCCAAAGATCTGAGCCCTGAGCCTTGGGGAGGGAGCAATTGATAATCTTACAGCTTCCGCATTTGTGCTCAGTGGCTGTGAGATATAAACAAGCAACAGAAGTGGGGGAGGGAGGAGTGGACTTGCAAAAAACAGAGAGGGGCTAACATAAGAGTCTAGACTGTGCTTACCAAGTTCCTTTTTCTTTTTAGGTCAGGGTTTGGTTTTTTTCCCCCCATCATTCCCCTCTTTGATGACTCTAAAAATCTTCCTTTTTGTAGGCATCATCTTTCTGTCTTATCGATTGATATCCATGAAGGGCTAAGATAGGCACTGCGGTTTGGCGTGTGACAGTGTTTTCAATGAAGCGCACCAGGGTGTTTGAGATGCATGGGCCCATGGTTATAAGCAAGGTTATGGAAAGGAGGGGTCCTGCCAGGGCAGGGAGCCAAGTTGTCCAACTTGCAAAATCCCATCCCTTTCAGAGACTGTTACCTTTTGGTTGTCTACGTTGAATTCTTTCTCTTAGTTCCTGGACTTTAGTTGTGACTACTCTTGCTTGGTTTACAAAATAACAGCATTTCTCTGCTAGAAAGATGCAAGTGCCTATCTTTTCTGCAGTAAGGAGGTGGAGGGCTAGCCTATTTTGGAGGGATACTGCTGCCAGGGAGCATATTTGATTTTGTAAGGCCACCAGAGAGTTGGCTACCTGTTCCATGTCCTCATTTAGCTCCCGGGATAGCTTGTGGTATAGTCCTGCAGAAGAGCCTATGCCTCCTATCCCGTTCCTTTCCTTGTAGCAATTCCTGTTCCTCTTCGGACAGGTAGCAGGACTGCTCGTGTAGCCAGGGCTTAGGGCTAAAGGCTGCTAGGAATTGGTCTTCATTGTATATCTTGGGGTGGGGGGGGGTAGGAAGACTAGCACATCTGAGTCCAATTGGCCTCTAAGCATAGGCTGAATTGGAGCACAGGTAGAAAACCCCAGGAGGTGACCATAGGTTTTCACTTTTATCTATGGTTATGTTTTTCCTGTTTAGGGAGGTCCCGTCTGTATCCTCAGGGAGTATGAAGTAAGATTATCCGCGTTTGTGAGATGGACCCCAGTACCCAAGGGCCCAATTAAGACAGTGACATTGGTTGTGAGATTTTCAGGAGCTTCCCAGTCCAAGGGGATGGGAGTGACTAAGTAAGCCTTCCGGCAGAGAGGCAAACACATCCCGCAATTCTGGGTGGTGGTGTTATGCCATAGAGGATCTGGTAGGTGGTGTTGGCCTAGCGCCGGAGTGGGAAATCGGGAATCATTTGATTAAGGGCCGAGAGGTTTAGGCCCCGGTAGGGTGTTGGAGTGGTCGCCTTTATGGCTCTACCAGCTTGGCCTGTGTATTCTTTATTAACCTTTTGAAGGGCCTTATCCTGCACTGCTCCCCCATCCGAGATTCCCAACTGGGGAAGGTAAGTAAAGCAGGCTTTCTTCTCTTTTGTAAGGCCCTTGTTTTTGCAGAGTCCGTCTGTTTTGATAATCTCTGCAGCCCAAAACTTACGTGACCCAGCGTCCTGTGACTGGCAAACAAAGGCCCCTGCCTCTTCATAACATTTCCTATTGAGGGAAGTGAGGGAGCTGAATGCTCTTGTTTTCTCTGACTTTCCTCTCATTACCATCTTATAACAATCCGCAGGGCACTGTGGGTATGCGACGATCGCAAGGGTGAGAGAGGTTAGCATGAAATACAAGCCATACTTGATAGCCCTCCCATCCAGAGGAGGTACGTGAGATCCAACACAAGCCTTCCGTCCCGTGTCCAATCTGTTGGGGCAACCTCTGCTAGTCTGATGGCAAGAAACAAGGCAAGGGGCAGAGGTTGACAGAGTTGCTTGAACAGGGGTGTTAAGGATGGTCCAGTTAAGCCGTCGAATCCTCAGGCTTCTGCCGTGCTTAGAGCAGCCAGCTTCCGGGATGTGGCTGGAGCAGGGCTGAAGTTCTCAAGAGTTGAGAGTCTAACAGAGGGTTAATTTGAGGGGGTCTCCTGGGTCTGGGTCAGCTCTCCAGGTCGGAGACTCCTCAGGACTGGCTCTCTTGACTCTGGAATGGTGAACCCATGGGGTGATGCCTGAAACCTTAAGGGCGGTAGGGGTGGTTAAGATAACAATGTGTGGCCTGGTCCACTGTGGTTTAAGAGGTTTCTTTTTCCAGTCCTTGACCCAGACTGAGTCTTCTGGCAAGAAGGGATGTACTGGGGACGCTAGGGAAATTGGGGCCCTCTCTATAGTGTGTCTTTGTAATTCATTTAGGGTGGTCCCCAGGGCCTGAAGCTGTTCCCTTATTCGTTTGTTCCCAACCTGCCAGGCATGGGGGGGACCACCCATATAATAACTTGAAGGGGGAGAAACCTAATGCCCCAGGCGTGCAGTGAGCACGTAGTAAATCTGGCCATGGCAGGCTCCTCTCTTGACAGAACTTTGCGAAGGTTTGTCTGAGGGTGCGATTCATCTGCTCTACTTTTCCTGAGCTCTGGGGCCAGTAAGCGGTGTGAAGTCTCAGTCTCCAGGTACCGTGGAGAGACTTAGGCAAGCTCTGCATAATGTCCGCTACAAATGCGGGCCCGTTGACACCATGAATTGTTAAGGGCAGGCCAAAGGGGGGGTGGGGTGCACAATTTCCTGCAGGAGGATAAAGCCACTTCTTGGCTTCATTCCATCCTGGTCGGGAAGGCTTCGACCCATTTAGAGTACGTGCACACTATCGCCAGGAGGTATCTGAACCCCTTGCTTGGCTGCACGTCTGTGAAGTGTATTTCGAGATCTTCAGAGGGGGTAGCTCCTGTTCTTTGGAAGCTTGGCAGGGGCCACGGTGCAGAGCGAACATTGTTTTTAGCACATATCATGCATTGTTCACTGGTAGCTGGGCATAGCGCTGGCAGCTGGCTGATGTAGTCGTGTGTTTTGAGGAGGGCCTCTAATGCAGTCTTTGCTAGATGAGTGAGTTGGTGATACTCCTTGACTAGCTGCTCCCCTGTTGCTGATGGAATGAAGACACGTCCATCTGGCATAACCCATCGTCCCTTCTCAGTCAGGGTGGCCCCTTCTGCTGTGGCCCATTTTCTTTCTTCTCCAGTGCAACTGGGTGGAAGGGTTTTTACCGGAGGCGTCAGGGTCGTGGTGTAGGAAGCAGCCCTGTGTCCTTGCAGGCTGCGGCCTTGGCTGCTTCATTTGCCAGGTGATTTCCGTGTGCTGTGGGATCGTCTCCCTTCTGGTGTCCCTTAGAGTGCAGGATTGCTATTTCCTTTGGAAGCCAGACGGCTTCGAGGAGTTTTAGTATTTCTTTCTTGTTTTTTTTTTTTAATTATTTTAAATGTTTTAATTTTATTTTTGAGAGAGAGAGAGAGAGACAGCGTGAGCAGGGGAGGGTCAGAGAGAGAGGGAGACACAGAATCCGAAGACAGGCTCCAGGCTCTGAGCTAGCGGTCAGCACCGAGCCCGACGAGGGGCTCGAACCCATGAACCGTGAGATGATGACCTGAGCTGAAGTGGGATGCTTAACCGACGGAGCCACCCAGGCGCCCCTTCTTTCTTGTTTTTGATAGCTTTCCCTGCGGCATTAAGGTGTCTCCTTTCCTTATAGATGGCCCCATGGACATGTACAGTAGCAAAGGGGTTATGGTGAGGCAGTTAAATGTTAGCTCGTTTGCCTTCTCTGAGGGTGAGAGCTCGGACTAAGGCATGTACAGTTCAGCTCGTTATTCCGACCACCCTTCTGGTAATGCCTTGGCCTCTAAGACTTCAGTAGTTGTGGTCACTGCATAACCCGATTTTTGGGCACCCTCCTGTAAATAACTGCTACCATCATAAAACAGGATGAGCTCTGGAATTTTTACAGCTTGACCCCGTAGATCTGGGCGACTAGCGTGGACTTCATCTGTTACTTCGGAGCAGTCATGGTCGGGTTCCCCCTTTTCTGTGGGTAGGAAAGTTGCTGGGCTTAATGTCCTTACTGTTTCGAGTGTGACCCGTGGGTTTTCACAGAGGAGCCCTTGTTACTGTGTTAACCCAGACTTGGAAAGGAAGCGGTGCCCCTGTGTGTTCACGAGGGACATAACTGCGTGTAGGACCTTGACATTAAGTTCTTGCCCCAGGGTAAGTTTGTCTGCTACTTTAATGAGCAGGACTGTGGCCACTAGCGCCCTAAGGCATGGCAGCCACCCTGCGGCCACAGGATCCAGCTTCTTTGACAGGTATGCGACTGGCCGTTGCCAAGGTCCTACAGTCTGAGTGAGTACGTGTCCTTTTCATGTAAAAAGAGATCGAAGGGCTTTTCTATGTCTAGGAGGCCCAGACCTGGAACCTGCCCGAAAGCTGTCTTTATATTCTCTGAAGGTGGCTCTTGCTTCCTCAGTCCAGGCAGAAGGCTCTCGATCTGGTTCCCCTAATAGATTACAGAAGGGTCTCACCACTGTTCTCGGTGATGGTGAAGCCCGTGGGATCCAGATGCGGCAGAATCCTGTGGCCCTCAGGAATTCCCAGCGGCCCTTGTTTGTTTGGGGCTGTGGCAAAGAGATGATGATCTTCTTCCTTCCCGGCCCTAGTTCTCTCTTTGTCTGGGTGAGGAGGAAACCTAAGTATCGGACTTGCTGCTGGCAGATCTGTGCCTTCTTCCATGAGGCTCGGTAGCCCGAGTCTGACAGGAGCTGCAGGAGGGCCTTTGTGCCTCTTGTGCAGTTTTCTTGGGTGTCGCTGGCAAGGAGGAGGTCATCTACATACTGGAGGAGGGTGCATCTCATGGCCTCTCTCGGAATGCCAGTGAGGTCTGTAGCCAGCACCTCCCCGGAGAGGGTTGGTGAGTTTTTGAACCCTTGTGGAAGGCGCGTCCAAGTCAGTTGCATTTGACATTCTGCATCGGGTTCAGTCCATTCAAAAGTAAACAGTGATTGGCTCTGGGAAGCTAGGCAGAGGCAGAAGAAGGCATCCTTTAGATCTGGGCAAGTGAACCATCTGGTCGATCCTGGAATTTGGCAGAGCAGGGTGTATGGGTTCGGGACCACAGGATACAGAGAGATCTTATCTTGTTGATGGGCTGTAGGTCTTGAACCAGTCGGTATGCTCCTCTGGGCTTCCTGACTGGCAAGAGTGGGGAACTCCAAGCCAACTGGCATTGAACTAGGATACCCGCCTCTTTGAGTTTGACCAGATGCTCTTGGATGCCCATCCTAGCCTCTTGTGGAAGGGGATACTGCCTCTGCCTCTGAGGCTGGGTTCCCAGGACCAGTTCAACAATGATAGGGGCTCGATTTCAGGCTAGTCCAGGTGGGTTACCTTCGGCCCACACAGAAAGGAAGGCAAGCCTGAACTCTGGTGGGCTACAGGACTGGGTCTGGGCACAGAATAGTCTCCATTCTTCTTCTCTCAGCATGGTCATTGTTAACATCAGGGTCTCTTCCTGCTTTGGGTTTAATCGGAGGCTGGTGTGTCCGGTGGGCTCAAATGTTATTTGAGCCCCAAGCTTGGAGAGTAAATCCTGGCCCGGAAGGGGAATAGGGCAGTCAGGTAGGTAGAGGAACTCATGTCGGACATTGTGGCCCCCGAGTTCACAGTGTTGAGCCTGGCATAAAGGCTGCTGTACTGCCTGCGTCCCACTGGCCACAAGGATGGTTGCAGTCTTTTGGCCACTGGGGAAGTCACGACCGAGTGCTCAGCTCCAGTGTTAACCATAAAAGTCACTGTTTGGCCCCCCACTTTCATTCTGACCGTGGGCTCATGGGGGCCGAGACAGAAAGAGCCCTGTCCCCCTCAGTCTGAGTCTATTTCTGCAAAGCGAATGAGGTCTCCTTCTCAGTGTTCTTCCTTGTATCGGCTGGGCTTTTGGGTCCCCTTCCAGTTAGGGCATACATTTTTCCAGTGTCCCTTTTCCTTACAATAGGCCCATTGATCTTTCACCAACGGGGCCCTGGGCTTCCCCCCTTTTGGTGGTCGAGGCTTCCCCATCTTTGTATTATCCTTTTAGGGCAGTGGCGAGGAGGGTGACCTTTTCTTTTAATTTTTTTTCCGGCTTCCCTCTCGGCTGTGACCTCCCTGTTTATGTAGACCTTATTGGCGACCTCTCTTAGCTGAGTGATATTCATTCCAGCAAAGGCCTCTAGTTTCTGAAGCTTCCTCCAGATGTCTGGGGCAGCCTGAGCCACAAAGGAGGAATTTACCATTTGTTGGCTTTCATGTGCCTCAGGGTTGAATAGAGTATATACCTGGTAGGCTTCGTAAAGTCTTTCGTAGTAGTTCTCGGGGGACTACTGGGTGCTAGGTAACCCATGGTGTCTTGGTCACGTCCGTGGGTTTCTTGGCCCCTGCTTGGATTCCCTGGAGAAGGGCTTCCTGGTATCGGCCTCCTTCATTATCCTCCCTCTCTTCTCTGTTAAACAGGGTACAGAGTAGCTGTTGGCAGTTTTCCTAGGTGGCTGGTGAGTCTGGAAGAGGGACTCCGTCAGATCCACCATTGCCTGTGGTTTCTCAGAGTAGGACGGCATGTTATGTTTTCAGTTGAGGAGGTCAGTAGAGGAGAAAGGCTGATAATACATCATGGAATGGCCGGGTTGGACTGTTCCATCTTCGTTTTGCCTCTCGGTTCTTGAGTTTCCCCTACCGGCATCTGGAGGGCATTAGGACCTGGTCGGGGACATAGTCTGGCTGCAGGGGAGAGTGAATCTTCTGGGGGTGGTGGGGAGAGGAGAGATGGAAGGTGGAGAGGTGGCAGGTCCCTGGGTGGCAGGAGCTGTAGGCCTTGGCGGGTCATAAGGTGGGGGAAGGACAGGGTTGTCTCTGGGTCACCTGCAAACACTGGGGGAGAGCTGGGCTTCTCCTGTTTCTTTGGTTTTTCGGATGAGGTGGCTGGGACCCTTGCTTGGCCCTGTTTGCTATGGATGAATCGCACCTGGGTGGGGAGGCGGTTTGGTCAATTTCCAGCCAAGAGCGATGTTTGGGAATTGGTTAGGGTGACTTGATCCCCGGTGACTACCAGCTAGAGTCGTCGGGTTATTTGGACATCCAATGTCCCTTTTGAGGACCATCTTACACTGAACGTGGGCCATTCTAACTCACATAGGGTCCTTAACTTTCCTGGTGTTATCCTCATTCCATAATCATTTGAGAACCCCTTTTTGAAATTTTTGAGCATAGTCTCGAGGACTGTGGACTTACTCTGTTTTGATCCCATTTCTGAGTCTCTCTGTGAGAGACTCTCTGTGGTTAAGCAGACCAATCAGATGCTTAACTGGCTGCATCCAGAAAGTGCTTCGGTGAGGCTTAGCCATCGAGGACTCAGCTTTGTAACTTACGATCAGAGTCTATTTCTGATGCCGCCTTGGACCATATGCCTTTCATTATGATGCAGTGTTATGGAATCTGGTCTGGATCACCCGGCAGAAGAACCAAGCAGCACTCGGAGATCTTGGAAGGCAGGAGGTTTATGCTACACCTGTGGGTCAGAGGAGATCGTTTTTCCAGAGGTCTGAGCCCCGAGCATCAGCAGAGGGAACAATTTATAGTCTGTTACTTCCACATTCCTCATTAATGCCGGCCACAAGCAGGGTGGGAAGAAGAACCTGAAAAGGGGAGTCTTTGATCAGGGACAGATATTTCCTTATCAGTCTTGTCGGCCACCTTATAACAGATTTTTCCCTATCAGCAGGAGCGCCCAATCAGACTGTGTAGACATCTGGGGACCTTAAGGGGGCCGTTCTGTGGAGCCATAAAATTGAACTCAGCAGGCAAGCCAGACCGAGTCGCACATTCATACTCACATACACATACACATACACTCACATACACTCCTATCTGTGAGACCACTGAGGTCTCCGGGGAGTGATTAGGTCCCCCTTCCACCCCAGTGGTTGCACCTGACTGAATTGGGGCCCGTATCTTACCGGTTTCGTCGGGTCCAGGCCCTCACTCGCCTGGTCTCTTCGAGTCCAGTGGAAACGACGGAATGGGGTCGGACCGAGGCAATCGGGTTTGGAAGCTGCCGAACAACCTGGCAGGGGTGCCCTTTTCCTCTGTGATTCCCAGTTCCGTCACCGCCCTGCCATTGTCCCAGACCGGTGGCAACAAGGGGCCAGCGAGGTTGGGTTTCCTGGTCCGGGAACCAGGCTGGATCACTGATGGAAGAACCAAGCATTCGAAGATCTTGCAAGATTGGAGGTTTATTTACATCGATGGGCTCATGGGAGACAGTTTCTCCAAAGATCTGAGCCCAGAGCCTTGGAGAGGGAGCAACTGATAATCTTACAGCTTCCGCATTTGTGCTCAATGGCTGTGAGACATAAACAAGCAACAGAAGTGGGGGAGGGAAGAGTGGCCTTGCAACAAATGGAGAAGAATCTGGAGTGTGCCTACCAAATTCCTTTTTCTTTTTAGGTCAGTGTTTGGCATTTTTTCCCCCCTCACCCCCTCTGTCTGTCTTTCTCTCTCTCAAAAATGAATAAACATTAAAAAAAATTTTTTTTTAAAAAGGATACTGACAATCAAAGAAAGATACTCAATTTGCCAAATTATAGCGTTGGTTTGAAAGAGAGGGAAAATATTTTTTGTTATTTGGATTGTTTCTAATTCAGAATCTGCATGAGTTTTCCTTCCACGGTATGGAGTAGCCCTGTGGATATCACAGGAAACCAGCCAAAACCAAACCAGTCCCTATTGCTGCCGTGATTTTTGAAGGAGACGTGAACTGACTGATGTCGATCACAATGAATGCATCTACTGCCATTTTATTAATCACCCGATTTAATCTTCACATCCCATGCATATTCCCTTTGCTTCAACACCAACTGTTCTTTTCC
This sequence comes from Cryptoprocta ferox, assembly GCA_028646485.1. NCBI lineage: Eukaryota > Metazoa > Chordata > Mammalia > Carnivora > Eupleridae > Cryptoprocta > Cryptoprocta ferox. Next base: position 126,424,001 of record CM053560.1, on the reverse strand, counting down.
TTATTCTAAGTCAAGCTGGTTTGGAATCTATTCAGGGCTGTTACTTAATTTGATGAGGAAAACCCTCTGCTTCGTGCTAACTTCCCAGATTTGAGTTAGAGCCTAGATCCTTAATCTGCACAGGACTTTTTTTTCTTGTCTTTCCGCATCTTCCTGTTGAACATTTTTCCTGAGATACCTAAACTGGGGGCAAGGAGATGTAAGGGACCATAGAAACAAAGAGTTCAAGATGTGTGTGACACAACTGCAGAAAAGGAGTACAATGTATAATCTGGCTCCCAAGCTTTGGGGCCGAGATATACTTATGGAAGGCAAAAGATCCCACAGTCCGGAAAAACCTACCAATCCAGTTTCCCAAGGAGCACAAAACTGGCTGACATCAAAGAAGGGTGCCATACGGGACGATCCGAGGTGGGGCGTGACTATGAACACACTACTTTAGAAACAGGACTGCGGAAGACTCCCCTGTGGCCCTCCGTGCATGGGCGTCTTCAGTGTGGCTCTGGGAAATGACCAGTCAAAATTTCCCTTTATAGGGAGCGTGACTCATACAAAATCTAGTACTGAATCCGGTCAGAGCACAGGTTTAGGCAGACGAGAGGTTTAAACCGACTTTGCCTTGTGTTATGGGACCAGTCACACATGCTGTAAATTAGAGGACCCCTGGCTTCAGGCCCCTTTCTGTTTGTAAGACAGTAAATTCAGATCCTTTGTCCCCGCAGACCAACTCGAAGCAGTAACCTTGGCTACGGTTGCTGCAGAAGAAACACACTCTTCCAGATTTCCAGTTCTATATTCAGGTTTAGAAAATTGGTTCTGTTGAAAGGGAAGAAACAATTTTACTTTGCCTCGGTTATTGACGACCGAGAAGCGCTCCTCAGACTGTTCAGAGGGGAAACAATGAGTCATTCATGCTGTCAGCCCAGGTGGCGCATGAATTCCAGACAGAGGCCTCCGAGTTAACCCCTGAAGGCCTCCTCCCTGCGCGGAGCCTGCCTCGGGCTCCCTGCAGCCTTCCGGGAGAAGCAGGGCAGCCACAGAGCAGGGCAGCCCAGAAAGGAAGGTGAAGCCTGCCCGCCAGGCCGCACCTCTGCAGTGTCAGCCCCGAGGGGCCTCCGAGCTGTTTGTCACCCTGCGATTGGCTCCAGGAGAGGGGTGGAGAAGTGAAAACATTCTGCCCAGGATATATTTAGTTGAAGTGCAGCTGGGGAAGGTCTTGAACAAGGGAGCTTTGTCCTCATGCTGAAGTGTTTTCCTTAACTCTACAAGGGTGAAACACTCCAGCCACGCACCGACTTCTCCCACTCCATATTCTCTTCTTTGGTGGGGGTGGGGGGTGGGGGGGCAGTGCTCTTATTCTGAACGTGGAGAACTTTCTGCGGTTGGTCATATACAAGGAAATGGAGCCATCCTGATGCCGAGGGGAGCCCCAAAATGTAAAGCGCATGCTCGCGCTGGAAGGACACAGTTAAGAAGTTCAGAAATTTGTGAATTTCCTAACGTATTGCCTACGTTTGCATTCTTGCCATTAATCCTCTGTCGGTTCAAACTGGAAGTTAGGTATTTTCAAACGTCTTTACTTGGATGAATTTATGGAGTTAGAAACATAATTAAGTTTTATAAGCTGACAGAACCCTGTTTCACTCGAGTTGATTCACATTTTCCAGTAATGAAAGATTGACTTCTGCGCTGATGAGCACAGCTTCTTTGCAGCAGATAACTGATGAGCCGTGTAATGGCTCCTCCCGTCTCCCCCAAACCACCGAGAGCCGCCGCCTTGCTAGAGGCTGTACAGCCACTATGTAAATGCTGTGTATTAGGGGTGCTTTGTCTATTATTAAGAAATAACGCAGGAAATACCTTAAATGAAAATCCCATTTGCAGTTATGAACCAAGGGCAAAAACTTCCGAACAAGAATTCTTTGGTTTTGGTGATATTTACGAAAGCAGGTTGTATTAGTCAGGGATCTCTAGATAAACAGGACCCAGAGAGAGAGAGAGAGAGAGAGAGAGAAAGAGACAGAGAGAGAGAGAGAGAGAGAGAGGGAGGGAGTTGTTTCAAGAAATTAGGTCATGTGGTTATAAAGGGTGTCAGATCCAAAATCTGTAGGGTGAACTGATGCTCTGGAGACCCAGAGTCAATGTTGCAGTTCAAGTCTGAAAGCTGTCTGCTGACGGAATTCCCTCTTGCTGGGGGAGGTCAGTCTTTATTCTATTCAGTTCTTCAACTGATTGCATGAGACCCACCCGCATTAGGAAGGGCAATCTGCTTTAATTCTCATTCCCTAGTTTACATGTTAAGCTCATCCAAAAATACCCTCACACAAACCTCCTGAATAATGGCCACACATGCGGGCACCGTGGCCCAGTCAATAGTAACCACCGCAGAGGTTAACATGCCTGTTTTGAAAAATTCACTCACTTACTTACCAGGTTGAAGCTGTTGTAAGTGTTTAAAAATGGGAAAGACATGATAACTTTTAAAAAATATTCTTATTTAAAAAATTTTTTTTTAATGTTTTTATTTATTTTTGAGAGAGAGAGAGAGAGAGAGAGACAGCGTGAGCAGGGGAGGGTCAGAGAGAGAGGGAGACACAGAATTCGAAGACAGGCTCCAGGCTCTGAGCTGTCAGCACAGAGCCTGATGCGGGGCTCGAACCCACAAACTGTGAGATGATGACTTGAGCCGAAGTGGGACGCTTAACTGACTGAGCCACCCAGGCGCCCCTAATGTTTATTTATTTTTGAGAGAGAGAAAGAGAGAGCACGAGTGGGGAGGGGCAGAGAGAGAGGGAGAGAGAATCCCAAGCAGGCTCTGCGCTGTCAGTGCAGAGCATGATATGGGGCTCAAACTCACAAACCTCAAGATCATAACCCGAGTGGAAATCAAGAGTTGGACACTTAACTCACTGAGCCACCCTGGCACCCAAAGACATGATAACTCTTGATAACTCCTTCCAGGTATTCTTTTTTTTTTTTCTCTCTCTCTCCCTACCTTTCTATCTCTCTCTCTTTCTCCCTCTCTCCCTTCCTCCCTCTCCTCTCTTTGGAGGCTTCCACTGGGAACCAACCGAGGCACAGCATTGTGAGAAAGCCCATGCCACTCAGAGGAGCCTTGTGAGGGGTTCCAGATGACAGCCCCTGGCCAACGCCAGCCTCATCTCTGGACATGTGGGTGGGCCAGCCCTCAGGCGCTCTCATCCCCAGCCTTTAGTTTCCCACCCATGCCCAGCCATGGTGGAGCAAACTGTGCCCTGTCCCAATTTCTGACCCACAGAAACTATGAGAGATTTTTTTTAAAAAGAAAAAAAAAGATGCACGCTATTTTAAACCACTAAATTTGGGGGTAATTTGCTACACAGCAATAGATAACTAATATAGTAAGATTGTGGCTAACTTTATAAGAAACTACCAAACTGTTTTCCAGAGTGGTTTTACCATTCTGCATTTCTCCCAACAGAGCATGAGGGTTCCGGAAGCTCCAGGCTTACTAGCAATTGGTATTTAGCAAGTGTTTCCGATTTTAGCCCTTCTGATGGACGGACAGGGCGTGGAGTTAAGTTTCTCACTGCGGTGTTAAATTGCGTTTTCCTGCTGACGCCATACTTACTTTGGATCAGAAATATCACGACCCAACTGAGAAACCAACCTTATTTACCAGGATATTTCATACTCCTAAAACCAACCCATCTCTCCCCCTGATATTAGCTTATTCTTGCATTTCCAGTTCGTTTTAAAAATAATTCCTACCAAACGAGTCTGTATCGTTAATAAATTATCCGCGCTGGGATTTGTCCAGTTAGGTTGCAAAGCCCTGGGAAGAGTGAGGAGTAAAAGCCATCTGTCCACAGATGTGAGAGCCCTGAGCCTCGTGACACGATCACCTGTTGTTAACTGGCATCGATATTATTACCATTTATTAAGAAATGCCCTGTGCCCGGCATTTTACATGTCAAAACTCATTTGCCACAACACCACTATGAGGTTCATATTTTTACCCTCATCTTATTCCCAAGGAGGAGTAGGTTTAGAGAGGTCAAGAAACTTGGCTGTGGCCGCACGCTGAATCTGAACCCGATATTGTTTTATTTGATCCAAAACAGGTTTTTCCTCACTTCTTTCTAATTTTATACCAGAACATGAGAAAACATTTTGGCCTAAAGTAAACAGTGGAAAATATTCTAGACTGGGAGTTGGGAGACTGGTTTTTTTTACTCCTGGCTCTGTCACTAATAAACAGTCAACTCTTGGGCAAGTCCCCCTCTGGACCACAGTTCCTCATTATTAAAAATAAAAGGTTGGGTTAAGACCTTATCCAGCTCAATAATTGCTATAGACCAGGCACTATGCTAAGCATTTTATAAGTGTTAAGTTATTGGGGCGCCTGGATGGCTCAGTCAGTTAAGCATCTGACTTCGGCTCAGGTCATGATCTCACGGTTCATGAGTTCCAGCCCCACATTGGGCTCTGTGCTGACAGCTCAGAGCCTGGAGCCTGCTTCGGATTCTGTGTCTCCCTCTCTCCCTGCTCCTCTCACGCTCGCGCTCTGTCTCTGTCTCTCAATAATAAATAAACATTATAAATAAATAAATAAATAAATAAAATAAAAGAAAGGAAAGGAACTTGGGCAGCTTGAATACTATAGTCCCCAGGCTGTTGCTTTGAGAATCTGGCTTCGTTTTTTTTTTTTTTTTTTTTGACATAAGTATGTCTTTTTAAATAGAAAATACACACATGGGGGCACCTGGGTGGCCCAGTCGGTTAAGTGTCTGACTCTTGATTTCGACTCAGGTCATGAGCCCAAGGTCCATGCCCAACATGGAACCTGCTTGGGATTTTCTCTCTCTCCTGCTTGATCACACTCTCCTCTCTCTCTCTGAAAAACAAAATAAAAAATTAAAAAAGAAAAGAAAATACACACCTAATCAAAAGTCAAATAACACAAAAGGAGTGCTGTATCTGGTGAGTATGAGTCTTCATCTTCCCCCGCCCTGCTGCCCGCACCCCCTGAGGCAACCTCTTTCTCCTACATCCAAAGATAGTCTTGCATCTGGAACCACAGAGGGACATATTTTTAAACCACACAAACGGGCACACACTATACACACCGTTCCCTATCTTTCTTTTGATCTCTATTTAACAACGTAGCTTGGAAATTATTCCTTGTCAATACCTAAAAGACTCTCTCCCTTTTTAAAAAAGAGGCTGGAAAGCTGTTGCAGGCCCCTGCCACAAACGGTCCGACCAGTCTCCTATAATGACTGGCGAGGCCGTTTCTGATCGGAAGCTCCGACAAGTCAGCCTTTTGTGGCTCTGCTGCGCAGGCCCCTCTGAGCTCTCATGTGCCACGTGAGTCGAGGTGGAAGGGAGCGGAGACTCTGGCATGTCCTCCCCCAGCCAGCGAGGCGTATATCACTGCTGGACTCCCTCCATAGGGCTGTAGTCAGAAGACAGTCTGTACGTGGAGGGGCAGCTCAGAAAAGGCATCCAGTGGGCAGCTCGACTGATCACTGAGATCGGGTAGCAGCAGCAGCAATGAAAGGACACCGTGAGCCTCCCCAAAAGTGCCCGGCCAGATATGCCTCTGTGTCACCTTTCACAGCAGGACCTGCTGTCCCAGGGACTGGGCTGGTTCTGTGACTCATGCTGCTGGAGGCGCTGCCTGTCATTCGGGGGATTGTGGACCAACACGTAAGGAGGGAGCAGGGTGACAATCTCGGAAGGCCACCGACCTATGGCTGTTTCTTGAATGAAGGGACCTGAGCACCTTGTCAGCTCAGTTCTCACGTTCTCTTCCCTGAGATGAAAGCTTTTGGTGAGGCTCCTTGAAAAGCCGGGGACCCGATGTCTGCCCCTGCCCGGCTTTGTCTGGAGATGGCTCGCTCCACTGTCCTGGGTGAGCCCCTCAGTGATTTCCCTTCCAAAAGAGAGACCAACACTGGGAAGCCCCATATGCACTCTGCCTGGACTGCAAGAAGGCTTTTTTAGAAATATTGAGGCCATTGTCCCAGCCCTCCTCACAACAAAAATTAATTGAAAGTGAGAAATACCCCCCAGCATTTTATCATGAACATTCCTAAACATACAGAAAACTTGCGAGAATTTTGCAGTGAACACCCATCTATCTCTTTAACCACTGAGACTCTACGATGAATATTTTGCTAGACTGGCTTTCCTTATAGAATATTCTTCTGTCTCTCCAAGCCACTGATGCGTGAGGCTTTTTAAAAACCTGGCCTAAAAATTCGATTCATTTGCTTTTAAAAACTTCAGAACAGGAAACTTAACGCCTTGTTTAGCGAACACGGAATAATTTAGTTCCATTCCGAAAGAGGCTGCCTAGAAGGAAGAGAGAGAGGAGGGAGAGGGAAATGGAGAGGGGAAGTACAGCTGTGGGAAGGTGAAGAGGAGGAGAGAGAGGAGAAAGGGGACGGGGGAGTGCGGGTGGACAGACACAGGAAAGGTCTCGGGGTTGCAAATGAGCGGGGGCCAGGTCACTGGTATGGCTCATGGCGAGCTGGGGTGTGCAGGGTCAGGACCCAGTGGGCAGCTGCTTCTGTTAAGGATGCCGCTGGCCTCCCCCTGCCACAACAGGGGCAGCCTAACGCAGGCGTCCCAGGACAGTGGGGCACGCAGTCATTGCTCCTTGAAGACTTCCTGGTCCAGGGGACTCCAGCTTCACGGACAACCGTAAAATGGATCAGAGCTGGGATCTGGACAACCAGACACCAGCTTTGAACCCCAGTCCTGTGGTTGCTACCGACACGCAAGCCCCTCGGGCAGTTATTCAACCTCTCTTAGCCACTGTATTCTCATCCAGAAAATGGGCATATTAGGAATAGATGTCTCATGGGGTTGGCAGGCAGGTGAACTCAGGTGAATGCGTGTATGTAATAATGGCTGAAGCAGATTGAACACCAGCTGTGTGCCCAGCGTCGCACTCCGTGGCTTGCATGCTTTACCTCATTCCATCCCTGTGATGGCTCTAGGAGGTGGACATTACTACGGGCCTCATTTTAGAAACGTGGAAACTGAAACTTGGGGATGGTCAAGTCATCCCCACAGGCCACAGTGCCGTTGGTAATGGTGGAGCCAGGCCAGGACTGCCCTCAGCACTGTGCCTTGTACTAACTGAACAGGCTTGCCACAGGGGGTCCTTGCAAGGTCAAGGTGAGACAATCCATGTGGAAGTGCTAATACCCACCAGATCCTTAAAAATGTTTGCTGAGGGGCACCTGGGTGGCTCAGTCGGTTGAGCATCCCACAGTTCATGATTTTGAGCCCTGTATCAGGCTCACTGCTGTCAGCGCAGAGCCCCCTTCAGATCTTCTGTCCCCTTCTCTCTCTCTGCCCCTTCCCTGCTCACACACTCTCAAAAATAAATACACATTTAGGGGCGCCTGGGTGGTTCAGTCGGTTAAGTGTCCGACTTCGGCTCAGGTCATGATCTCACAGTCCGTGGGTTCAAGCCCTGTGTCGGGCTCTGTGCTGACTGCTAGCTCAGAGCCTGGAGCCGGCTTCAGATTCTGTGTCTCCCTCTCTCTCTGCCCCTCCCCCGCTCTCTCTCTCTCTCTCTCTCTGTCTCTCAAAATAAAATAATAAAGGCATAAAAAATGAAAAAATAATACGCATTTTTAAATTAATTAATAAATACACATTTAAAAATGTTTGCTGAATGACTGACATTCATAGCATTTGTTGGTGAGCTCAGCAAATACTTGTCATATTCTTCAGTTGTTTTCTCTAATCATTCATTCTATAGAAGCCTCCCTCTGATAGGGATAACCATAGTAGGCAGCTCCCTAATCCTGTATTGTACAAATGGCAGATTTAATAAATAAATTACAAGGGAGTTGATTTTCTTTGTGTTCTGACCTCATTTATATCAGAGCAGCAATGAACCTATTATATTGTTTGGCCTGTGATCAAACACCAGGGAAGCAGATGATAAATGTCAGGGTCTAGGGCAAGCCTGCCCTTCTCGTGCCTCTTCCAACCTGGTAGTGGACTTCTCTAGTGTGCCAAGGGCCATCCAACACCCAGGGCTGTCCTGGAGAACAGAGCTGGGAGCCTCTTTCCTTGCCTTCGATAAGGCCTCTCCATGGACCGGGTGCTGTGGCATGCCTTACACGGTTGCTTTCTGCCTTTTGTGATTGACTTCGCTTTCAAAACCAGTCAAATAATAACCCTATGAATTTATCTCTAAGTGTAATTAAGAAGATACTCAGAATGCAGTGAGATCATATATGGAAAAGGACTTTCAAACTTTAAAAAAATTTTTCTAGACAAATGCAAGCTTCTATTTTTATTTATTTTTTTAATGTTTTATTTATTTTTGAGACAGAGAGAGAGACAGAGCATGAGAGGGGGAGGGGCAGAGAGAGAGGGAGAAACAGTATCCGAAGCAGGCTCCAGGCTCTGAGCTGTCAGCACAGAGCCTGACGTGGGGCTTGAACCCACAAATGTGAGATCATGACCTGAGCTGAAGTCGGAGACTTAACCGACTGAGTGACCCAGGTGCCCCAAATGCAAGCTTTTAAAAACCAGCTTAATAGTCAAAAGGTGGAAGTGACCCGAACGTTCATGAGCAGAGAAGCGGATTCATCAGCAGTGTGAAGCGGGTGACATACATGCAACGGAATATTATTTGGCCTTGAAAAGGAAGGAAATTCTGACACATGCTCAACATAGATGAATTTTGAGGACACTATGCTAAGTGAAGTAAGTCTCAAAAGGACAAATACTATGATTCCACTTACATAAGCTACTAGAGTAGTCAAATACTGGGTTCAGAATGTAAGACGGTGATTGCCAGGGACTGGAGGGAAAGAGGAATGGAGAGTTACTGTTTCATGGGTACAGAGTTTCAGGCTTGTGAGATGGTTCTGGAGATGGATGATGGTTGCCCTGAGCTGTACCCTTAAAAATGGTTAAGATGGGTAGGTGCACCTGGGTGGCTCAGTGGGTTGAGTGTCTGACTCTTGATTTTGGCTCCAGTCATGATCCTAGGGTCATGAGATTGAGCCCTGCATTGAGCTCTGTACTGAGCATGAAGCCTGCTTAGGACTCTGCCTCTCTCTCCCTCTGCCCCTGTCCTCCACTCGTGCGTACTCTCTCTCTAAAATGAAAATTAAAAAACGGTTAAGTTTTATGTTGTGTATTTTCCCCCAAATTGGAATAATTAACTAATTAAAAACAAGTTCATTTTCTCTACGATGGTGGTTTTTGTCTCAGTTTTGCCTTAGGCAGTTAAGAGGACACTGTATTTTTCACTTTTAATAAGATCCAGGGACCAGAGCTAGGAAGGAGGCACACCATGACAAAGACAAAGTATAGGGTTTGAAGCCAGAACTTAGGGCCTTGAGCCTCACTTGGGGTCCAAAGGTGATTCCAGTGCTCCCTGACTGCCCCTCCCTAGAGTAAGAGGACACAGTGGTTTTGGGGACTAAGTGAATGACGTCTAACCGAGGAGTCTTCAGACTGAAGGGGGTTCAGAATGGCAGAGGGCACCGGGGAGAGTTTGGGGCCCCAGCACTATCCTCTGTGAAACGAGGGGCCTGACACCATGTGGGAGCCTCCATCTTAGTTTCTAACGAACTGTGAGCACCAACAAAGAAATAACTCAGCCCATAAACCTCTGCTAGGGGACAGGACCACATTAAGCCAGTCTCTCAAGTCCAAGAGATATGCAATGTCCCGAGAGAGCACAGAAAGTCCCAAATTAAGTGTTTACAATTCACTTCTGTAGTTGTGAACACTCAACTGTGTTACCGTTCCTTCTTCACCCTCCCCCACCCCTCTCTTGTGTGTGGGTGAGGTGATGATTTAAATATATCAGTAATTTTTGTATCACAAAACGTTACATCTCTTTCAGCTTTTCATTCCCAGGATAAACTAATCCAGATTTTATTTATTTATTTATTTTAAAATTTTTATTTATTTATTTTTTTTAACATTTATTTATTTTGGAGAGACAGAGAGAGACAGAGTGTGAACAGGGGAGGAGCAGAGAGAGAGGGAGACACAGAATCTGAAGACAGGCTCCAGGCTCTGAGCTATCAGCACAGAGCCTGATGCGGGGCTCGAACCCACCAACCGTGAGATCATGACCTGAGCCCAAGTCGGATGCTCAATGCACTGAGCCACCCAGGCACCCCAGTTTGTTTTTGTTTTTGTTTTTGTTTTTTAAAGGCCAAGCCTTTTAGCGTGTCATTATGACCAGTTGTAATTTCCATTCCTGTGGGTTCAGGATTGATGTAAAGGAGTTAAAAGCTCTTCCATGCCCTTCATTCCCTCTTTCCCAGAGGTGAAATTTAACTTAATGTTACAGCAACAATCCTGCAGGTAATGTCCTACATGCTGACCTCCCCGGTGCACATTTACGCCAATAGACAGAGCCACAGCTGACAGATGCCCGCTTTGTGGCCGACTGTTGACAATGGTCATGTGCAGCACGGAAAGCAGGGGAATGGTAGCTGTCAGGTCCTCTCTGTCTCTATCCCTTCATATTGCCTGGCCTTGAGTCTCCTGCACCTGTACAATGGGAATAAAAGCGGGCTTCAGAACTCTAGGGATGAGAAATGGAAATGTTATCTTTTTTTTTTAAGTTAATTTATTTATTTATTTTGAAAGAGGGTGAGCAAGCCAGCAGGGGAGGGGCAGAGAGGGAGAGGGAGAGAGAGAATCCCAAGCAGGATCCACGCTGTCAGCACAAAGCCCGATGTGGGGTTCGCACTCACAGACGGTGAGATCGTGCCCTGAGCTGAAACCAAGAGTCAGACGCTTAACAGACAGCCACCCATGTGCCCCGAAATGGCATCTTTCATGTCAGCTCCCACCTCTTCCTCGTCCTGTTCTCCCTTTTCTTTATTCTCCTTGAAATGAGAATTTCTCTATTGTCTCTTTACTTTTTTTCTTTTCTCTTTCTCCTCCATCTTTCTTTCTTTCTTATTCTTACCAACGGAAACAATGCAGTGACCACAATAAACACAGCACACTGTCCCTTCCTCCTCAGTGACAAGGCATTTGTTTTATTTTACTGGGCCACCTCTCCTGATTTCTGGTCGCAAGCTGGCAATTGGCAACTGGTCATTTGTCTGTTGTTGCACAGAGATCTACATACACAGGCTATTGTGACCAGCATCCGAATCTTTATTTTCAAGCTTAATAAAATTTTCCAATTTCCTGCCATCTAGCCTAACTGCATCCCAGCAAATCTGTGGATTTCTTTCATTAAGGAATTTTGCAGCAAATTCCTTTCAACCAGCCGGGAGAATTTTGCTCACTATGGTTTTCACTGAGCCTCGTCCTTTTCACTCCCTCATTAAGAGGCCTTATATACAGCTCTGCCTCCAATTCTGTTTTCACATTGGACCAGCCTCCTTTTCTGTTAGCTTTTTCACCAGTAGTGCCTAGTACTTCACTCCACATTAAACCGTTTCCTTCATTTCAGAAAGAAAAACAGATCTTTTGTTCAAAAGTTTCTTCATTCTCTTCCTCAAGATTTCCCCCTGCTTTGTACTTTGTACCAAATAGCAACTGCACCTTCTGGAACAGTCCTGAACTGTCTTCTGCTCCGTAATGCAGAAAATGCACTTTCTCATAATCTGAAGTTGCTGGCAGAGCAGAAAGAAACAAAAAATAAAAGCTGCATTTCAGGAACTCCATTTAGTGAAATATACTTCCTTTTAGTAGTATGCCAGCTAATTTCTTCAGCAGGCAGTGATATTTTGAAAGTAAATGACTATGGGTGAGGGGAGGGAGTCAGTGAAGGGAATCAATATAGCAAATCAGATTCCACTTCCTAGTGATGTCGTCCATTCATTCACGAAACTGTAGAAAAGGATGAATTCACTGGTGAATGTAACGTGTCACTGTAACAACTTTGTTCCATGTTTCTCATATACAGGAGAATAAAAACCAACCAACCAACCTGTGTTTGATGATAAAAGAATTGCTGTAGATTACAAATACCTTACAAAGTATATTAAAACAAATCTAATCTCTTACAGATGCACAAAATAGACCTTCTATTAAAATTTTTAAATTTTGTAATAATTAAAACCTTGAGATTATCTCTATGTTTCCCTACTTGGTATGGAGGGGTCTTTAAATCAATTTATTAACTGGGGTGCCTGGGTGGCTCAGTAGGTGAAGTGTCCGACTCTGGCTTAGGTCATGATCTCACAGTCCATGGGTTCGAGCCCCACGTCAGGCTCTATGCTGACAGCTCAGAGCCTGGAGCCTGCTTCACATTCTGTGTCTCCCTCTCTCTGCCCCTTCCCTGCTAGCTCTCTGTCTCTCAAAATAAAGACATAAAAAAATTTTTTTAATCAATTATTAAGACTACAAGTAAATGCATATGAATTATAAGGGCATTTTGGATTTCCCTATGTAGTTTCAACAAAAAATTCCATCAATTATTTTGTTTTTTTCCTCTTCCCAGATTAGCAATTTATGATATAAACAATAAGTGATATGCCTTAAAACACACAAATCAGCATTAAAGCAATACCCAGAACTATTGATTTTAACTTTTATTTTAACTAACTTCTATCTGACCACCAAATTACATTATTTTCTATTCAACAAATATTTTTGAACACTCATTATGTGCCAGAATTGTGTATGCACTATGGGAGAATACAAAGAAATACAAAACAGTCTCTTCCCTTGAAAAGCATTCCACGTTCAGGAAGACCAGACACCCATGAAATGACTTGAAAACAACTAAAGACTTCTTCATAAGAAATACAATTATTTATGTATCATGTACTTTCAAAACATTACCAAAATCCATGTTCACATTTTAAAAATTCAAGATGGTACAGGAGTGTAGTGAAAAGTAATTCTCCCTTGTACCCCTCCCCCTGATCTTTTCTAAAGCCATCGCTGTTATGAGTTCTTTGTGTATACTTCCAGTGATGGGATAAGCAGATATGAGCATATGTAAGCTTATGTATAATCACATACATCTATTTATTTACACAAATTTCTGCCCACATTTTATTTAAAAAAATTTTTTTAATGTTTATTTATTTTTGAGAGAGACAGAGACAGAGCATAAGCAGGGGAGGGGCAGAGAGAGAGAGAGAGGGAGACACAGGATCCGAAACAGGCTCCAGGCTCTGAGCTGTCAGCACAGAGCCCAACGCAGGGCTCGACCCCACGAAGTGTGAGATCATGACCTGAGTGGAAGTCGGACATCCAACTGACTGAGCCACCCAGGCGCCCCTCTGCCCACATTTTAAAGAAGATTAATCTATGGGGTGCCTGGGTGGCTCAGTCGGTTGAGCGTCCGACTTCCACTCAGGTCATGATCTCGCCATTCACGAGTTTGAACCTCGCGTCAGGCTCTGTGCTGACAGCTCAGAGTCTGGAGCCTGCTTCAGATTCTGTGTCTCCCTCTCTCTGTCCCTCCCCCACTCATGCACTGTCTCTTTCTCTCTCTCAAAAATAAATAAACATTTAAAAAATTAAAAGAAAGAAGATTAAGCTAGAACAACTAGCCACTGTTTAGCAATCTCAGGAAATGATAACATAGTAGGCACTCAATAATTATTTGGATGGCTAAATGAGAGGAGCATTCCTCTTTGGTAGGACATTTCAATTTCTTACTATTTGAAATAAAGGTGTGTGAAACATTTTTGTGATTCAACCGTGCCTTAGGTAGGTTTTCAGAAGATGAATTACTAGGTCAAGTCTTTTAGGTATTACCAAATTGTGTTCCAATAGCTATTTACCCCCATCAGGACCATCATGGTTATTTCATTTTTTTCCATCTTTGCTAATTTGGTAGATGGAAAATGCAATCTCACTGTTGCTTCAATCTGCATTTCTTGGAATTAGTGAAGCTGGACGTTTTCCCAAATGTTTGCCAGTTATTTCTATTACCTGTTTTTGAGAAATGTCTGGTAGGATCCTTTGCATATTTAAGTATTGAGGTTTTTTTCTTACTGAAGGTTATGAGCTCTTTAAATATTAAAACTATTAATTCTGTTCCTCATTATTAATAAGTAGTTCCCCTCATCTAGTGTTTGCCTTTTGAGTTTTGATTTAATTAGCTTATTTTTGGCCCAGAAGATATACATTTTTATCTGTTCACTGCGATCCATTGAGTCATTCATAATTCATTTCATTACCTTTGAGGGTAGAATAACCTACTTATTACATCCGTTCAAGAACTGTGTAGAGGCAGAAGGAAAGTCCACCTTACAGTAATAGCCTGTCAACAGGGCGGTTTTCTAAGGATTCATCTGTACAGGTAGGTTGAGAATTTATTCTCTTTTTGGATCTGATATATGTGGATTTAAGAAAACATCTTAGACATCCTTTTTGGAAGGACTTCACCTTAGTGGTGCCATTTCCAGGTGGAAAGTAAATCATTTGAAGTTGTCAAGAGCCATTATCTTTCTTCTCTCTTTCCCTAGTGCCCAGAGTGGAAAATTGTTAAAGACTTGGTTTCTAGCCTTTCAATGTATTCATCTCAAATCCTTTATTCAAACAACTCAACCTGCTCTCTTGGCCACCATTAAGAATAAATCTGAATATATCAGTCAGAGTTCTTTACAGAAATAGAATCAATAGGACACATCATTTTCTTCTTCTTCTTCTTCTTCTTCTTCTTCTTCTTCTTCTTCATCATTATCATCATCTCTCTATCTAGAGAGGCTTATTTTAAGGAACTGGCTCATGTGATTGGTTGGGGTGGTTACCAAGTCCAAAATCCAGATAAGATTTCCATGGTTCCATGTTTCCAAGGCAGAGTTCCTTCTTTTCTAGGAAACCTGTTTTTGCTCTTAAGAGCTTCTACTGATTTGAGGAGACATTATTGAGAGTAATCTTTATCACTTAAGGTCAACTGATTGTAAATGCTAATTACATCCACAAAAAACCTTCACAACAACATCTGGACTAGTGTTTGATCAAACAACTGGGCACCGTAACCTAGCCAAGCTGACACATGAAATTAACCTTCACACTGAATCTTCCCATTGGGTTGATTTCTTTCTCAGCCCATGCTTCTATGACCCTGTAAGCTTGTTTATGAGTATGTAGTCTACTAGGTTTTTATTAAATATATTATCAGATACTGATAGTTCATTTGTGAATACAAGCATTGCCAGACCGTGTCTATGGCTGGTTCACTGGCTATCCAAATGTACTGCTCCAAAAGTTGGATGGAAGGGAATTCATTTTAGAAATTAGGAATACATTATATATAGCTTTGACAACATGGTCATTGGAGACTTTCAGATCTAATAGGACATGGGAAAGGAAGAACTGTTGAGTGTGCAGTTGTGTACCCATTGTCTGGGGTGATATGGAGGTCTGGGCTAAAACGTCAGCTCTGTAACCTTAACAGTCTCGAGAGAGCAAGGCAAGACCTGGGGAAAAGAGCCTGGAGGCATTAGTTGGCTGGGGTGCGGCCAGTTCAGGGGAAGAATATGGAGCCAGATGGGATAGCCTGTAACAGCAACCAGTCAGGTCCTGGGAGGGTGAGCCGTGGGAGCTCCTGTATCCTGGCGATCGGAATGGAATTATGTGTGTAGCTTCTGCCAAGCTGGTAATGAAGAGTAGTCTATATATGAGGATCACAGTAGAGTGACACAAAGGACTCTCTACCACCAGCACTGGTGCTGGGGCAAGGGGACAGTCCTGCTCACAGGAGTTCGTGTGGGCAGAAACAGCAAAGCAGGGCCTTCTCACTCAGGCTATTCAATAGGACACCCCAGTCCTGGGTCTCTTGGTGACACACGGTTTTGGGACTTAAGAACGGTCACAAACACCTCCTAAGAAATGAATCTGATGTTCAGAGTGGGTTGGTCTCTTGCACAATGCCATGTAGTTATCTGTTAAGATAAATTTCTTCATATGTGTTATTGGTGGAATTGTGTCCATCCCCCCCTAAATTCATATGTCAAGATCTTAACCTCTGGTATCTTAGAATGAGGCCCTATTTGGAAGTAGGGTAATTGCAGATGTCATTAGTTAAGATGAGGCACTACTGGAGTAGGGTGAGCCACTAATCCAGTATGACTAGTGTCCTTATAAAAAGGGGAAGGGGTGCCTGGGTGGCTCCGTCGGTTAAGTGTCCAACTCTTGGTTTTGGCTCAGGTCATGATCTCACAGTTCATGAGTTTGAGCCCCGCATCAGGTTCTGTGCTGACAGCGAGGAGCTTGCTTGGGATTCTCTCTCTCCCTCTCTCCCTGACTCTCCCCCACTCATGATCTGTCTAGGTAAATACACTTTAAAAAAAAAGAAGGGGTGGTGGAACTAAGCACAGACATTGCACTCAGGGAGAATGCCATGTGAAGATGATGCAGAGATTGGAGTGATCCTTCCAGAAGCCAAGAAACAGCAAAGATGCCAGCAACCACCAGAAGCTAGTGGAGAGGTGTGGCACAGATTTTTCTAACAATCCTCAAAAGGAACCAACCCCCACCAACACCTTTTTTTTTTTTTAAAGTTTATTTATTTTGAGAGACAGAGTGTGGGAGGGGCAGAGAGAGAAGAAGAGAGAAAATCCCAAGCAGGTTCCACATAGCGCAGAGCCTGATGCGGGGCTCAATCCCATGAACTGGTTGTGAGATCATGACCTGAGCCAAAACTGACTAAGCATGCCACCCAGGTGCCCCGAGAAGTTCTTATAATTTAACCAAAATGGTGGCATGAATATTCAGATACCTATCCTGTAAAGAGACCAAAAGATTTTTTAATGAGACAATTTAAATGAGTACATAGCTTTCCATTTATCCATTCACCAAGTAAAGATGTTTAAAATGCCCGCAGAAACTTTGAGAATTACTGAGTTAGAATCACAATCCAGATTATTCAGAAGTTTCAGAGACTTCCTGTGTAAGGGGAGCAGTAAACCAACATTCAAGTTTCTGCACAATCCACCATCAGGCTAAATTATATTTGTTTGGTCTTTATTTTCATGAGCATTTTTTCAATAACAGCTATTTTTAAAAAACTTATGTTTTATTTTTATTTTTGAAAGAGAGAGTGAGCGAGGGAGGGGCAGAGAGGTAGACACAGAAACTGAAGCAGGCTCCGGGCTCTGAGCTGTTGGCACAGAGCCCGATGCGGGGCTTGAACCCACAAGCCATGAGATCATAACTTAAGCGGAAGTCAAACGCTCAGCTGACTGAGCCACCCAGGTGCCCCGCAGTAACAGCTATTTTAAAACTTACACTGAAATCCATTTGAATGAGCTGAGATGTTCTTTTTATTGAAGCATAGTTGACATATTTTTTTATATTGGTTTCAGATGAACAACATGGTGATTCAACATTTATATACGTTATGAAGTGATCATGGCAATAAATCTAGCTACCATCTGTTAACATACTAAGTTGTTACGTATTATTGACTATATTCCTCTATGCTGTACATTGTATCCCTGTGTCTTGTTTATTTTGTAACTAGAAGTTTGTACCTTTTAATCCCCTGCCCTTATTTTGCCCACCCCCCAAATCCCTCTCACCTCTGGCAATCACCCTATTGTTTTCTGCATCCAAGAGCCTATTTCTGTTTTGTTTTGTTTGTTTTGATTTCTTAGATTCCACATATAAATGAAATCAGATGGTATTTGTCTTTCTCCATCTGACTTTTTTTTCACTCTAGATCCATCCAAATTGTCACAAATGGCAAAATCATTCTTTTTTTTATGACTAATATTCCATTGTGTGTGGGGGTATATATACATTTTTTTACACCACATCTTCATTCATTCATTGATGGATACTTAGTTTGTTTCCATATCTTGGCCATTATAAATAATGTTGCAGTGAACATGGGGGCATACACATCTTTTCAAAGTAATATTTTCATTTTATTTGGGTAAATACCTAGAAGTGGGATTGCTAGGTCATATGGTAGTCCTGTTTTTCACTTTTTGAGGAACCTCCATATTGTTTTCCATAGTGGCTGCAGGGTTTTACGTTCCCAACAGTGCACAGGATTCACTTTTCTACACGTCCCCACCAACACTTATAATTTTTTGTCTTTTTGATAGTAGCCATTCTAAGATGTGTGAGGTTGATACCACTTTGCGGTTTTGATTTGTGGAGAAGTTCATTTTAGTTAAGCTTTTGTTTTGTTTTGTTTTAAAACATGCTGGAATTTGTGTTTACAGATTGAAAGAATAAGTGTCTTTCCATATGCTCAGCAGCAGCAATTACCCAAGGAGAGTTTTGTTCCTTAGATCTCTGGATAGAGGGACATTTAACATTCTCTATCACTCCACAGAATAATCAGAAAGTCACAACACTGATGCAAATACAAACACAAAACTGAAAGAAAGAGTTTCTTGGTGAAATCTATTGATAAGAAAGTTAAAGTATCAAAGTAAAATTTGAAGTTCTGGTTTTTGTGTGGGGTTTTTTGTTTTTTGTTTTTTTTTTTTGGTTTTGTTTTTGTTTTTGAAACGCAAATGGTCATAAGGAATCACAGTAATAATGCTTGAGCCAAAGGTAATTTGAACCATTCAAGGTTACTTTGGAAGTTTTAGCCTATTCTGTTGTCCTGTAAAATCCAAGGAAGGACTTTGGTTGGAGCACTGCATAGGGACCAGAAATGGGACTCATCTCAGTGACTTTTTTTTACTTTTTCATCTGAAAATGGAATACCATTACTGACAATCTTACAGAAAGAAAAAGAGGGGAAATATCCCTCCTAAGCTTATTAAGAAAGCTTAATATCTTTTATAAAGTAATTGTTTTTTTAATGTTTATTTATTTTTGAGAGAGAGAGGGAGAGAGAGAGAGATTGCATGCAAGCGGGGGAGGAGCAGAGAGAGAGGGAGACACAGGATACAAAACAGGCTCCAGACTCCAAGCTGTCAGCAGAGACCCCAATGTGGGGCTTGAACTCACGGACCAGATATCATGACCTGAGCCAAAGTTTGTTGCTTAACCAACTGAGCCACCCAGGCACCCCTAAACTTATTATCTAATTAGATAAGCTACATGTTGTTTAAGTGCAGTTTTCATAAAAATCATTTTTATTGCAAATATTTTCTTCATAGACTAATTGCATTTTGAGCTCAAGATAATCTTAGTTGTAGTCCCTAAAGGTGATGGTAACGTGAAAATATTTAGATGATGAGAAAAACTCCACCAAATTCATTTATGTTACATGCCTGAAAAGGAATGCCCATTGAATTATATGTTTTGATATTCAAAAGCATCCAAAATTCTCTAGAAAGTTAGGAAACTGGAAAAAAAGAAAAGGAACTTATGTAAAAGATCGTGGCAACATTCAGGAGACTGACCAGATTTTTCACCAATCATCCTAGTCCTGTGCCCAGAAAAAAGTCAGCCTACAAAGTTACTAAAGCAGCATTATCTTAAGATTTCCCCATGTTGTGGGTCCCCAAGACCTTCCCCAACTTCAATAACTTGCTAGGAGGACCTGTAGAACCCAGCATAAAAGGTACCAAGCAAAATCAGCAAAGAGAAAAGGCTCTCAACTTGGCTGAGACCCCACTTCACAAACAGTGCCTCTGTCATAGATGGAAGTCATTTCTGCTGGGGTTTGTTTTGTTTTGTTTCGACTCCACCCTCTGGTGTTGACTTGGCTCCTTCTCTTTCAAGGCTAGACGCAGAAACATCACCTTTGTTCCACCACCCACGTCTCTCCTGCCTTCTCTCTCCTCCCCCAGCAACAATAGCTGAGTCTCAGGGCATGTGAGACACACCAGGCACTGTTCTAAGGACTTTATGTATTTACTCTACTAATCCTCACAGCCACCCCATAAGGTGGGTGGTATTACCTGCGTTTTACACGAGAGAAAATGGAGGCACAGGAGGTTAAACAGCCTCCCAAGGTCTTGCAGCCTCCGTTCAAAGGCATGCAGTCTGGTCCCAGACCCATGCTCTCAGCTCCTATATATGACACTGCCTCTTAGAATACCGTACTCTGGGGCGCACACAGTCAGGTCCCCATGGCACCTACCAGATCCAGAGAAACCCAGGAAAAAGCCAGTCCTCCGCTAACTCCCAAACCCTCTCTTTACAGGCTTTTCCAAATCTCCTGAATAGCCTTGATTCATGTTCTCAACGTTGACCAAACGAACCACAAAATCCCAAAGTCCTTCATGAACTCTTAAAAAGCAGAGACAACAATGTGAATGTATGTTTTAAAATGATTAAGGTGGTAAGTCTGATGTTATATGTCGTTAACCACAATTTTTAAAAAGCAGGTATAATTTCGGACAAAGGACTTCTGGCATATATGCATTTTAGTGTGTCACAGACACTCCTTCCTCATGCATCTAAGAAATCTTTGGGGGAAAGATGTTCTACTTTTGTTTGCTTGACTCTCCGTGCTGATCCTCCGAGCTCCCAGATCAAGCTGTTTTCTAATCCCTGCTCAAAGTGCAAGCCTGAAGATAAGCCAGTGCTAATTATTATCCCTTTCTGTGTATGGAACACAATGCTGCTTTAAAAGTGTTCTTTTCCTACATTATCTCATCAGAACTTCATAGCTAACTGCCCTGCAAAGAAACTGCAGCAGATATAATCATCTATATTGTATGGCAGAGGAAGTTGCCAGGGCGAGGCCCCGGGAAGCCCAGGTCTTGAAGCTTGTAAATGGCAGAGTTGAGGTCAGAACCAAAGACTTTCTGGGGTGCCTGGGTGGTTCAGTCAGTTAAGCGTCAGACTTCGGCTCAGTTCATGATCTCATGGTCCGTGAGGTCAAGCCCAGCATGGGGCTCTGTGCTGACAGCTCAGAGCCTGGAGTCTGCTTTGGATTCTGTGTCTCACTCTCTCTCTGTCCCTCCCCTACTTGCACTCTGTTTCTCTCTCTCTCTCAAAAATAAATAAACATTAAAGAAAAAAAAGAACCAAAGACTTTTGGTTACCAGAGTCCTTTTCCTCAAATTCTAGAATTCCAGGAGGGCTGAGGCACTTGCCTTGGGCACAAAATGTAAGAGGCACCAAATCAAGACAAAGAATGTTTTAAGGAAATATCTTTAAAAGTTTAAAATTAATATTCAAATATTAATATCCCTGCTGAACAAATATTCAAATATCCCTGCTGAACAAAATATCAAAAATTTAAATGAAGACCGGCTGCTTGCTTATTTCATGACCCTGCGTCTTTGTTCAATGGGAATGGTTGTTTCTCATCAGCCTGAGTTTGCCAGACGCGCAAGACCAGCTCCTCCTTTTCAGGTGGATTTATGAGACAGATAAATCTCTGTTGCCAGGGGTGTGCAGACAGATTGAGTGATGCAGGGTTCTCTGTGGAGTCGTGATTTTTTTTATTGTAGAGGAGGTTCAGAAGCGGCTGGGGTCCGATGACCAGAGAATGGCCAAGTTCAGGTTGGATCCCAAGGTTCATGGTGCCATGGCCCCTGGGCTTTGCTTCTGCTGTGCTGCCTCTATCCACTCTGTCCTCCTAGTGCCTGTATCTACCTAGCAAGGAGAAAACACATGTAAAGGAATCACTCTCCTGCACACTGAAAAGTATAAGAGCCTAAATCAAGTCCCAAGGAGTGCTCAGGATGGAGACGCTTCTGGTTGGCTGGTCAGGGGCTATTGCATAACATGACAGCAAATTCCAGAGATTGTATCAGAGAGCCGGGGGCAAGATCTATTTTTTTACCACCCACACGCAGGGTGTGTCCTACTTTTAAGGAGCTCTGATAAGTGGAAACCTATATTTACATTAAAAGTACATTAAGTTGTGACGATTTACTTTGGCTATATCATGTCGAAGCCCATTTGATATCAAGTTCTCCTAATCTATTAAATGGAATTTGACTTATGGTTGGTGGGTATTTTGATGACCTGTTGGGTAATTTTATTGTAGCAAATCTTCAATCAGCTGTTATTTGAGCATCTACAATTGTGCAGTGGTAAACAAAATAAAGTCCAAGTCAAGGTCTCTACGTCTGGTAAAGCCACGTGGATTCTACTTAGGGAGATATGAGCCATATACCCAAATAGACAAATATTAACTTATGATAAGAGCCACCTGAATACTGAATAGCATAGCCATGAACTCATAGAAATTCCAAGGAGGTAAAGCAATCACTTTGGAAGAGAGAAAACAGAGGAGTTTGCATGAACTGATTCTATAGGATGGGTACCTAGTTGGAAATGTCAGCAGCACATATTTGAGGTCTACAGGGAGGGCTGTGCAAAGATAAGGGGCCATCAGGTGAGAGGACCACGGGAGCCTGATACCATCAGTCCTGCTGAACAGCAGCTATATTAAGCTGGCAAAGCACAAATCTTAGACCTGAAAGTGGCCTCCTCTCTCACAGAGACCTGTAAATGGATGAGTTGTCCCAGGGAGCAGATCAAGACCAGCTCCTGGGGGCTGTCTTCATGAGGAGAGCCAGAGGAGAGCAGGAAGGCAACCAGGAAGATAATTGAGAAAGAAATGGTTGGGGCGCCTGGGTGGCTCAGTCGGTTGGGCATCTGACTTCGGCTCAGGTCATGATCTCACGGTTTGTGGGTTGGAGCCCCATGTCGGGCTCTGTGCTGACAGCTCAGAGCCTGGAGCCTGCTTCTGATTCTGTGTCTCCCTCTCTCTGCCCCTCCCCTGCTCTCTCTCTCTCTCTCTTTCTCTCTCAAAAATAAATAAACATTGGGGGAAAAATAGTTATAGCTGAAAAGCTTTGAGTTAGCTATGTGCCAGGCATTGTTCTAAGCCCTCATGATAGATGAACTCAGCACCCTTTGAGCCAACTGTGTTAGTCTAATTCATTTTGGTAGTGTGTTCCTTATAATAAAATGTGGAATATCTTTGGAAGGACACTAAAATTGGGAATATCTTTAGAAGGAGTTAGGAAAATATTTACTTGAACTGCTTTCCCAGAGGGGTACTGGGTAAATGGGAACAAGAGATGGGAGACTTTTCATTGTATACCCTTTGGTACACTTTGAATTTTGAATCAGGTGTCAACTATTTAAAAAACCTAAAAATTAAGGGCACCTGGGTGGCTCAGTTGGTTGAGCATCGACTTCAGCTCAGGTCATGATCTCACTGCTTGGCTCATGGGTTTGAACCCCACATCTGGCTTGCTGCTGTCAAGGCAGAGCTCGGTTCAGATCCTTTGTTTCTCTCTCTCTCTCTCTCTCTCTCTCTCTCTCTGCCCCTCCCTGACTCATTCGCACGCCTGCACTCTCTCTCTCAAAAATAAACATTAAAAAAACCCTAAAAATTAAAAAAAACAAAGACTACAACATGTGTGCTAGAAAAAAAAAAGGAATAAAATAGGAAAAGATGTTTTAAGAGTAAAATCTTCACAGGGCTCTCCATCAAAAATAAGCAAACAAGCAAACTCTTCTGCCATTTTTAAAGAAGTGGACTTGTTAAGGTATAGTTGATACATGGTAGCTTGCACATGTTGAAAGTGCACAATTTGATAAGTCTTGACATGCATTTCCATCTGTGAAACAATAAGAATAATAAAGATAATGGACCTATTCACTACCTTTGAAAGTTTCTCATATCCTTTGAAATCCCTGCCTCTCACCTTTCGCCACCTTATCTCCCATCCCCAGGCCACCAAAGTACTGGTCTGCTTGCTATTGGTTTGAATTTTCTCAATGTTTATATAAATGGAATTATATAGTATGTACTTTTGTGTCAGGCTTCTTTTACTCAAGCAAAATTATTACTATTATTTTAGAGATTTTATTTTTAAGTAATCTCTACACCCGATGTGGAACTTGAACCTATAACCCCAAGATCAAGAGTCGCGTGCTTTACTGACTGAGCCAGTCAAGCGCCCAGGCAATGTTGTGTTTGAGATTCATCCACGTTGCATGCATCAGTAGCTCATTCGTTAAAAGTCGTTGAGTAGTATATCATTTCATAGATATGCTATTTGAGTAAATATCTAGGAGTAGGAGTCATATGCTAAGTGTGTTTAACTGTAAAAGAAAGTTTTTTTGAAGTGCCGGTACCATTTTGCATTTTCACCAACAAAATGGGAGAGTTCCATTTGCTCCACATCCTCACCACCTGACAGAATCTTTTTAATTCTCAGCTTTCTACTACATGCATACTAGTGTATCATTTGGGTTTTAAATTGGAATTCCCTAATAACTACGGATACCAAAGATCTTTTCATGTGTTGTTTTTAAATGTTTATTTTTGAGAGGAGAGAGAGAGAGAGAGAGAGAGAGAGAGAGAGGAGAGTGGGGGAGTGGCAGAGACAGAGGGGGACAGAGGATCTGAATTGATGAACTGTGAAGTCATGACCTGAACCGAAGTCGGACACTCAGATGACTGGGCCACCCAGGGACCCCAGATTTTTTCATAAGTCATCTGTATATGCTCCTTGGAGAATGGTCTCTTCAAATGTGTTGCCCATTTACAAATATTTTGTTTATGATTATTGAATATTGAGAGTTCTTTATATATTCTGAATACGAGACCTATTGCATATATATTTGCAAATATGTTGTCCCAACCTGTTGCTTGTCTTTTCATTTTCAAAGAAGAGACTTTTCAATTTTTATGAGGTCAGGCTGATCTGGTAGCCAGCCTTCAGGATGGCCCCAGTGATACTCCCCCAGTCTGGTATTCCTGCTCTCCTGTGGTCCTCTCCCATACAGAATAGGTCTGACCTGTGTAATCAGGAATACGGAAACAATGATGATGTATGGCTTCTGAGGCTAGATCATAATAGACATTATAATTGCTGCCTTTCACCTTTGCTCTCTCTTGAATAACTCACTCTAAGGGAAGCTAGCTACTCTATTGTGAAGACCCTCAAACAGCCCTGTGTGAGATCCATCTGGCAAGGAACTGAGGCCTCCTGCAAATAGCCTTGTGAGTGAACCATCTTGGAAGAGGATCCACCAGCCCCAGTCAAGCCTTGAGATGACTGCTGCCCTAGCTGACATCTTGACTACAACCTCACGGGGGACCCGGAAACAGAACCACATAGCTAGGCTGCTCTGGAATTACTGACCTACAGAAACTGTGAGATAATACATGTACATTATTATTTCAGCCACAAAGTTTTGTGGTGATTTTTTTTAACACAATAGAGATAACAGTGGAATTTCTATCTTTTGTAATAGAAAAACTCATGATTAATACTTATTTTATTTTTTTAATGTTTATTTATTTCTGAGAGAGAGAGAGAGAGAGCACAAGTGGGATAGGGGCAGAGAGAGAAGGAGACACAGAATCCGAAGCAGGCTCTAGGCTCTGAGCTGTCAGCACAGAGCCTGACGTGGGGCTTGAACCCATGAACCGTGAGACCATGACCTGAGCCGAAGTTGGACGCTTAACCAACTGAGCCACCCAGGCGCCCCAATTATTTTATGGTTTTTTGATGATGAGTCTCTGGGGATAGGATGAGACCTTGGGATGATGTTTCATTTAGTGATAACTACCATGAAAACTTTCTGTAACTAGCCTGAGTCCTTTTTTTTTTTTTAATTTTTAAAAATTGTTTATTGTTGACAGAGAGACACAGAGTGTGAGTGGGGGAGGGACAGAGATAGAGGGAGACACAGAATGTGAAACAGGCCCCAGGCTCTGAGCTGTCAGCACAGAGCCTGACTCGGGGCTCAACCCACAAGCTGTGAGATCATGACCTGAGCTGAAGTCGGATGCTCAACTGACTGAGCCACCCAGGTGCCCCTAGTTCTTAGTTCTTATTTCTTATTCATGTTTTCTTCCTGGTTCCCTGACCCATTCCTGTGCCTTCTCACCTTAACAGTCTATAGCCAACTGATTTGGGCTAATGTGATGGTGGCAGAAGACACTGGACAGAAAAGGCAGCTTGGGCAAAATCAGGGGTTTTGACACTTGCAATAATTCCTAGCTTACCCATCTCACAAGGCTGGCCTTCCTCAAACACTATCGATTTCAGCATAAAACAAGTTTGTTCTGGCCTTAGATCCTTGCAGTGGCTTTTCTCTCCTGGTTGGATCATTAATTTAAAAATTATCACTAACATAATTGAATTATAACAAAATTATCATATGAGGAATTTAAGAAACACAACAGATGAACACAGGGGAAAGGAAAGAAAAATAAGATGAACACGGAGAGGGAGGCAAACCATAAGAGACTTTTAAATACAGAGAACAAATTGAGGGTTGCTGAAGGGGAGGTGGGGGGGGGGATGGGCTAAATGGGTGATGGGCATTAAGGCAGGCTTGTTGGGATTAGCCCTGGGTGTCATATGTAAGTGATGAATCACTAAATTCTATTCATGAAACCAATACTACACTGTACGTTAACTAACTTGAATTTAAATAAATAAAAAAATTACCATCGGAAATGTTCTTAGATACTGAAGAGTATATAGAGCGCATACCTACCACTAAATAATAATAAGCAAAGGCACACCCTGTACCCACAGCCCAGCTTAAGAAATAAACTGTAAACAGTACAAATGTACTGCAAATGCAGCCTCCTGGGTACCCCTTCATGACTGTGCCCCTCCCCCACCAGAGGTTACCCATTCCCGTGAGTTTTGAGTTCGAGTTAATTGTTCTCTTGCTTTTATTTATAGTTGGGGGAAAAAATCAGCTACACAGGTCTCCTTGGATAGTTATGATTTAGTTTTGAAAAACTGAGTAGCAAGCACACACCCAGCTGTAATATTGCCAAGGGCAGATGAAGGCTCCTCCAAGACAAAGGGAATGATCCCTAGGTTAAGAATCTGAATTCAGCTTCTCTGAGAATTTACGAGAACCTCTCCTAGGCAATGTCACAAGTGGCTCCTGGGGAAAACAGAGTGCAGCACAGTCAGGGCATGGGTAGGGTAATAGTCGGAGGCAGGTGTTAGATGCATGGCAGTTATGTGGTCGGGGGGAGTGTGCCACTGTGTTTTTATGTGCTTCTAAGCTTGCCACGGCCTAGAAGTCTGTCAAAGCACATCGCTTCTGTGGGGGAAGACATGAGTCCTCAGGTGATCTAGCTGGCAAGGCTTATGGGGGAGAGAAACACTTTTCTCATACGTGGTCCAAGATAGGTCAAGGACAGAGTAGAATCTGGGTCAGGTGCACCTGTGGATTTAGTCCTCAGGTAAAAAGGAAGGAGTGATGGGCGGGAGCATGTGGATGAAGCCATCCTCAACATGTCTGTCTCTTGGGTGGGTTATACTGTCCCAGCTCTGATTGGTGGCCATCTGGAGCACAGTCGACATCCTGGAATCTCTCTGCACCATCCAAGGGGGGGACGGTTTGCTTGCTTTCTGCAGTGGATCTCCTCTGTCCTTGGTCCTATTACTTCCTTTTTCTTGGTTTAGTGCCTTGTGGACTCCATTCTCTAGCAGCTCCTTGAAAAAGCATGCCTGGCAGGTAACATTTTTTGAGATTTTGCATGAAAATCACCTTCATTCTGTTCTCATATTTACTAAATGATATGGATAGGTATAGAATTTTAAGTTGAAAATCATTTCTCCTTAGCATTAAAAAATTTTTTTTATGTTTATTTATTTTTGAGAGAGAGACAGAGTGTGAGTGGGGGAGGGGCAGAGAGAGAGGGAGACACAGAATCTGAAGCAGGTTCCAGGTTCTGAGCTGTCAGCACAGAGCCCGATGTGCGGGATTTGAACTCACGAACCGGGAGATTATGACCTGAGCTGAAGTCGGACGCTTAACTGACTGAGCCACCCAGGCACCAACCCCACCCCTGCCCACCTTAGCATTTTGAAGATGTTATATCACTATCTTCTTGATTCCAGTGATGCTATTGAGAACTCCAGAGGCACCTGGGTGGCTCAGTAGGTTAAGTGTCTGACTTTGGCTCAGGTCATGACCTCATAGTTCCTGAGTTAAAGCCCTGCATCCAGCTTGCTGCTGTCAGCACAGAGCCCACTTCAGATCTTCTGTCCCCCATCCCCAAAAAGAAATAAAACATTAAAAAAAAAAAGAACTCCAAAACTGTTAGATTTCTGATCCTTCCTATGTGACTTTATCTTCTCTTGAAGTTTCTAGAATCTTTTCTTGATCCCGTTTTACAAGTTCACAATGATGGGCCTTGGTGTGTGTTTATACTCATCTGTTGGTCTTATTTCTTGATAAGCATTTTTCTATCTGGAAATTGTATCCTTCACTTCTAGGAAATTTTCTTGAATTATTTAATTGATGATTCTTTTGGGATCATTATCTTTTTTTTTTCTTTTTCTGGAGTTTCTATTATTCAGATGTTGAACCTACATGACTTGTCCTCTAATTTTCTCTCCTGTTGCCCATCTTTATCTTTTTGTTTTACTGTGAATTTTCTACAATCTTATTATTTTTGTATTGAGATTTCTGCTTCTGATATAACATTTTTTATTTCCAAGAATTCTTTTTGGTTCTTTGAATGCTTTTTCTTTTATTTCTTTTCTTTTGCCTCTTTTTTCTTTTCTTTTCTTTTTTTTTTTTTTTTTTTTTTGAGAGAGAGAGAGGGTGGGGAGGGGCCGAGGCAGAGGGAGAGAAAGAATCTTAAGCAGATTCAATGCGCAGTGCAGAACACGGGGCTTTATCTTGTGACTGACTGATTACAGCCTGAGCAGAAATCAAGAGTCAGACACTTAACTGACTGAGCCACCTGGCCACGTGTGAATAATTTCGTTATATGGCATCCTTTCCTTTTTTCATGAATGCAATATCATTTTTTTTCCTTTGGAAAATACTAATGGTAATTTCCTAAATTTATTTTTTGACATCTTTTCCCCTGCATGGTCTGTTACTTTTTTTTCCCCTCCCTGCTGGTTTTGGTCCTTATCCTTCATTGAGAAGCTTTCTTTCGCTGTTTGTTATTAGCTGTGTGCTCATGAGTAAGAGTACAGTCTAAAAAGCTGTTTGGAAGTTCTGAGTGTGGGATTAGCCCTTGTTGTGTATGTTAGCCAAGGTTTCCCCAAAAGCAGAGCTAAAGACATGGAGGTAGTGCACATGGAGCTAGTGCATTTGGTGAGCGATCCAAAGAAGCAGGAATAAGGGATGGGGGAGGGAAAAAAGAAACGTATCCAGCTGGCCATTGACGTAGTGACTGGTGCCCCATTCCATGGGGTATTCTGGGTCTTACGGACTGTGTTTCAGAACTGTCCACTCAGGAGCTAAAAGAGGGAAACATTTATCCTCAGAGGTAGCTCCACAGACATTATCATCCCTGAAGTTCTGGGTTGCACATGCCTGACTGCTGATGCTGAGTGCTTCTGCAGACCCACAAGGTATCAAAGAAGCTTTGGGATGGAAAGCAAGATTCAGGGCTGAGGTGAGACTTTGTTTGCTATATTAGCTAAGGTTCTCCAGAAAAACATAAACAATAGGAGACAGATATAGATATAAGGAATCGGCTCATGTGACTTTGCTGAGAAGTCCCATGATCTCCCATGATTCTGCAAACTGGAGACGCAGAAGAGCCAATGGTGTAGTTCCAGTCCAAGTCCATGTGCCTGGGACCCAAGATAGCCAATGGGATAAATTCTCATCAGAGAGCAGGAGACCAATGCCCCAGCTCAAAAATAATAAGGCAGGGGTGACTGGGTGGCTCAGTCGGTTAAGCGTCCGACTTCAGCTCAGGTCATGATCTCGCGGTCCGTGGGTTCAAGCCCTGCGTCAGGCTCTGTGCTGCCAGCTTAGAGCCTGGAGCCTGCTTCGGATTCTGTAACTCCCTTTCTCCCCCATTCACGCTCTGTCTCTCTCTGTCTCTCAAAAATAAATAAAAAAATCATAATAAGGCAGAGAGGAAGAGAACGCAACTTTTCCCTTCCTACACATTTTTATTCTGTTTAAGCTCTCAACAGTTTAGGTGAGGCCCACCCAAATAAGGGATGGCAATCTGCTTTACGCAGTCTACCAATTCAAGTGCCAATCTAATCAGAGATACCCTCACAGACTCACCTATAAATAATGATTACTATCTGCGCATTTTGTGGCCTGGTCAGGTTGACACATATTAACCATCACACTTGCTCTGGGAAGATGCAAGGAATTTGATGGGACAGTGACTGTAACTGTGGGCAGAGCAAGAGGTGAGAAGTGGTGCACATAGGTGTCGGGCACTCTGACCCTGAGCTTCACTGAAGGGTGACCTGGTCGGATCAATTGGGAGATGCCTCAGTGTCAGACTCCATGGGTCCTTCCTCAGAGGTTGATTAGATTCCTCTGGAAGAGGTTTCCAGTCTCTCATCCAGAAAGTGAAGATCACATTGCCAGCATTCTGAGAGCCAAAATGGCAGAAGATGGTTGGAATCTCCGCATTTGCTGGATATCTGGCCTCTAGACCCCACTCCCCCATTTCTGCCATGGTTCTTATGCCCTCAGTGTGCCTGGCATCCTCTAGAGCAGAGACTCTCACCGCGGGATGAACCTCCAATCTTCGGCTGGGATCAGGGATGGGATGTGGGATCCAACTGCTTTTCAAATTGCTTGCACTCAGTTCTCCTCATTTTAGCCTTCTCTTCTATCCTCAGTCCCAATGGCCCCTGGTTCTGGCAATTTCTGAGCCTTCTGAGGTATTTCCAGTAGAAGCTGGGTTGCAGCTCAGCTTTCTCTGATTTGCTAAATCAGTTACCACTTAGCCATCTATTTTCCAGTTTCCCAAATTGTGTTGCTCTTTTCTCCTGCTCTCCTTTCCTTATGAGTTTATGACTTAAAAATAAAAAAAAAAGAAGAAAGAGAGAAAAGAAAGAAAGAAAAGATTGAAAAAAAAAGAAAAGAAAATCTGTTTAGAGCAGTTTTGGGTTGGAGCAAAATTAGTTGCATGAATGCCATCTGCCATCTTGGCCTGAAACTCATACGCAGTTACACACATAGCTGCCTCCTTTATGCGTTTCCTGCTTCCATTCCAACGTCACCTCTTCAGAGAGGCCTTCCTTGACCACTCAGCTGAAATCAGCCCCCGGCATTATGGCATTTATTGCTCCCTGGTTTTTTCTTATTTATGGACTCGTGCCCCATTAGAATGTAAGCTCCATGAGAACAGGTGCCCCGGCACGCCCAGCTTGTGAAACAGTACTTCAAACATGGAAGCAGCTCATTATCGAGCACAGTAATTTAACTGTGTTTGGAAATGGTATTTGGACTTTCTAACGAACGTCAATCCCATGTGCGATGTACCCTGGGAAGAAGGAAGACTGTCACAAGGGAAGAAGGAGTGGGGTGTGTACAGAAGTAAGAGTCTGCATATAAATCATGCGGAAGAGAAGCAGCAAAACGAACAGCAGAGAGCAGGAGCAGAACTACAGGAATCTGGAAAGGCCTATACTTGAAAACAGTGTCTCTGACTTGAGGCAAGGACATACTGGGTTTCTGCTGAGCCTCCATCACGAGCTGGGCTGATCACCTAAGGGACACACCCCAGGCCAAGGTAGACACAAAGGACAGAAAATGAGGAGAGCAGACCCCGCTGGCGTCTCTGCCTCTCCTTTAATTGCCACACAGAGCCATGGGGGTAGAAACAGCGGAACAGACCTGGAGAGCTCCTGGGAAGCAGGGGGCATGGCAGGAAGCCTGGTTCTGCAGTGTATGAGACCATGTTACATTGGGAATGAAAGCTGCTGACCCCGTTTTATGTACCAGGAATCCTTATCATCAAGCAAGGACATTTATTTATTTAATTAATTAATTTTATTTTAAAAACTTTTTTAAAATGTTTATATATTTTTGAGAGAGACAGATGTGAGTGGAGGAGGGGCAGAGAGCAAGGGAGACACGAATCTGAAGCAGGCTCCAGGGTCCGAGCGGGCAGCGAAGAGCCGAATGTGGGGCTCGAACTCAAGAACCGGTAAGATCATGACCTGAGCCCAAGTCGGCCACTTAACTGACTGAGCCACCCAGGCACCTCAACCAGGGACATTTTAAACGCTATTCACATCCCTGGAGGTACCAAAGGTTGCCTGACCTTTATTTCATTAAAAAAAAAAAAAGTGTTTATTGTAACAAATCCAGATGTCACAATTAAACAGTTAAAAAAAAAGTTACCTTCCTGTCTAATAGTGTCAGCTTTTAGGTTGGGAGATTATTTGAATTTCAGTTTTTTCTTTTCTTTCTTCATTTAAAAAAGGTAATACGTTCACACGGTTCAGATTTCAAAAATCACCAAAGGGTATAAAGTAGTAACTGATGTTCCCAGTTCCTACCCCTTCTCCACCTTCGAGGCCTCCTTGGAGGCGACCAGTGTAAACAGATCCTTACATCCTTACGGAATATTCTCTGCCCAGCCGTATTTTCATTTGGTCAAAATTAAACAAGACCAGAACTACTCAGAGCACACACGGTCGTCTTTCCTTCATGTGAGCCAAGGCTAAGGGCTCTTCATTTTCCCCTGTAAAGAAACAGTAGTAATAGGAGCCATTGTGACTGGGGGAGGGAGGGATCTCCTCTCTGTTCATTGGCAGATGACTTAGACCGAAAAAGAACAGTGGAGGGGATAGGATGGGGTCCTCCAGGTGTCAGGAGCTTTTAATTTAGGACAGAGGTAGTTTAATGAAGGATAGCTAAAGACACGCTAAAGATATGGCAAAAGAAATTATGGCTGTCCCGTGTGGCAGGGAATAAAGTTTCAATGTGGCAGATAAGGGCTTTCTCTGAAGAGGATATTGTGTGGGATGGAAGCTTGGGAGAAGAAAGCTACTTTATGTAAGCTACCCAAGGGAGTCACCCCACAGGTGAGCTGTGCGGGTCCACAATCAAAGATGGAACAAAACAAGAGCTAGAGGCTTCCCAGCTGGCATGCCAGGAGATTGACAGTAACAGGGTGGGGCCCACGTCTGGGAATTAACCTTGGATGGATTTGATATTTCCCAACTGGAGGGAGGCCCAATTCTGAAGGTAGAACATTGCAATGAAGTCGAGGATGGAGAGCTGGCAGGTCAGACAGCCCCATACGACAGGGATCCAACTGAACTTATCTGGCAAGGCGGTCTTCAAAAAGAAACTGGGAGAGGCGGAAGGGGTCTAGAGCCAGACCACCTGGGCTCAATCCTGGTTCTGGTAAGTTCTGTCAGCGTGAGCCTGGGCCTGCTAAACTCCTTGTAGCTCAGTTTCCTAAGAAAGATAATACAGAGGAATAATAATAGTCTCTCATAGAGGTGCTGAGTTCATCTACAAGGAGGGCTTAGAACAATGCCTGGCACATAGCTAACTCAAAGCTTTTCGGCTATGACTATTTTCCCCCCAATGTTTATTTATTTTTGAGAGAGAAAGAGAGAGCAGGGGAGGGGCAGAGAGA
Organism: Cryptoprocta ferox; assembly: GCA_028646485.1. NCBI lineage: Eukaryota > Metazoa > Chordata > Mammalia > Carnivora > Eupleridae > Cryptoprocta > Cryptoprocta ferox. The sequence continues at coordinate 126,390,844 of CM053560.1, read as the reverse complement.
GAGGGAGACACAGAATCTTAAGCAGGCTCCAAGGCTCTGAGCTGTCAGCACAGAGCCTGAAGTGGGGGGGTCAAACCCATAGACAGTGATATCATGACCTGAGCTGAAGTCAGAAGCTTAACCGACTGAGCCACCCAGGCACCCCGAGCCATTACTGTTTTTAATAAAGGCCTGTTCAGGCCTGTTTTGCTGGCACAGAATACTTGGTGAAGAAGATGGAAAAGTAGAATCATAGTTGGATTTAAGGTAGTGGCAGGAAGGGAAAAGGGGAGTGAACGATAATAGCATAGCAAGAGGACACCAGGAAGAAGAAAAAGAAAGGGTTCACGGTGGGGCTAATTCAAAGAAACATGTCTTGTGGCAGGTCTACGGTGTTCAAAGCTAGACTGTATATGGGAATGTCTCTTGTAAATGAAATGGAGAAAACTTAATTAAGGAAGCACTCTTTTTGAATGCCCACTTAGAACTCAACTTATATTGCTAAGGTGGATGGCCAGGTTGCATACAAGGAACCCAAGATCTAAAAGTCCAGAGACTTAGGTTCTAGTATTAGCTCTGCCCTAAGTAACTGATGCCAAATTGAGCCAAGTCAATTAACAACTGTGCTGTTTTCTTTTATTTAAAAAATTAAAAAAAGATAAATGTCTATTTATTTTTGAGAGAGACAGAGCATGAGTGGGGGAGGGGCAGAAAGAGAGAGGGAGACATAGAATCCGAAGCAGGCTCCAGGCTCCGAGCTGTCTGACGTGGGGCTCAAACCCACAAACTGTGAGATCATGATCTGAGCTGAAGTCAGACACTCAACTGACTGAGCCACCCAGGCACCCCTCAACTGTGCTCTTTTTAAAAGAAGGACTAGAGCTAGTTCCTGGGCCTGATGAGTATTTAATATTCTAACGCAGGGACAGGATCTCTAGAAAATTTAATGGTTGCCCCAAGAACCAGCCTTGCAAGTAAATCTGTCAAAACTAAGAGTTCTGGTGTTCTCCATTTCCCCAGGTCCCCTGACAAAAGAAGCAAGATTTCTGACGTGGTGGCAGGGGGAGAGAGCCACTTTTTCCTTTCTCATCCATTTCAGGAAAGTTTAGGTTTTCAGTTATTTCTCTTGAGTGCCTAGAATAGCTTCCAGATCAAAGTAGGAAGACATAAGTGAAAAATCGTAAGATTTCCTTAAAGAAGATGAAGTTTATTTTGCATGGGTTCTCAGGGAGAAGGCTGGACGGGTAGAGTGTGATTGTTGAAGTTAAAACTACCCCTTTAAACGACTACTGCCCTACATGGTGGAATCAAGTCCAACCGGGATTATGAAATACTGATTCACTAAGTCCTAAGGACACAGTACAGTATGAATAGGCTGCCTCACATAAATGGGCAACCGGAAGCTCACCAACCCTCAAGTAGATGGCAACTCAATTTGGTTATCGGGCTTGGGGATATGTGCTTGGTTGTAAAAACCACCGGTCCTGACTTTGTGACCCCTAGGGAAAGACTGGTTGGTTAGAAGAAAAATCTTGAATTCTACAGAGGAGATATGGCTGCTTGCCCAAGGGCTATGAACCTGCATCTTGTTTGCTCATCGACCTGTCAGTCATCTTCCTTTTTCTAAAAAAAGAAGACAAAAATCTGAGCTCAGAAGCACCGAATGCCGAGCCTTTTCCGGAAGTGAAGCTCTTATCCAGAAGTGAAGGTCTCTGTACTAATAATTCTACCTGGCCAACCCTGCGCCAGGAACCAACCCCCCCTACCCCGCCCCCCGCCGCCCCTCACCGCCCCTCACCAGCCAGCCCGGAGGGGTCCGCACTGCGGGGCGCAAAGCAACAGCTCAGCTCCAAACCCAAAGGTTCCATTACCAGCCAATCGCGGGCTGGTGCCTCTCAAGAAAACCAGAAACACCTACGGGAGGTGAATGGCACTAAGGTCAGCCTATCCGCGCGGAGGCAGCTGAAGGGGTGGGATCAGAATTAGCCAATAGCATCGAAGTAGTTGTTGTTAGGAGGGAGGAAGACGCCTGCGAGCGTGCGTGAGGCTGCTCCCGGGAAGGGGTGTCAGGAAGCTCGGGGAGCCAATGGCCGAGGCGGGCGGGCGGCAGCGCGCGTGCGCGCTGGGACCTGGGGCTGCGGGCGGGAGGCGGGGAGAGTGGGGGAGGGGAGCGGGCAGAAGCGCGGCGGAGCTGCTGCTGCCGCCGCAGCCGCCGCCGCAGCGAAGAGGCCATGTTGTGTGGTGTGTGGGGCGGGGGGAGGAGGAGGAGGGAGTAAAGCCGAGAGAGGAGACGGGAGAGAGACACCACACACACACGGCACAAGATGGCCGGAGAAGCAGCAGCACCCCGAGCTGTCAGGCGCTCCGCGGCGGCCGCGGGGCCCGCCGGCCGGCGGGAAGCTGCGCCCGGGCGACCCTCAGGCCCGCGGGAGCAAAGCGGCCGCGGCTCAGGCGAGGCGGGCCGCGCGCCGGTGTCGGAGCCCGCGGCAGAGGCGCCCGGGGCGGCCGGGCCCACGACGCCGAAAGCGCCGCTGCGGCAGCGGCCGCGGAGGCTCCCCGGGGCCCCGGCAGCTCGACCCGGCGCGGGCGGGAGGCTCGGGCGGGCGGTACGGCGCGGAACGCAGGTGCCGGCGACCTGGAGGTGCCGACAGCCGCGCTCGGACCCGGTGAGTGGCTCCCCGGCTCCTTTTATTGTCCTTTGTCCTTGGGAGGAAAAGCAAAATGTCCTTGAGCGCGCGAGCAGGAGGGGGCGGCGGGCCGGGCCTCGCCGGCCGGCTCTCCGCAGGCGGCCCCGCCGGCGGCGCCTGCTGGCTCTCCGGGCGGGAACCGCCGGGCGCCGCGGGGCCGGGGGTGCGCGGGGCCCCGCGGCGGACCCCACGGGGGGCGGCCTCGCTGCCCGCTGCGGCCCGGCCGGGAAAGGGGCGGCGGCGGGGAACCGCGCGAGGAGAGCCCCTTTCTGTCCGGGTGAGTTATTTTGATATTTAGGGTAAGGGAAAAAAAAAACCCCTCAGGTTCTCCAACTGGGGAGCTTTTTTAACGTCTTTCCGGCGAGGTGGGAGCCCTCCTCCATGGTGGAATTTAAAAGAACAATGGAACCCTGACTACGTTTAAACAAAAATAAAACTTGTGTGTTTTTTTTTTTTTTCTTTTGGGTGTTGGCTTTTAACTCTTTCAAAGCCGATTTTGAAAACGGCTGCAGTGTTACAGACAAGAAGGTACTTGGCTGCTTATTAAAACCTTTATGACGTTAAGGATGTCTTTTAAAAATGCAAGTTGGAGAAGTGCCGCTGGTATTTCGAAAATTACGAAGATAAGTTTACTATACCGTCGGGGCTGTTTAATGGAAATAGGTTTTAATTACGAGGCTAGACGATGACGTTTTGATCAAGAGAGTTTATTTTGCGGACTAATTACGCCAAGATTAGTCGACATTCAGATGTTTGAATAATGATTAAATACACTGTTTGGTACTTTTTAGAAGGTCATAAGGAGCCGTTATCTGTAACTTAACCACACCTGAATGTTAGAACGTACTTGGATCAGTTCCTAGACTTCTAAAAGTTGAAGTTCACCGTTTTATTATTTTAAAAAATAATGTATGTTAGCACAAGCCGTGGTCGACGAAACTTTTACAAAGGAATATTCTGACGCCAAATCTCTTTGTGAAGTTACTTTCTCTTAGTGTAAATATTAAAGTAGGACTGTTCTCGGTAATGGGCGATGAAGAGGAGCCATATTTGTTGCATTTGTTGCATGCATAAAAATCTAGATCTGCTGAAAACGGGAGACGATTTTAATAATAAATACTGCTTTCTCAGGAATTTGCAGAGTCCTCTGTAGTTGTGAGTCTAAAAAATTGAGAGCGAATTCAAGTTTAAAGGTTTGAAGAACAAACCACAAAATGCAAAAACCTTTGTGTATTTTAGAATATATTTGTCTTCATTCTGCGGTAGCTCTCGGGTTGTAAAGGTGCAGATCTACGTAAAAACAGTGTTGGGCAGATTTACGTAGTACTTAGAAAATCAGAGTTAACCGGTGTAGTCGACTGTATTTCTGATGGTATTTGTGTCAGTGAAATTGCTTTATTTTCTGAAAGGCATTCATGTAGTGCTACATGTTACATCAGTTGCGCATATCTTGATTTACAGAACCTTAAGTACCAATTTTGGTTTTTCAAAACCGCAATTTTGATATTCGTGAACATTGAAAGAAGTTTTAAATGTATATTCTAAATCTTTTTTCAGGCTCCTTTTTTGAATAGTGAAATGCAAAATAATTGCTAGCAATTTAACCTCTTAAGATCTTTTTATGGGAGAAATGGGGGAAGGGAGAGAATGAAAATTTTCAAGACCCTGGTTTGAAACTGAATAAAGGTCATAGATACTACATGTTTTAGACTTGCTTAAAAGACCAAGCTAATATCTCACTTGGTGAGATCAAATAACTTGTGGTTTTAAAAATTTAAAGTAACCAGTAGCCATTTTAACTTCACTAATTTCTCCTGGAGGAGTTAATTTTTAATTGCTTATAATTGTAAAAGGTATTTCTAGTTGGTAATGTAATTTTTAAGATGATTTCAGTGTTTAAATGGGGTAAACTTTTCCTTTGTTGTGGTGTATTGCCTGGCATCAAAAGAAAAACAAAAACGAGGTTATAATCTTAAATGTGGAGATGTGAATTTTCTGTAGTTTATTTAATCTCAATGCCTTAATCCCTAGTGTTTATCTATGCCACCAAAAGATGTGGAAAACAAAGACTGATAGATTATTAAGATAAAAAATAACTGCATCCTTACCTGTAAAGGTGGTGTGTCCAGGAGCGGTCCCTAAATTTGTCCGTAGATCACGTTTGGAATATTTTCTTATTGTTTTATCACGCTGAAACTTTGGGCAAGAAATGTTTAAAAATGAAAACATTGAAATCATGTTTTCTTTTTTTTTTTAAGGTAACTTATCAGATTAAATATGGTTGATGATGGTTCTGAACAAATACAGCTTTTATTTGAGGTAAGACTGGGTAAATTTTAATTACTTTAACATAAAAAGAAGCCTATTTGGTTTTTATTTTACTCTGTATTTCCAATAAGTAGTGATTATGAGTATGAATAACTGAATATCTGAAATAATTTTACAAAGCATTTAAACCTTACCGTTGAATGAAAAGTGTATGTGCTTAGCCATTGTAACTTAATGTGCCTTTTGAATAGTTTAAAATACTGAAGGTCCCTTAAGCCTTTGTTTAATTTTGGGAATAGGAAAAGATTGATTATATTTTGAGATGAACCGTGAATAAAAGATACATTTTTTTCTTTTTAATTCTCTAATATATTGTGCAAACTAATTTTTTAAGTATTTAAAGAAATGAATTCATTGGAAAATTTGAGTTAGTATTCGTAGTAGTAGATTTTAGGAAAGAACTTGATTTTAAAAATCAAGTTTTGTGAGCATAGATTTTAGTTTTTGTTTTCTTTTATACGATAAAAGTTTTAAAACATTCCTACTTGCTATTTGTTGTTCCATCAATAAATTGTTTAGAATATTGGTGTATTTCCTCTCTCCCCCCTCCCCCCAAAGGTATGCCATTTTGAAGACTGAGGCCATGGAGTTTTATCCTTGAGGATAAAGGAAATATTTGCAAAAGTCTATTTTATATAGCAAGTAAGTAAATGTTTTATTCAACATCTGAAATTTAATAGCTACCAACATTTGAGTAGGAAAATATCACTAAGTTGGTCAATGAAACATAAAATGTAGACTGTTTATCATGAAACAGAGGGGGAAAAAAGCCCATCAAATTCCTTTATCTCACATCAAAGCGCTTTTGTATTATAATAAAACAGTTGATAGTAATTTGTATCAGACTAGTAAGATGGTCAGTACTTTCCAATAATCTGCTTCAGAATTATGGTTAAATCAGTAGTTATCAGAATTGTATGTCTTTATAATCTGAATTCTTTAGCCATTATTTTGGATGATAAAGGTCACATTTTGGAAATGGTCTATATTTGCCAATCTTACATTTCTTAAAAGAACTGTATTTTAAAATCTGAAGACACTGTCGTGTTTTAGTTCTTATTAATGGAATTAATACATTCATTTTACCTGTTTTTATGAGTTTGTTTTCAAACAGGTACGAAAGTGAGTTATAGAAAATTTGAATAATGCATCAAATGAGACCTGTAATCTATAGCTTTGTAATTGTTTTTACAGCATGAAAGGAACAAATAATTTTCAACACGTATACAATACTTTCACAAAGTCTTAAAACTAGATATGTGAATGAAAAAATACATCTGCGGGGAATTTTCAAAAAAGGTGTTTTATAAGTTAACACTGAATGTGGAAATTATTGTCAAGCTGATGTTAGGGATTTAACAGAGGAAATATGTTTATATAGTAAAGGGAAATTTTAAGAATAGCCAAGTAGCCAAATAAGTAATCTAAAGGCAAGTTTACCTTTGCCCTTGAAATGTAGAAATTCTTTTATCTGTTGATGTTGGTTAATTGTTATTATTGAGATAGGTGATAAAGGTAATATTTTTATTGCCTTTGTTTTAGCTTATTTTTCCTTTTCAGTCATTTTGCAGTTAGATCAAATTTGTGTTTGTTTTAGTGTGCAAAAGGAAACTAAATGTTAGACCTGTAACTATAGTGTTTTTAAACATCTAACATATATAAAAAAAAAAATCAAAAGCTATTTCATCTTAACCTTCGACACGAATGCCAAGGTTAGGGTTTCTTGTATGCAATGGTAGGATATTAGATTAGCATTCAGATGTGGTTGGGCCCTGTGATAAAAATTGAGAATTGGGCCTCTTAGACACAAATGTATGTGAAATGTAATGTAATTTTAAGTATAAATTGGCAATAAATTTAAAATGGCCTATCAAAGATTCAGTTTGACCCATTAAAATAAAAAGCGAATGGTTGAAGGTTAGAAATGTTAAATGATTTGGTTTTCATCTTTTTTACTCCAGTATCAAGAACTAAAAAAATATTTAAATGATCTAGTAATTTCTAAATTAATCCCCAATAAAATGGATTATAGCATTTATCACCAACAGAATAAAAGATTATAGCAAATCACATTTTAAGAAGGTCTTACATGTACTTCAACCTTTATGCTGATGCTGCTTGTATTTAGTGTTTTGATATTTGCTGCTTGAGCCAAGCTTGTAAAATGGGCAGTATATTTGATGGACAAAAGTAATGGACATATGAGGTCAAATATAAATGTGTAGGTATCACTAGGTTGAATTGGTGATCGGTTTCATTGCATTTGTTACTATGGTACTATTTAAAAAATGACCTGAAATTCCACAGAAAGGAAAGCAGCCACGTCTGTCCATAGTTAATCACAAGATTTTCATGAACCGTGATATGACACTTAGAGGCTAGATTATGCAATAGAGGTATGTATGTTGAATATAAATTTTCTTGCAGGTTGAATTTACTGGTATTCTTAGTTTTTTGATTATTTAAAATTTAAAGTGTGGACAACCAATTAATTTACTTATCTGCTCTGAGGTTTTTTTTTGTTGTTGTTGTTGAGAGCCTAAAGGGGAAAAAGATACTATGAGGACATCTCCCATCTTCTTCATTAATGAGAGGTGTGTGTGATAGAGTGGAAAATATAACCATGATTCAGCAATCAGGAAACCAAGCTTCTAAATGTAGATTAGCCCTGTAATCTTGACATTGACTGTAGACCTTGTCTTCTAATCTATAGAAAATATTTGGAGTTTCTAATCTCTTAAGATACTTTTAACCTTTAATTGTGTGATAAAAATAATAACGGGTGTCTTTTATACAAACTGGAGAATAGTTTTTGTAATTTTGCATAATTATATGTAGTGTTTTCTGTGAAGAAAACGATTTGAATAACATGGGCCCTGGGTGATAGTGTACCTGACTTTTTTGATTGTAGGCATTCCAAAATATTAATAATCTAAATACAAATGTTGGAAAATTGATCTTGAAAAGCTGTTAGGGTGTTTAATTGAATTTAAACAAGTGAGATTTAGAATGCTGCGATAAAAAATATTGTTGGATTAAATATACTAAAAATTTAGTGTATTTAACATGTAGCTGGCTACGACAGTTATAAACAAGGATTTGTAGTTTAAATGCTTGACATAATTCCTTTCAGAAATTTTTATATTTCAAGGATAAATATTCTCATGTTACGAACTACCTTCCCCTAGTAAATTGGCTCAGTACAAACTTTTAATTTTTAGATTTGGCTGTTGTTTCTGAATGTAGTTAACCTTTACAATTTAAATTTGATCATGTTCTGAATTTTACAAATAAAAACTATAGGACTTGATTGTTTTGTAACATTCAAGTGGCATATTTCCTACAATTGACTGAAGTTTTTTTTTTTTTAATTTTCAATGCTTATTTATTTTTGAGAGAGAGAGCGAGCGAGCGCAAGCGAGCATGAGCAAGGGAGGGGCAGGAGAGAGGGAGACACATTATCCAAAGCAGGCTCCAGGCTCTGAGCTGTCAGCACAGAGCCCGACCGACACAGGGCTCGAACTCACAAACCATGAGATCATGACCTGAGCCGAAGTCAGACCCTTAACTGACAGCCACCAGCTGCCCCAGTTGGGTAAAGTTTTGATTTGTTCAGTGTACAAAGCTAGATAGTTCTGTGTTTTGGAAAACAATCCTTTGCTTTTTAAAATTAAGCTATTTATTTGATAAGGAATATTTCCCAAATAAGCAATTTTGCCCTTGATGTGTACTACATAGTGATCAAATCATTTTAATTTAGATTATCAAGGTAGTTTGCTTAACTTTAATGGTTTCTGAGTTTTCTTATGAATGTTAATGACTTTATTGCTACCTTATTTTTGTGGAAGATTTCATATATTCGTTTCAAAGTGTTCTCAGGTTTTATTCTTATATGTAAGAATTGCTTTAAGGACTTTAAAAGGTGACAAAGTCAATATTTTAAGAAAAGCACAAATGGGCTAATAAAGATAACAGTGCCTTTTAATATAAAAGGATCAAATGTACATTACATCTATAGCTATATATTTATTGAGAATCTATGGTATGACAAATTATTAGTGATAGGTAGGAATATGAGCAAAAGTACTAATTTTTGTAGTCTGCTTAAGCCAAACTTGGCTTCTCTTAAGGCAGGGTACTATCTCAATTTTGGGAAGGGAGATGGTATGGCAGATTACATTGGTGTCAGTAATTTTTGAAGTGGTGCAAAATGAGCTCCGAAGTCTTTTTCTGTTTTTGGTGAAGTGAAAACCTATAGGTAGTATACTTGAACTGGTAGGTAGCTTTTTAATCACATTGCCAGACCAGTGTGAAGGATTTCCTCCGACCTTTTTTTCCAGCAATAAAAGTCAATTCCACCTTTCTCTTAGGAGTTAAATCAGTTTAGATCACTTACCTGATTTAAGATTTTTCTTTGTTGACAAACTATTCCTTATTAAGGTCCGATTAAATTTGGAAGCTGAAAAGTAAATAATCCTTTTTCTTTAAAAAAATTTTTTTTTTGTTTATTTTTGAGAGAGAGAGAGACAGAGTGTGAGCCGGGGAGGGTCAGAGAGAGAGAGAGGGAGACACAATTGAAACAGGCTCCAGGCTCTGAGCTGTCAGCACAGAGCCTGATGTGGGGCTTGAACCCACAAACTGTCAGATCATGACCTGAGCTGAAGTTGGCCGCTTAACTGACTGAACCCCCCAGAGCCCCCCAGGTGTCCCAATCCTTTTTCATACAAATTCCTTGTTGGGAGGATATTTCAGCATCTTAACTCTTAGAGATAATTTTGAAGCATATCTTTGTTGCAATTCTTGACTATGATTAGTCAAAATGACTAAAGGGATTTAGATGTGGTAAAATAATTAGGAACTTTATAATTTGAAAATTTGAAATCTTAGTCATGGAACAGCATTTGAGTAGCTTAGTTTTAACTTAAATCCTAAACTGTTGTGTGCTTTCTAAAAATCCTTAAATTACTATACTTTAATATTGAACTTAAACAGAGCTTTTTTGATAGTTCTACATAGTATGGTTATTATACTTCAGAGTAGGAGTGACTGAAAAAATACATTATCTGTATTCAGTGGGCATTTGAAACGTGAAAAACATCATTTTCCATGTTTTGTTTATGGGACATTTCTGTCTAACTGGCGGAAAGTATGGATAAGATATTTTTGTTAACGTATTTTAAAAAGGGTTAGAGTTAACTTGAGTAGGTCAATACAGTTGGTAATAAAAGTCATTTAAATTTTCGTCTAAAGTTTGCTTTCTATCACTTTATCTTAAAATAATTTGATTAAATATTGAAATAATAATAATGAAACATGGCCTTGCAGGTGGGTAATGGAGGTTTTCCTTTAGATGTCTTGAAAGTAGATTAGATCAAAGATCAGAAAATAATTTTGTACTGTTAAGAGGTGATAGATTCTGAAACAACTAGTTCTCTACCCTGATTGCCCATTAGATGCACCTGGGGAGGCCAAAATTTTATGTGCTCTGTTGGGAGTTCTTGGGGACTGAGACTTAGAAATGGTTTTTATAGAAACTTAACCCTATAGGTAAGCCTCTTATACAGCCAGATTTAAAATCCTTGGGGTTAGAGAGGCGCCTGGGTGGCTCAGTTGGTTGAGTATCTGACCTTGTCTCAGGTCATGATCTCGTGGTTTGGGGGTTCGAGCCCCACGTTGGGCTCTGTGCTGACAGCTTAGAGCCTGGATCCTGCAGCCTGCTTCAGATTCTATATCTCTCCCTCCCTGCCCCTCCCCTGCTCGCACTCTGTCTCATGTACTTTCAAAAATAAATATTAAATTAAAAAGGAAATTCTTGGGGTTTAGTTAACTTCTGCTTGGACTATGTTGTTCATAAATACGTGTATGTCTTGGTCTTTTAGTGGATGGTCATGTTGATTTTCAAATCAGGGCATTTTAGTAGTCTAGTTTTGTTTTTTTCTATGCATAAAATTATATTCTTTTTGTTTCCTGCAGAAATGTGAATCCTGAGACTGAATTCTCTAAAGGGCCTGTACAACGTAATAGATGTTGGTGGAACCATTTAGTAAGTTTTATTTAATTTTCATGTTTAATCTGTTTTTAAATTTTCAATATGACTTTGGAATTCCAATTTGAATAATTGAACTACTTGTAAAAATATAGAGGGATTTGGTGAAGCTCAAAGCAGTACAAAAATAAAAAACATGATTAGATGTGTGTGAAGTTTATTAAAATTTTGCTTGCTTCTTTACTCCAAGTTGTTATTTTATTTCTTCACCTAAACTCCCTGATAGAATGCAAAGTAACTCACATTGAACATACTTCTAACATTTCACCCTAGAGCTGGGTGTTGGTAACCTGCCCCTATAAATAAAGTTTGATTGAAACACAGCTATGCTCTTTTATTTACACGTTGTCTGTGTCTGCTTTCCCACTATAGCTGCAGAGTTGAGAGTAGTTGTAGCTAATGGTCACAAACCCTGAAATATTTATTACCTTGTTGTGTAAAGAAAGCTCACCTGTCCTTGTCCTAGATCCATCCTGGGTCAACTTAATTATTCCTAGAACTCAGAGCCCTTGGGTTTTTTTTTTTTTTTTTGGTAATAGAACATACTTTTTAATGGATTTCAATGTAATAATTTTAGTAAACTACGTAATTTTGAACATTCCTTAAACTTGAAAGCCCAACACAAAATTTCTTTTCACACTGGGGTTATGCTTTGATGTTAGAAGACTTGGTTACTACTACTGTGGAATAGTTTATTCTAACTCCCAGCATGAGAAAGAGTGGGAAAAGAGTGTAGAAGTGATATTGGATGAATTCTCTAAAAGACATATTATTGAGAGGACTTTTTGGTATGATATTTACAAAAATTTGAATCCCATTGGGTAATCTACATTCTAGATGATAATTTTGCTTCTAATTAGTACTTCAACCTCTGTATGAACGTCTACTATTTCTTGGTTATGTTTTGATGGTGATGGTGAGGGCAGAGATGAAAACTTTTCCTAATGTTGTAAAAAACCATTGATCTCCTGTCTTATGTTTTAAAGAGATGAATTGCCTGACACATAGTGGATCCTCAATAAATACTTTTTGATTTATGGTATATAATTTCTCCCAAACATTATTTATCAACTAGTGTTTGAAGTCTAATAGAAAAAGAAAGTTAAATTCATTATGAAAATATACATTTTAATGCGGTATTTGTTTTTAGTATGCCTAAAAACTAAAACTTTTGACTGAGTGAAAATTGAAGTGATAAGAAACTACAACTTTCAGCCTCTTAACATGCATATGTAGTCAGATTTTAAACTAATATAGGGACAATAAAGAAGATTTGATTTGATTGTAAAACTTTAAATATGATGATCCTTTTTCTTAGTTACCATAATTGATCTTACTCTCTTAAGAGATCAGTATCTGGCTAGTGTTTTTCAAATAATTTTGTAGTTAGGTTTTATCCCCACTGTATTTAAGATGCAGACTTGTTATATATTGTCAGCCTTTTGAGGATTCAAGCTAGTTTTGATAATAAGTCAGTATATGTCAATTCAGTATTAAAGGTTTCCAATTTTTTTTAATATTTATTTTTGAGAGTGAGTGGGGGAGGGGCAGAGAGGAGACTGAGAATCCCAAGTAGGCTCCAGCCCTGTCAGTGTGGAGCCCAACATGGGGCTCGAACTCATGAACCCTGAGATCATGACCTGAGCTGAAATCAAGAATCAGACTTTTAACTGACTGAGTCACCCAGGCATCCCAAATGCTTTCAAATTTAAAGATCAGAAGACGATTGACATCAAGTCTTAAGTACCAAGAATTTAAATTACATGATGGGAAGGTTCAGTTTTTGCTTCTTTTCGTTATTTTATATACTCTATGTCCCTTTGGTTTTGCCATAAGAATTTGAGTTTTCAAGTAATATAAATGAACATTAATTTATTGTGGCATTATTAGAACCACCTACTTTTAAAATTAAGAATCCTTAATCATTTCTTTTTCCTTGTACTCTTCCCTGTCCCTCACATTTTTTGTTGCTATTAAAAGCGGGAGTTTGCCGGGAAGTAGAGGTAAGGAGATTGCTTATGCTTATTTTAGGGGAGCCCTTTGTAAACCTAGTTCAGTCAGGAGTTGCATTTGAACTGAGAACTTCACTTGTATTTCAGCTAACTTACTTGATTTTATAATACCAGTGATTTTGGAACACATTTACTGAATTAGAATTTAAAGAGAAGACCTTTTAATTACGTATTCTTAAATTTTTGGAGGTACGATATTTAGGGATTTTAAGGGGTAGCTTTATTTAGTGTCTTCTTACATTGAAGCCTTTGCCTTGGCCTTTGGGAATTTTCTAAGAACAAACAGTTTCCTTAAAAAGGAGATATAAACTATGAACGTCATAGTGGAAAAATACATGTTCATGGAATGAGCTTGGAGCCTGTATGTGAAATAAACAAAAGATGTAGGTCTGTTTGAGGATGAAATTCTTTTTAAAAAATGTTTTTAAAACCTTTATTTAGTTTTGAGAGAGAGAGAGAGAGTGAGTGAGTGGGGGAGCAACAGAGAGGGAGACACAGAATCCGAAGCAGGCTACAGGCTCTGAGCTGTCAGCACAGAGCCCAATGCGGGACTCGGACTCCTAGACCGCGAGATCATGACCCGAGCGGAAGTCAGATGCTCAACCGACTGAACCACCCAGATTCCCCGAGGATGAATTTCTTTAACAAACCATCATCCTTTCAGTATGTCTGTAGAAATTCAAAAGTTACTGGAGAGATGTAGAGTCATAGGGTTTTGATATCTGAACCCTACTTCGTTTTCTATACTAATGTTACTTTAATACAAGATTAAATTATCTTTTTATTTTTATTTATTTTTAAAAAGTTTGTTTATTTTGAGAGAGAGAGCGTGCAAGTGGGGAAGGGGCAGAGAGAGAGGCAGAGGGAGAATCCCAAGCAGGCTCTGAATCACCAGTGCAGAGCCCGATGCTGGCCTCAAACTCACAAACCACAAGATCATGACCTGAGCCAAAGTCTGATGCCTAACCGACGAGCCACCCAAGAACCCCTAAGTTATCTTTTTAAAGCAGAAAGTGTTGGTCTTTAAGTAATCTACCCCATATGGGGTCAATCCATATCGAATGGATTTTTTCGATTGTTGCTATTGGAATATAAATTATTTTGGTTCTGTAAGTGTAGTTGGTTATTGTGGTATATGGGAATAATAGCTAAATAACATTTATTGAGGTCTTTCTATATGCCAAGTAATGTGAAAGCTCTAAATGTACTGACTCATTTACTTCTCACTACTGCCACATGAGGTAGGTACTATTTCTATTTTACCCATGAAGAACTGGATTTTGTTACCAAGAAAATTTCCAGGCTCAGAACTCATGCCCACTTTCTTTATTTTTTTAACATAATTTTGCTTATTGTTTTTGCAAGAATTCGGAATTCCATGAAAATAAATGGCTTACTCATAAATCCCTCATTTGCTCTTTTAGGTATTTTGATGCTTGACTGAGTACTTGTGCTTATTAACAAAATTCTCACTGTTGGCTTTTGATTGGCTTTGTAGGAGTGCAGACTGGTCATGGCTTTTTAATACCAGAGTCTGCTTTCTCTTTAGCATTGGCTTTCTTCAGCTGTCTTAAACGTAACAGTATGTGTGATACAGTGATCAGTGTGCTCGTATTTTCTAACTATTATCACACAAACTACTGCATTTTATTGAGTAATTTTAGAATGATTTTAATGTCCTTAGGTTTCTTTTGAAATTTTTTTAAAATAATGATTTTCAGAATGAAATTTCATATAACATCCTGGATAAATTTTACCTCATGTCCTGTGTGGCAGAAGAATATAAAGCATTGAGTTTTTCATTTAATGTACTAAATTGAATATATTGCACCTATAGCCATTGAAATGATTGTAACTTGTTCTCTATACATAGTGTCATTGTTCATCATAATAGTGTTTACCTCCCCAGTGTCATTTAGAGCTTGATCTGGCATTGTACCACTAGAGATTGGGGACAAATTAGTTTATAATTAATGGTACAAGAGAAATGATGGCATTTTTATTTTTATACTTCTATATGGAAGGATATGTTCCTTAATTTTAAGGAATGAATAATTCAAATGGAAGGTATTTTATTGACAATAGTAATGGGTGAGTTATGTAGTTCTTCTTACATTAGAGTGGAGAGAAATCAGGAAAGCATGTGAAGGAGAAAGATCTTCTATCTGATCTTTGTTACTGATGCTGTGACACTCACTTTCAGTCCATTTCTAACATGAGTGCCAGTGTCTCTTGGTTACCCAGTAGTTTACTGAGTAGATTTTTTTTATTGTATACATAGATGACAAATCCTAATGCTAGTTTAGGAGACAAGGCTTAATTACCTGAAGATCAAAAATGTTTTATATTTAATAATCTCCTAGTCACCCAGACTTTATCTCTACAGATTTAGTTTGAGTCGCCAAACTGATTGAGAAGACCAGCGTTTTTGCAGTTATGTTTGATCTTGATGGATCAGGATTATTTGTTTAATAGTACAATATCCTGATTTCCCACTTAATACCTTTAGTTTAAATTATTTAAAAAATGAATTTGTTTTTTGATGAGGAACATTTGGTATTTTGGCAACAGGAGTATTTTACTTGTGTTTAATTTGAAAGCTGTTAGCATTTTATGGCAAATACCAAAAAGCCAGGTAGATATTTTGCATTTTTGAACCTTTTGCATCCTAGTTGCTACGTATTTTCTGTATCCTCAGATAAGTAGCTGATGATGGTGACATCTCTATTGGCCATTTGTGTTATCTAAACAAAATTAATTAGCATCTGTTGGACTGGAAAACTATGCTGTTACCCACTGCCTTGGTTTCTTATCTTTTTTTCCTTAGGATTCTATTCCGTAACTAGTTTTATTTGAATCAGCTTGGAAACTTTTCTGCATTGAGATTTAGAATCCGTGGTGTAGTTGTAATTTAGTTTTCCAGGATTTTGAATTTGAATTTTTGTTTTTACTTAATATTGACCATATAATATTACACATGTAAAAATGATTATTCACTATCACTTTTTTATAGTTACACATGTATCTGTGACAGTAGAACTTTGTTACTCGTTTGTAGTCTTTCCATGATTCTCTTCATTGAGAAGTGTGTGCAGTGCATACAACTTTAATATAATACAGTTTCATAGTTTAAAACTATTAGAAAATTTAAAGCATTGTGTATGGTAAGAGTATCTTCAAGGTGGGTGGATGTTCTCTGTTTGAAGGAATAAGATTACTGGTATTCCAACAGCATTTTTTTCTTTTAATGTTTTCATCAAGCACCCAGTCAGCTTGAAGAGTCTCAAATGGACCCTACCACTGAGAAAACAAGATGGCAGTCCACTGTGGGGAATTGAGGAAAATGGATTAATACAAGAGTGCTGTGATAATATACAACCAAGACAGGGTTCTTTTAACATGGATTTCATGAAATGAATGAAGACATAGGTTTCTTACCCAGCACAAATGGACAGTGGATTTGACTTTCTAAAGACTTTTTGTAATATTAAAACAAGTACATTTTTGACATTTGGAGAAGAAAGATGGCACATAAACACAGATGATAGTTTGTATGCCTGGAACTTTTTGCAGTTTGATTTGTATGAGTATGACCTTGTGAAATGTTAACTTTAATAAAATTTCTAACACTTTAAAATTTCTCAGTTTGGGCTTTGTTTTTTAAAGCTGAAGTTTCATTAAATGTTCAGTTATTTCCTGAAATAACACTTTGACCTTTATAGTTGCCCAGCAGGAAAGTGTACTGAATAAAGCTGGTAAAATGGAAATGGTGTGCTGGAAAATGTTTCACTTGGTTGATTAAGATTGGTCTTTTTTTCACAAAGTTGGGGAAATTTATTTGTGCGTTAAGAGATGGTTGTTTGGTTGAAATGCTATTTTGTGCTTTTTTGAAATATCTTGGGGAAAAAACTTATCAAGGGGTAGTAATATAGGTCTTTAATTTGCCATGAGAGTGTAAAGAGCTTATAAAATAAAATGCCTTTTGCCTCAAAATTCAAGATGAGTGATAAAATATTTTCATGAGTTCTTTGTGTTGATGGAAAAGGTCTTTATGCTTTTTAATATTATAAATGTCTTGCAGTTGAATATTTATCTGAACATTTAAATTAAACTGATGCCTCCTATTGTTTTCATAGTTAATATTGGGGGAAGAAGTATTGGATTTATATGGAAATGTCCTTAGGGTATTCACAAAAGGACTTCAAAGTTTGGTGGTAATGATGTCTATAATACATTCTATATAAATATGAAATAGGGCATTTATCTTGTGTTTTTATTACTCTGTACATTTAGGTATTTAGAATAAAGGAATCCAACATGTCCTAGATTACTGTTTGAATTCTAGATGAATACTGCTGTTCCATTTATTGATAAATGACTAATACCAGTTTTGGTAACTTATAAAGGTGGAGTAGGCTTTGTTTTGATAGACCAGATGACTTGTTGATTATATTTTTCCCATTATACAGAATTAAAGAGTAATTCAGCTTGAATTTTTTGCTTGGTGAGAAATAATCGTTTTGCAATTTGTGATTAATGTCAAATACCATAGTGGAGATATCTCTGATCAATACATGTGCAATATTTGTTTTCACTGATTTGAGGTGATTGGTGTGTATAAGTCGAAAGTGGAATTATGGATTTTGACAATCGTAGAAAATCTGTAGAAAGTACAGAATTGAAACTGGGTTTTGATTATGGATTTTACTACCTTAGATGCAACATTGTTGCTTTTGTTAGGTATAAACCTAAAATGGATTTTTTCAGTGAGAGGAGGGCATCGTTCTGGCATAGTATAATGTTAAGTGAGGAAAGTTGATTTTTTTTGGATGTGTGAGAATATTTTTCTTGGGGTGCTTGTTGAGAGAAAAAGTGTTGAATACTTTGTTTTTGGCATTAGTACTCATTTTCTCATTTTGTTTCCGTAGATCTCTTGGCTTTGATATTTAGGATAATTTGCCCTTTGACATTGCTCTGATAACTTGCCATCAGATGGGACTAATTGTTATTAACTTGCCTTGTTGAAATGGGTATATATACGTAGAATTTGATTTGAAATACAAGGGAAGGGTTGGGATATTTGTGTTGTGTTGCTTTGGAGGTAGTTTCTTGGGTTTGTTACTTAAAAGGGTAATTCCATGCTCTCGAATTTAAGAACTTTGTTTTGCCTGACTCTGTGTGAAGTAAATATTTTGTGGTTTTGAGAATTTTTTGGTGAAGTTTGCAAGGTTATATTTAATGGGTTAAAGAATTTTGTGAAAGTTTAAAGAAAAATGGAGATTCCTGGATACAAACTAGTTGCATTAATTTTTGCCCTAATGCAACTGAACACTAGGGTGGCGCTGTTGAGTTGTACCCCCTTTTTTCCAGTTGGGATGGAAAATTCCCCCTTACACTTTGTCTTCAGATAATTTTTAGACTTCATAAAGAAGGCAAGAGTTGAATTTATGAAATTGAGGTTTTGTTTTCATTTAGAAAACCATTTTACCCATGGGGGGTTTAATTTTTTAAAAGATTAGTGCTTAAACTTAGCTTTATATTGTCTAAGAATTATCCCTTTTTCAAAATGGCTTGATAAAACACCACTTCCTGTCCAGAGAGGAAGTTATTTTAGCTCAAGGACTGAAATATTTAGCAGATCTTTAGACAAAAGGAACAAATTACATTTCTCTCTGGCTTAAAAAGGGTGCTTGAGCCAGAGGGGGTTAAGAAACCCTCCCTCCTCCCCTTGATGGGGTGGTCTGGTGGGGCAGGGAGGTGTGGGGGTAGGGGTCTTCAGGCTCCCTGGGTTGGAGGATCTTTTTTTTTTCTTTTTTTTTTTTTTTTTTTTTTTTTTGGTGGAGATGAAGGGGTGGGTCTATGGTACATCACCTGAGTTGTGGGGTAAATGTAGAGAGTGTCAATCAAAGGCAGAGCTCTCAGAGCTGGGAAGGAGGCTCTAGATGGCGGCTGTGCCTTAGAGAGAGCGCGCTCTGCTCCCTGCCTTCGCCTCACTTTACGCAACTTTCCCTAACTTTCGGGCAGCCTCAGGGGGCCCCCGCAGCCCCCTGCCTCTCCTAGTGACTTACTGGGGTCGATTCGAACCTTTTTAAGGGAGAAAAGCAGCTTTTAGGAGCTTTCTTTTCGTGCCTTGTTGGAAAGAAGCAGCCGTACTGAGAGCCCAGGTCGTTGTTTTTTCCAGCTTAGAAGCCATGGCGCACCTCCATTTTTGTGCGCTCTCCTAATGAGGTTTTTTTTCTTCCGGACCCGTTTTAGTATTAATTGTTGCTCTATTTTTTTGGCCAGTTAACATATTTGAGGATTATTGTATTTATTTTTCGTTTTTGTAACGGAGAATTTTGTTTTTATTTTTAATTATTTGGGATCTGATATTTTTCTACTACTAGATAGGACTCTTGCTTTGGACCTACTACATGGATCAGGTAAGTCCATGATCATTAGTGATAATTTTAAAGATTTATATGTTTAAGTTTGCTTTATTTTCTGTAAATATGAGAAATTCCTGGATGACGCAATAAGATACAGAGATTGTTATTTGTATCCAGTGTGTTACTTTGAGAAACTTTCCTTATTGATAGTGATGATTCCCTCTGTTCGGCTTATCCGGTTTTGTTTTTGTTTTTTTTTAAAGAAAAAATAGAAATATTTTGTTTTTTGGTGCTTACCGCTGTTGTATTATAACAATATCGCTACATCGTCAGGACTTTGTTCCTGATAATAAAAACATCGATAGAAGCTGGGACCTTACCTTTCTTTCAACTTTTGACAGTAAATACCTGGGCACAGGACTTCAAAGCAAACACAGATTCCCCCTCCCCCTTAATATTTAAGAATTAAAAGATGATGAGAAATAAGGACAAAAGCCAAGAGGAGGACAGTTCGCTACACAGCAATGCATCGAGGTATGAGCTATCAACTTTCTTCCTTTTTTCTCTCTTTTTTTTGGGGGAAACCTCAGCTTACATTGTTTACCTTGACAGACAGGGATAGCTGTCTGTTTTATTTTAGGCATTTTACTAATTTGGATTCGTTTTTTAAAGCGTGACCTTGAGATTGCTAATATGCCACACCCTAATTTTTTGGTAGCAATTTATGAAAGTTGAGTTGTGACTTAAGGCCTCTTACAGCAGTCAAAAGGTAAGGTACCTTTATTCAAGGGGGCCTTTCCTGTAAACTCCAGTTTTTCTGTCAATAAATTTCAGTTTTTAGGTTTTTGTGCTGTAGAAAAATGACCTTGTCGGTTTAGCCATTGCTGCATTGCACCATTTTACATACAAGGCAAATTTTTTCTTTGAAGAATCTAGGATACCCAAACTTGTAACTGAAGGCCATAGAGGAGCCTTGTGGTAGTAAATTATAGTAAATAGACATTTGAGAAAGTTATATGAATGAAAAAATGTACATTTTAAAATGAAATTGCAAAAAGGACCCTTTGACTGATGCCTCTCAGTTTGTATTTTTATTTGACTCTATTATTTCTTTTGATACTCTTGACATTTTAGGAAATTTTGATAAGATTTATCAAAACCTTTACTTGATGGTTACAGTTCCTGCATTTATGAAATCAAACCTGTGATCACAGAAATCCTGGAATACTCTTAATATACTTCTCTTTTGTGTTTGTTACTGTGATTCTATTTGTATATTTTACATTTAAAATATTTGAAGGCTTGCATTTATATGCTTATATTGAGACAGTGATTTCTGGTTGGTAGACCTGTATCTTTTGCATTTTAGTTGTAGCTGCCTTAAATTATTGATTTATTTTGACAGAGTCACCTGGAATGCTTTATCTTCTGAAGCTTACAAATACACTGTTTGTTCAAATCACGATTTGTTTCACATTTGTTGGAGTATATTATTAGTGACTAAGTAATAAAGCCTCTGAGACATTTTGTTGTATGATCTGTATATTAATTTTTAAAAGTGCATATGGATATATTTCTTGACGTGATCTTACAAATTGTCATGTTATGAATTTTAAATCATGCAGTTAAGGATGTGATTGGTTATATGATTTTTTTCTCCCAATTTTGCTTTTACTTTTATAATTTTATAGAAATAATATATTTTAGGTTAGTGAATTTGAAAGTTTTGAACTGGTTTATTACAAAGGTATAGTTTTATTTATGTTTTATTATACTTAAAATATTTTGATCCTTTTAAAAGTACTTTTCTAAATTCTTTTGCAAATTGAGTTGTCACACAGTTTGGACTGTCTTTTGAACTGAATTGCCCATGTAATTACCTAGGTTTGATTTAGGACAGAAAACTTCTCTTACTGATCCTAAACTGCTTTTTCTGAGAAGTAACACCAATTTGAAGAAATAGGAATCCCCAGGTGTATTTGACAAATTATTAAAGATTCAGTACCTAAAATTGTTACTCCCTTGAGTATGTATGATTTGCATAGTCTCACATAGGTTTTGGCTTTCATATGCAAGGTTTGTGGTTAACATCATTGATGAGACTGCCTTCTAATTTAAACAACGAAGCAGGGTCGCTATTTCTTTTAATAATTTACTCACCTAGAAAACTCCTTGTAAGTTGTCATGCATTTGCCTATTGGCATTGGGGTTACAGCTTAACTGGAAGCATGCACTGTACTTGTAAATGTATTTCGTCAAATATTTTGATTCACAAACCTGATGAATGTCCAAAAATCTCTGAGAGACTCCCTGAAGATGGAGTTTTAAATTAGTTATCCGAAATTGTATATCTTAATACATGTACATAATTATGACATCACTTCCTTTTAAAATTATAAAGCTTAAAAGGATGCTAGTGGTGTTTTACTGTAGTTAGATTGTTACTTTTAGGAATCTAAAATTGAGACTGTTCAGGTACTAGTACTTGTTTCCTTAATACATTAGAATTTCTTTATTAGGACCTAGTTTATATGGCGCACAAACCTCGTGTGTAGGGAATACTACAAAAATCACTTTTACAGCCTGAGCCACATGAGGGGAAGGGAGGAGTTTGCAGGTCAAGTAAACTTAGAATTACTTTAGGATATGAAAGGATTGAGTGCAAGTTTAGGTAAACCTGATACTTTTCCTGTTTTGGAAATAATGCACTTAATAGTTATTACATAAAGTTGTATGTTACTCCTGTATTCTTTTGTTAATGCTTTTAAGTGTGTTCTGAATATTAAAAAGTTCACTTTCAAAAAATCTGAATTTAAAAATACCTTGATAGATTTGTAAAGTTTCTAAATATTTAAAACCAACTTTTAGTGATGGACATACATAGAAGTGTATACCACACACTTACCCAAATAATTGGCAGCTTGGGATAACTTCAATAATATTAAAGAATGGAGACAGGAGAGAAGGGAATGTGATTGGAACTGTGTGCACACAAAGAGTTCTGTGTGTTCTAGGACGCTGCGTTTGCAATTTTATCTCAAAACACTGAGACAAGTTTATTAAATTTATCTCTAAATCATCTGCCTTTGAACCAGATTTATTTTGTCAACCGCCGATGTGGGCAAATTTCAGTAAGCCTTTTAGCAGTTATTCTAAAAGCCTGGGGCTAATTAGAAATGGCATAATGCAGTTGCTTGTGGACTGAACAGGCAGTTTTTTAAGTGGCAGCCATTTTATGATGCTGATAATTCTTAAGAATCGGGATTTTTGAGAAGACTGAAAATCGAATTGAAACTTGAAATACCAAAACTCCTTCCTACCCCCCCATCCCCCCGTCTCCCCTTTTTTGGTTCTCTGGTGCTAATATAAAGGACAGCTTGGTAGGTAGCGCGGGCAGCAGCTCCGTGAGCCCCTGGCATGTTGGTGCAGGTCCAGCTCAGTCACAAAATGGCTGTTCCTTTGTGCCGCAGCGCTGACAGACATACTGCATTGCACTGTGTACTCGCCAAACAGCAGGAAGTTGCCGTGCCGAGTTCAAAGGCCGGCCGGCGCCGGCGCCGGCGCCTGCTGCTGATTGGCTGTGCGCACGCCTGGTAACAGCGGGTCAACAGCGGCGGCCTGCCGCAGGCCCCGCCCCGCGGCGTCAGGCGCGTCGCCTCGCTCGGAGGAGGAGCGAACGCAGTGACGTTGGGCTGCGTGCGCAGCCGGGGTGCCGGCTCTCCGTCTGGCGAGCCACCAGCAGCTTTGGGGGGGGCGGGGTAGGAAAGGGAAGGGAGCGCGGCTCCGTTTGGGGTTTACGGCTGGGGCTTGCCGGTGGGCGGCCTCCCGACCGGTTTCGCCCCTGGCAGCCCTCAACGCCCTTCCTTCCAGTCCACGCCCTGCGGCGTGTACTCCTCTGCCCATCCCTCGGAAGGGTGGGCCTGTCAGAAGCGGCTTCTACTTCTGGAGAAAGTAAAAGAAGGGCAGTCCGTATTCGGAAACCTTCGCATCGAAAACCTACCAGTTTTTACATTTCCCGCTTTCCTCTCTCGTAGCCTAACGGGTCTTTTTTTTAAATTTTATTTTCTTTTTCTGTTCAGTGTGAAGAGATTAATGAGCTTAATCTTGTTACCATTGACCAAAACCTTTTTACTGTCAGAGGAGATATTTTTGTTTACGGTGATAGGTCTTAACGGGTGTTACAGCTGTTGTGTGATCATGGCTCATAAACAAAGGGAGGATTATTTGAATTTGTCCCCGTGCCTTTTTACTTGGTACCATACACGTTCTCAGTTGGCATTTGATGGAGGAAAACTCAGGTCAGTATGTGCACAGTGGTTTATTATTAACTCTGGAATAAGTAGAAAACCGCTTAGGAGTTTTCACATAATAACTATAAATATTTAAGTTTATCTTTAAGAAATAACAGTACAGCATGAGGCACCCGTTACTATGCAAACAAATGTTAGAGAACAGCTGCTTTTAGGTGCTAGTAGCACTTTGCAAAAGAACGGGGACTCCCAAATCTTGGTTGGTAGTGGAATGGATCACCTGGAAGAACCTTGGGAAACACCTGAAATCCCCTGCTCTGGAAATTTTAATCCGGCCCCGGAAAACTGGTTACAGTGCTGTGGCTACGCTCAGGGTCTGTCTCCTTTGGAAACCCTTTGCAAGGATTTCTGTTTTAAAAAGAAAAGCGGAGGTTAGCAACGACGGCTTCATTCTTCAGTTACGAGTCGTGAATTTAAGCCTCAGGGAAAGGCTATATATTATGTTTTCCTTCTGCGCCCTAACATTTTTTTTTTTTCTTTCTTTCTTCTGTGCTTTTGGAGTACCTGTAGCGCCGACAGGCGTGAGTTGTCACGTAGTTGGCCCGATCTCAGAAGCTTCTTACTGAGTAAAAGTCTGTTACTGGCAGAGAGATGTGGGCTGTAGGTAGAGGGATTTACCTGCGCATATGTTAAGTCTCTGAAGAAGTTTATAAAAGGTAAAATTCACTGTACTAGTTAGTTTTGTAGGTTATCATAGTCTCAGTTCTTCAGGAAGAATTCTTTGGATAGTTTATGGGAACTTTAGGTGAACCTGGATTTTCAGTTTTTTTTTTTTTATAAGCTTGTTCATCAAAAATTTGATGAGCTCAAATATATTTTATTATATATTATAATATATTACAATATTTGTATTATATAATATATTGTATGTTCAAATATAAACTATATATATAAAAGAATTAGCTTTAGAGGTAAATTCTCATGGATCTCGATCATTAACTGGCTTTCCTGAACTTCTGAGGTGCATCCAAAGCAACAAGAATGTTCTTCCTGTGTATTGAGATTGACTCCTTGTTAGTTGTATTTAATTTTTGTTATTTGCTAACTGTCCTTAATTTTCTAAAAACTGGGTTAGAATTCAGTAGCACTGCAGTCATGTTCCAGGATATAAACTACTCTGTTGAAGATGTTTTAGTCCAAAATAGATACTATTATTACTATATGAGTTACAGTGCATATTTTAATAATAGCAATTTATTTATGAACTGTTTGCATGCCACGTGGAGCCAGTGATCTTTTTAAGGAACCAGAGTTATTAGGTTTGTACATTAAGACTTTTGTGCATTTTCATCTGTCTTTAATCTCTTTGACTTCTTGGTTTTAACACCTACAATTTGCAATCGATGTTCGGCACCTTAGGAACTAACTACTTACGCAAAGATTAAGTCGTCCCGGGAACGAGGTCAAACAGTACTTGATAAAAGAGTTCTGTGAAGATATTAGCAAGTTACTGCTTGAGGTGAATCGAAGTTCAGTTGAATTTTACCTGACAGTATCAGAAACTCACGGATTTTATAACCGTGAAAGCACATACAGCAAATCCCTAATAGTTGTGAAAGATTCTTCCTGAGGTCACTGAGCTTTCCAAACTCCTATCCTTTCTCCTATATAATGGGGTACAGTAACCTTGTTCCTAACACAAAATGTGAGTCACTGCTCTGTGTGGCACCTACCAAATTTTTTTCTGGTTATGAGTTGATTCTGTTTTTGCTTTTTTTAAAAGGTGTTTTCAGTTCTTTCTGAAGACCTTAGATCTCACTTGGCTTTCTTGAGGGGGTCACATAAGCCAAGAAGCTTTTTTTAAATCACCTAAGAATTACTTGGTAATTGTAAACTTGGGTGTGTATATATATATATATAAACTTGGTAATATAAACTCTGCTGGCCAAATTATGCTGGGTGCTTGTTACAGCTGAGCCATTCCCTCCTGCCTTCAGCCTGCCTGGGCCCTGAGTTGAAATTCATACCTTGGTAAAATTGCTGTTGCTCTTGAACTTCAGTGTTAGTAGAGTAAAGTCAGACTACAAAATTGGACTCAATCATCAGATAGCCATCAAATACCACCAAATATCTATGCTTAAGGTCTGTTATATATTCGTGATCAGTAACTTAGCACAGTGTTGGAACACATTGTTTATATGTCTCTTATGACCTTTTCCCCTAAATAATTTAAACTGTAATTGGCAAGTGTTGGGGGGAGAGATCTTTTTAAAAAGCTTGAGTGCAGTTTAGGAGGTGAGGAATGATCCTTTGTGAAATAAATCCTGGAGAACCTAGGTGTGTGGATGGAAGCTTTTCATGCTACATTTTGAAACAGTTGCAGTTTAGTATTTCATTGTTAAGATGTTTGATTAGGGTCACCTTTCTTGGTAATTTCAGTGACATGGTCTGGATTATGTTTCATACAGAAAAGTACTTTAAATTCCCTTTTCAGGAGAGTCTCCATAGTTTGGGGAGATGCTGGAGCTTTGGCTAAGGCATCATTTTAAGGAGATGGTCCTGGTTTTATACTTGGGATTCAATCTAGGGGGTTATTTTGTTGTTTGTGATGCGTTTAATGTTAACCTCAATGCTGGGCAAGGGCTGTGTACCTAACACCCACCAGTGCAGTGTTTACTTGAGTACTGAAAACTTTCTTTCTCCAATTTAGGCCAGTGAAGTACTTGTTGGATTTGCAGGTTTCTGACTTTAAAAATGTGGATAATGATAATCTTCATTGGGTAATGAAGTTAAGTAATATAATGCCTCTATAGTGCTTCACAGAGAGCCTGTTAACGTCGAAAGTGCTTATTAAATGTCAGCTGTAATATTTTACATCTAATGCTTTATTTTACTTTCTAACCCTTCCTGTGCTTCATTAAAAGCCAGATTGTTCCTGAAGAGTTGAAGTTGGGTGTCCTGGCCTCCTACAGGAAGTCATTTAGGCCAGTTAGGAGAGAGGGTTGTTAAAATGATTTTAGAAGGTAACTCTAGGGGCGCCTAGGTGGCTCAGTCGGGTAAGCTTTGGACTTCGGCTCAGATCATGATTTCATAGTTCCTGAGTTCCAGCCCCACTTCCAGCTCTGTGCTGACAGTTCGGATCCTGCTTCAGATTCTGGGTCTCCCTTGCCCCTCCCCTGCTCATGCTGTGTCTCTCTCTCTCAAAAATAAATACGAAAAAAAAATTAAAAAGGGCAAGTCCGTTTTTGTTAGTTGAAACCTTGGGTGTGTTTTGCAGTTAATCCTCTCCTAGAATTTCTTTCTGAGAAAGCCAGCCCTCTGAAGGGAGAGTATGATTCTTTCTGGACCAGAACAACTTCTTGTGTGAGTCACAGCCCTACTCTTGGCAGTCACTCTGATCAGATCCCTTTTACCCCCCTTCTGGCACTAGGGATTATTGCCCCGGTTTACCTTCTGCCTCATTTCCCCTCTCAAGCTGTGCAAGAGTGAATAATGAATACCAAGGAGCAGTGCTGTTTGGATATAGATGTAATTGCAATAATATTTCCAACCAATGACTACTTGGCTGTGGCTTGCACTTAGTAATCCATTCTCAGCATATCATCATATATTGGACCCAGCATAATGCCCAGAGTTCATTCTTATTCTGCTGGGACTGTAGTCCAGGGTTAAGATTTCTGTGTTGTTGTTTCCTCAGCTTTCTTCATTTCCTCTCCTTTTGGTTTGTGAGGAATTTGGGTTCTATTTTTTGTTCCTAAATCAGATCCCGGAGAGCATCCAGCCCAGCTCCCCAGGATTGAGTCAATTTTCCAAAGCTCTCCATGTCATTTACATTTGCATGTTTCTGTATTTTTCCATGTGTTTATTAGCCTTTTTTTTCTTGACGGAGCACCTCTTGTATTCTCTTCGAACTCTTGGTGTTCCCGTTGCCTATCTCATTTTCTTTGTGTCCCTTTTGGGCAATTTTACCAGCAACATAGGTTTGGAGGTCTGGAAGCAAAAGTGAGTGGGGTGCTGTTAAGGCTTGTTGTATGCTTGATGGAAAGTGAACAGTTGATGCATTGAATGCCTTGCTGGATCCAGCAGTAGCATACCTTAGTGAATGCTGATGGAGTTTTGACTCCAAGATTTTTGAATTCTTGTCCCAATTGCTTTAAATTCTAGTGTATCTTTCTTTACTAGAACTCTCTAGTTAAGCCCTTTTTAGATCCCTCTAAAAGTTTGGATTCCAGAATTAACTGTTGAATGCAGGAATGTATTCCATTCAGAATCCCATTTCCTTACAGCTAATTCAGGTAACTGTTTAAAACAGACTTGGGCTCTGCTATGAAGTAATTACTTAACAGTGGTGTTTATTACCCGTTGGTGGGTTGTGAATTGTCCCCAGCGGTTAAAAAAAAAAAAAAAAGAGAATATGATAATAAATCTCAGGGAATGGCATTTGTATGGTTTTATGGTTTTTAAGTCAAGCAGTGCCCAAAATGCTGGTAATATTTTGTTTAGGATTTTATCATAAAGAAAAGCAGTATGTGGTAAGCATTTTATGGGAAAATACCAGAGTAGATTATGCTTTTTGGAGTGGTTACTCGGTGTCAGGCACTGTTTGAAGGTGGATTTGTTTTTCAATGTGTATTCAATG
This sequence comes from Cryptoprocta ferox, assembly GCA_028646485.1. NCBI lineage: Eukaryota > Metazoa > Chordata > Mammalia > Carnivora > Eupleridae > Cryptoprocta > Cryptoprocta ferox. The sequence goes on along the minus strand of CM053560.1, from coordinate 126,362,535 downwards.
TGATGGTTAGTGTAGAAGAAATGCTAGTGACCTCCTTCTGGTTAGCCAGCTCCCCAGGTTAACTGTCACTGCTCTCTTCTTTGAAGGCCTGTGGGTGGTCCTACGTCCTGCTGAGCTCTTTTTTACCCCTCCCATTGTGTTCCTTCACTTGAGTTGTGCACATAACAAGGATTTGCAGATAACTTCTCACATTTGTTTACGCTGGTTTTGCTTGTAATTCTGCATTTCAGTAACATACCAAATCAACAAATGAGATGATGGTGAGAGGTATTTCAATGAAAACTACAGTGGTGTGCTTTGGAAAGATACAATACGTATCATTTATAGTACCTACTGTAAGCTTGGAACTTGTTGGAACCAGTCCTTTTTATGTGTTAATTTGGGCAGTCTTCACAAGTCTGTGAGATAAATGTGATTATCATTACCCTGTTTTGCAGATAGAAAACAGGCATTAGGGGAAGCAAATGGTGGAATTGGATTCAAACACTGGCATTTTTGTTTCAGGGTCACTTAGCATCTTGTCAAAAGTTGCCATCAAGGGGCACCTGGGTGACAGTCGCTGAAATGACCAACTGTTGATCTCAGCTCAGGTCATGATCTCCCATTTTGTGAGATGAGCCCGAGTTGGGCTCTGTGCTCACAGCACGGAGCCTTCTTGGGATTTTCTCTCTCCTCTCTCTCTGCCCCTCCCTTGGCTTGTCCTGTGCTTTGTCTCTCAAAATAAATAAACAACAACAAAAAAAGTTGCCATCAAAAGAAAAAAAAGAAAATTGCCATCTGATTAGATGGTTAAGAGGAAACTACAGTAGGGGAAAATAGTAAGAATCTAGAATAATCCCGTATGCTGTTTCTCTTAAACATAGTTTAAGAGAATGCATTGTAGGGTTGATTGATGCCGGAAACACAGTTCAAGAAGTCATTTTGCATAAAGAGTTTCTAGTGAAGATGTTGCTGCTGAAGTGATTCCCAAGGGGGGGTAGTTGGGGAAAGACAGGAAAGATGGGTGGCTGGGAGGGGGGAGGGTACTGGCACTCTCAAAGAGGGACCACATCCTTTTGCAGTCTGACTCCTATTGTTCCTCCACACACTTTGGGTTTGGCAACGATTTATGAAGACCAGGCTTCTAATTTGTTGTTTTGTTCCAAATGTAGTTGCTATACTTACTTCCCAGAAAGCTTTTGTATCAGAATTACTTTAGATTTTTTTTTTTTTTTTTTAAAAGACAGGCCCCATACCTGATTGGATTTTAGGGGTTAAATAGGGCAGGGGAGATAGCATTCTAGGTGGGTCTGTTGGCATAGATAGCCAGAGTTGGAAACCGTGTTCTATAGGCATGCCCTGAAGGCAAATAGTTCTTGAATGTGGTGGGTGTGGAAAATCTTGAGTGTCTTCATTTCCTGTATACGGTTATTTGACATTCAAATAGAGCAGCTTATGGCTAGGAAGTTGTATCTTTGAGGGAAGAGGGTGATGGGTCAAATTCTCCATTTCCCTTGCTTGATTTAACCCCCCCCCCCCAAAATAAATTCCTTCTGAACTTTACAGAGACATTTAAGCCCCCAGATTTACTTGCTAAGAGCCACTTTGGATGCTTGTTCAACATATTCCCAGCCTTCTTGCCTGGACGTTTGAATTCAGTCAGATCTGGGAGGTGTCCCAGGAATCTGTCTTGAACAACAGCCATGGTGGTTTCTTGTGCTGAGGCAGGTTTGGGAAATAAGAGCTGATTGGGACAAGAATTTTCATCTCTGTTCTGCTTTTTAGCTGTATGATCTTGGGCAGGAACCTTTGAACTTGTTTCTTTATCTTTTAATAAAGGAGTAAGGGTAGAGTATGTGTCTCAGGGAAGTTAGAATTAAAATAGTACTTCTGAAAGCAGTGGTTTTCCACTAGGGACAGCCCCCTCCCTGACATTTGGCAGTGTCTGAAGATCTTGTTGCTTGGGGCTAGGGTGCATCTGGCCTCTGCTAAGTAGAGGCTAAGGATGCTGCTAAACATCCTGTCTGTCCTTCAATGTATATGGACAACGTCCCACAACAAAGAATGAATTAATTTGGCCCAAAATGTCAATAATGCCACACTTCAGAAACTGGTCTATGACATATAGCAAAGTGCTTGCCACAGTGAGTACTGAGAAGGTTGTGAGTTCTCACCATTCTGACTGCTTTCTGTGACTTGATCCAAGGACCTTACCTTCCTCCTATGACTCTGGGGAAGTTCCATTTACTATTGAGGTTAGCATTCAGGACTTTTAAATCTCCTTTGAGCTGTTGGAGTTGTTATCTTATGAAGTCTAAAGATCACGCCTAACGGTTAGTAAGGAAAGGTAAGACTTTAAATAGGCTGAAAGGAATAATTGGTCAAACTCATCCATCTGTCCTTAGGGTTCTAAATGGTTGTGAATATCCACCTGAGATGATAGGTCTGTAGGAACAGCTTTCCCCTTGTACCTATGTTCTCTGGCTGGTGGTTTAGAAAGTCTTCATGTTCTTACCCACCCAGAAGGCGAGTCCTATCCTTGTCTAATCCTTCCCGCACTGCCAGATCTGAATTGGGTAGCTTTTTGTGAAATGATTATCTAGGTTTGTACCTCATCTAGGCTTCTTGCTATAAATCCCTTTTTCCTAATGGTTTGAGTGCCTGGGTGCCATTTGTTTGATGCTTCCTAAGCTATTTGGGACTACGCAGTGTTACTTGGTTAATGGAGGAGCAGAAAAAGTGTGATCAAGACAAGGTTATCTCTGGCACCAGTTGAAAATGTTAGGAACATGCTTATCAAAGGTAGAAGTTTTTTCCCACATTAGCACTGAGTTTCTTAACGTGGGAGGTACTGATGAGGCTTAATCTTTGACCCCCCTGAAACTATAAGCATTTTTGTGTGCATTTCTTTCTGTTTAGATGTACCTTTTTCTGGAATCCATAGTGTTACCAGTGTTTGAAGTAACTTCCAGAAGAACTGTCAGATCCCAGGAAGGTCTGCTTCTGAATACTGATCAATTCTGCAATCTTAAAAATACAGCTCTTTTTTGAGAAATTTAGAAAAACTCAGAAAAATTCAAAGACTACAATTAAAGCTTTAAACAAGTTAGATACGGCTAAAATCCTATTTGTCCCTTCTCCTTAGTCATTTTCATGAATGTGGCATATAAAAACCTTGTCATTTAAAAAATGTACATGGTTCATGTAATGAGCTTTTGTTTTAAAAATTGAATAGTTTTTGAAATTGTCATAGTGACATTTATAGATCTAATCCCTTCTAGGTCTAACTTGTATTTAATTGAATAGTATGAGTCTAAATTTAGATTATTTCCTTCCCCCCCCCACCCTTGATCTTTATGAGCAGAGATGCGAACATTTTTATACTTACTGCCTCCTGCGCAAGTTCAATAATTTGTCAGGTTATATATCCACAGATTGAATTCCATGATTCATATGCATATTTTGAGGTTTACTGGAAAATGCCAAGTTGCTTTGCACAGCATCTGCTGATTGCTTCGTCAGTAATGGTGTATGAATACTGCCTCCCCTGTTTTCTCCACATCACTTAATATTATCATACATTTTAATTTCTATAAAGCCAGATGAATGTGAAATAATCTGTTGTAATAATACATTTTCAAATTACCCCTGAGGTTTAATTTCCTTTTATAAGTTTCTTGGCCATTTCAGTTTTTCTTCTGTAGTTGCATGTCCCTTTCCTTTCCTCAGTTTTCTACTGGATTTTTCTTTGGTCTGTGATTTGTGTTCTATGTAGAAATCCTTTGTTGTGCATACATTGAAATTTCTCAATCTGTTACTTGTCTTTTAACTTTGTTTATAATGTAGCTTATTCTTCAGAATAGCAGGACTTGATTGAACCAGAGGTGGAGGAGGTCTTTAATGCAGTTCCATTTTTTTAAGGAACTACGCCCAGTATTTTTTACCAATAAGAAACTGATGGTTTAATGATGTTTGCCTTTCCATCCTCTTCAAACACGTAGGAGTGATTGAGAGGGAATCATTCTGCATCAATCTTGGGTGGTTTAAGGATCTGTTTAACTGAAGAACGAACGTATGCATGGTGGGGATAGCAATACCACTGAGAGTTGAAAAGTGTAGATTCCATAATTCGTACTGTGGGTCTGAGGAATGACATATGTATACAGGCTTGGGCTAAGCCTCTTCTATAAATGAGGATAATTCGTCTTCGAGGGTTTTTGTAAGGGTTTAGGAGACATTTTTTTGCACATGCCTGATGCGTAAGTGCTCTGTAAATACTAGCTAGCTATTACATCATTGATAGAATTTAGTCTGGAAATAAGTTTTAAGGAGTTCCAGTATAGATTGCTTTGTGTTTTTACCACATTTTGCTTTCACCAACACAAAAAACCATCCCCTGCTAAGCAGTTCAGCCATTTTGTAAGTTTAGGAAAGTAAACACCACCCAAGTGCTGAAATGGCAGCTCTCCGACAGAGAACCCACAGGCTTGCCTTTCCAACTGACGTGTTGCCGTGCTGCCCTCTTGTGGCCATCCGGGAAACGGTGATAAATTAAAACTGGAACTATAGCTCTTCCAGTGCTGCTTGCTCTCAAAGTCCAGTTGTGAAATATATTTCATACTACATTTCTGCCACCTTCAGAAAGGGTTTTGAAGAGCTACCAAATCCTTTTCTATCCACAAGTGAGAAGAAGTGTTAAACTGTTTTTATAAGCATTTATTTCCTATTGGAATCTAAAATTCCAGTTTTACCGAGAGTCCCTGTCATTATTTTTGCATTGATTTTCCCCGTGTAGTGATTGTTCCATGAAAAATTACAAGACTTGTTTGCAAATCAGTTTTGGAGTAATTTTAAGATATACTTACTTTTCATGGGGATTTTGTATGTGTTACATTCTTGAGTATTCCTTTTTATTATTATTTTTAAATTTTAGAGCAGGAGTGGGAAAAGGGCAGAGGGGAGAGGGAGAGAATCGTAAGCAGGCTTCATGCTCAGCCTGGAGTGTGACGCGGTACTGGATCCTATGACCCTGGCATCATGACCTGAGCCGAGATCAGGAGTCAGATGCTCAATTGGCTGAGCCACCCAGACACCCCCTGAATACTGCAGTTTTATTTCTATTAATTTTCTTTAATAATGTTCCTACTAATGCCTTTTGATAGGAATTAAATTCTATTAATAGGAATTAATTGTTAATAGGAATATTATTCCTATTAATGCCTTTGCAAATCTGGTCATTGCTTTGTCTAGGTGACAGCCTAATTAAGGCCTCCTCCCTTACTAACTCAGTTTGACCCTGGTAAATCAGTATCACACACTACAGCTTAGTATTGACAATTATTTGGTATTAGAGTTAGGCACTGATAGCAAGTCTGCAGAGTATTCAATCCTGCATTTGGAGGGAATAATTAGACTGTCAGTGCTTTAAATGTGGAGGTATTTGTAGTTGTTTCTTAAATATTCCTTTTCTTCTTTTAAAAAATATTCCTTTTTCAACATTTAGGAGCTTTTCCTCCTAGGAGAGAAGTATGCACATTTACTGAGTTATACCTTTATTAAGACTCTCTTTTTCTTGTCAAGATAGTATCATATTTATTTTTTCCCCAGTTTTATTGAGAAACAGTTGGCATATGTCACTGTGTAGGTTTAAGGCATACAGCATGGTGTTTTAATTCACATCCGACGTGAGATGATTATCACGGGAGGTTTGGCTAACACCCACGTCCTTATACTGGCACAGTTTTCTTCTTGTAATGAGAACCTGTAGGATTTACTCTCAGCAACCTTCAGGTAGATCCTGAAGCAGTGTTGGCTGATGTCTTCATGTGATACATTATGTCCCTATTACTTACCTATCTTATTAACTGGAAATTTGTACCTTTTTGGAAATACCTTCCTCCAGTTCTTCTCCCCTCATGGCATCTCGCAACTATGTCTCATCTCTTTTTTTTCTATGAGTGTTTTCTTTTAATGTTTATTTTTGAGAGAGAGCATGATTGGGGGAGGTACAGAGAGAGAAGGGGAGAGAGGATCCAAAGCGGGCTCTGCGCCGACAGCACAGAGCCTGAAGTGGGGCTGGGACCCTTGAACATGAGATCATGACCTGAGCCGAGGTCAGGCACCCCTTATGAGTTTTTAACAAGTTATTTTATTTACTTTTTTGTTACTAGTTATTTTAGATTCCGTGTGTGAGACCACACAGTATTTGGTTTTCTTAGGTTGTTTCCATGTTTTGGCTATTGTAAATGCTGTCACGAACATGGAGATGCAGGTATATCTTTTCGAGTTAGTGTTTTGGTTTCCTTTGGATATATTCCCAGAAGTGGGATTGCTGGGTCATAGGGTCTTTCTATTTTTAATTTTTTTTTTGAGGATCCTCTATCTGTTTTCCATAGAGACTGTACCAATTTACAGTTTCACCAGCAGTGGACAAGGGTTCCCTTTTCTTAGTGTCCTCACCAACACTTGTTAGCTCTTTTTGTTGATGGCCATTCTGAACAGGTGTGAGGTGACATCTCATTATGGCTCTAATTTGCATTTTTTCCCATTCTGTACGTTGTCTTTTCACCTTGTTGACGGTTTCTTTTGCTGTGCGGAAGCTACTTTTTAATTTATTTTTAAAGGTTTATTTTGTGAGAGTGTGTGTGCGCACAAGCATTGGGAAGGGACAGAGAGAGAGGGAGAGAGAGAATCTCAGATATTGCAGGGCTCCATTTCATGGCCCTGGGATCATGACCTGAGCCAGAAGCAAGAGTTGGATGCTTAACGGACTGAATCACCCAGGCGCCCTCCCTGCCACTTGTGTATTTTTGATTTTGTTGCTTGTGCTTTAGGTGTCATATCCAAAAAATCATTCCCAACACTACTGTCAAGGAGTTTGTTTCTGTTGTTTTCTTCTGGGAGTTTCATGGTTTCAGGTCTTAAATTTATGTTTTTAATCCATTTTGTATTTTTGTGAGTGGTGTAGGATATGGGTCCAGTTTGATTCTTTTACATGTGGATATCCAGTTATCCCAGTACCATTTATTAAAGAGAGGGGGTCTTTTCTCCCTTGAGGTTTTTTTTTTTTTTTTTTTTTTTTTTTTTTTGGCTTTCTTGTCAGATATTAGTTGTGTATGCTTGGGTTTATTTCTGGGCTCTCAACATTCTGTTCCATTGGTCTTTTTGTCTGTTTAATGCCCATATCCTACTGTTTTGATGCCTATAGCTTTATAATACAGCTTGAAATCAGGAAGTGTGATGCCTCCAACTTTATTCTTTCTCAAGATTTCTTTTTATTTTTTAATTTTTTAAAATTTTTGGCTCTTTGGGGTCTTTTGTGGTTTCATATAAATTTTAGGATAGCCTTTTTTCTTTTCCTGTAAAAAATGCCCATGGGAATCTTGATAGGGATTGTATTGAATCTATATGGCTCTTGGTAATATTGACATTTTAACAATATTCTTCCAACTTATGAATACCAAATACTTTTCCATTTGTCTTTTTTTTTTTAAAGATTTTATTTTTAAGTAATTTCTGCATACAATGTGGGGCTCGAATTTATAACCTCAAGATCAAGAGTCACATGCTAAGCCACTGACTAAGCCAGCTAGGTGCCCACCATTTGTGTCATCTTTTATTCATTAATGTCTTGCAGTTTTCAGAATAGAGATCTTTAACCTCCTCAAACGTGTTCCTCCGTATTTTATTTTTGGTGATGCTATTGTAAGTGAGATCAATTTCTTTCTTTTTCAGAAAATTCATTTTTAGTGTATAAAAATAGTACTTATATTTGTAGGTTCATTTTGTATCCTGCAACTTTAACGAATTCATTGATGAGAGCCAACAGTCTTTCAGTTGAGTCCTTAGGATTTTCTCCCTATAAAATAATGCCATCTGCAAATAGAAACAATTTTACTTCTTTTTCAATTACCTTATATTTCCTTTTTTTTTGGCCTTATTCCTCTAGCTAGAACTCAAAGTACTGTGTTGGGGAGGAGCAGTGAGAGTGGGCACACTGGACTTGTTGTGCCTGATCTTCCAGGAAAAGCTTTCTGCCTTTTTGCCATTGAATATTTTGTTAGCTGTGAACATAATAAAGGAACACTTCTTTCCCTGAGTATTATTTTAAGTTGATTAAATATGACTTGCTGGTTTCAAAAATAATTTAAAAAACACTTCGTCTTACTTTCTTTAAAATCTTTAGCTTATTTTGTGTAAAGTTGGGGGTACTTATATCCCTTGCCTTGCATTTGATTCTTTTCTCTGGATTTGTTGTGAGCCATTTAAATGTTAAAAAGACTGATACTTATATAATGAACAACTGTGAACTTACCACTCAGCTTTAGTCATAAAATATCACCAGTATCATTCTGTGATCCCATCTGCCTCCCTCAGCCCTCAGAGGTAAGTACAATTGTGAATTTGGTGTTTGTTTCTTTGGAGGTCTGGTTTTCATGCTTACTTGATTTTTTTTTTTATTTTTTTAATTTATTTTTGAGAGACAGAGACAACACGAGCAGGGGAGGGTCAGAGAGAGAGGGAGATACAGAATCCGAAGACAGGCTCCAGGCTCTGAGCTAGCTGTCAGCAGAGCCCGATGCGGGGCTTGAACCTACCAACTGTGAGATCATGACCTGAGCCGAAGTCGGACACTCAACAGACTGAGCCACTCAGGCGCCCCGATTTTTTTTTTTTTTTTTTTTTTTGGGATTACACAAGTAGTCGATGCTATCCATTAGTACACTTGAAATAACACATCCAACAGAGTAAACCACTGTTAACAACATAGGTTGTGTTTTTTCCCTTAAAAGGTATTGTGTGCACTGTTACATTTCTAGAGGTCACTTCCCTACACAAACACAAATCTACACTGCAGAAGGCATATACAAGGATAGGTATATTTTATCAGTTACGGTGAACAGTTTGGAAATCTAAATATTCTACCCAGAAATACAGAAATATGGAAGTATATCAAGGATATTTGTGGCTTATTGGTTAAGAGAACAATTTAAGAATAGTCTAAATGTCCCACTAATAGGGGACAATTTAAATACAAGTAGAGTTTTCATATTAAGTGGGGCACTTTAAAGGGAGTGATGTAGCGTGCGTATACACCTGCCCCATTGTGGGTGCTGGCTTGGGACGTTTCCATCCCATCTACAGTGATTCCTCTTTTCAGCACAAAATGGTAACAGGAATTCTAGCTAACTGAACCATTCTAGTTTTCTTCAGCAGATGAATGCTGCTATTTGTGACTTCCTGATTCTTTAAGTTAGGAGTTGACTTTTCTGTCTGGTTGACGTTGGAATGTTTTGTGTGTCATGGCACTCTATGGACCATATTAAGGTCTTGTGACAAATTTTGTTGGTGGCGACTGCCAAAATGAGATTCCAGCCTTAATCCCTTGTCTGGAGATAATACTCATTACAGTAATTAAATAAACATTTATTTCAAAAGGGTTTCAAAAAGGCAGGACCTCTGGTTGGGGTTAGTGTGTGTGTTTTCAATACTGCTCCCCAGATTTGCACCTATTGTTGATAATCAGTGACTAGATAATTGTAACCAGATTGCATTCTTACTCTTTGGGGAACATCACCTTGGTTTTGTTTTGTTGTGTGTTGATTTTTTTCTTCGAGTGTGGGGAATATTTGTCTTGACAGAGAGACTGATACTGAACAAATGAGACTTAGTGGATCCAGGCAGATTGACCTGGTTTCAAATCCTGCCTGTGTCATCTTGGGAGACTTGCTTAATTATTTCTGAGCTTTAGTTTTTCCTTACCTGTTTTTAGGGTTTTGTTTGTTTTCAGTTTTTCCTCATCTGAGTGAAGGGGAAAATAATATCCCCTTTTTAAGTTTAGTAAAAGAGCTAATCTATAGCTCACTTGTTATGGCATCATCTAAGCACTCAGGAAATGGTAGCTCCTAGGGTTGTTGGGAATGATAATGACATTATTGACAATATAAGAATGTAAAAGTGAATTTGAAGGTTGTGATTTTGTATTACCAGAATTACTCTCTGCTGTCATTTTACCACTATTTAAAGAAGATTTATGTGGAATTTTTTAAAAACAGATTTATGTGGCAGTTCTTAAATCTTATAAATTTTTTTTCTTTTTTTTTTTTTTTTTAAATGAAGTCACTCAGCATCTGAAGAGGCTTCGGGTTCAGACTCAGGCAGCCAGTCGGAGAGTGAGCAGGGCAGCGATCCAGGAAGTGGACATGGCAGTGAGTCAAATAGCAGTTCCGAATCTTCAGAGAGCCAGTCGGAATCTGAAAGTGAGTCGGTGGGTTCCAAATCCCAGCCAGTCCTTCCAGAAGCCAAAGAGAAGCCAGCCTCTAAGAAGGAACGGATAGCTGATGTGAAGAAGGTATCTACTTTGATGTACAGTGAAAACGTGCTGCTGGCTAGGAGCAGCAAGCAGAACTTTATTTTGCATGGAAAACTTGTTAGTGTATCTGGATAATGAAAACTACCACCACCTTTTATAATAATATACTGTCTGTAGATATAAAGATTGCTTTCTGTTCTATTTGATATAGTAGGCACAGGGCCATAAGGGAAATAATTACAATGAACCATCAATTATAGGGCAAAAAGACAAATTTTTATAGTTTTGGTTTTTAACATTTAAAAAAGGTAATAAATACCAAACAATACAGAGAGAATTACTGACAGATGATTGTGGAATGTAGTTGTGAAGCTTAGTTATGGATGACAGTTCAAGAATAAGGGCAGTTTTTCTTCTCTGAAGGATGGAAGGAAAATACTTCTCATAGGGAGGTTATCTGCATCTAGGCGATGTAGGTGCTGTTTGCTTAACAGAGAAGAGTCTTGTAGCAAAGAATGCAAAAGCAAAAACTGAAGTGCATAGTGTCTTCTCATTGATGCATAAACTTCGGGATGCATTCTTTTGGGGGAAAAATTAATGACTTGGCCTAATTAGTCACAAGAGTGCAGCTGATCTTTTAAAATTCCATTTTGAGACAATTAGGTATGAATCACTGAAAATACAGAAGAATATTCTTTTAGAAATTTAAAAGATGTCCTAATGAAAGCTTAATGCTAAATCAGTTTTTATTCTTCTAAGACAGAAATCTTCTGAGCACTCAGATTTTTGTAGTAGTACAAATAATTTTAAATTATCTGCAGGTTCTACAGAATAGCTTTGATAGATGCTTCAACAGAGGTGCCATTAAGGATAAGAAAATGAAAGCTGTCCTTGCTAATTCAGTCATCACCAGTGACTTTTAGACACTCAAGTGTTGAACCTTGGCACCTGCTCAGTGTGTCGCTGGACTTTTCACAAGAGGAGATGCAATAAGACCCTGCATGTAGAGTACCACTTAGAGATTTTGCTCTGAGTATCACTAAACTCAGAAGCTTACTCCCCAGGCTTGTAGCAGAAGGCTTTGCTTGGTGATCTTCAGAGTGTAATGTCTGAGCCTGGTTTCCTCTACATCTAGACCAGGTATTCTTTTCAGAGCACCACAACACACTTTTGAAGGAAGTGTAATGGATAGAAAACCTCTGGATATAACTTTCTCCTGTGCAGTGGAGAATTCTTTACTTGAAGAGATTAAAGGAAACCAGAGAAACTGTGACTTAGTGTTTAAAACTTCACTGAAATTTAGTTGACCGGGATTCACAGCTGTTAACTGTAAGACCTTATGTATATATTTAATCTTATATAAATAGATAAAAGGGAATTAGAAGAGAAATTATTATGAAGACTGAATTTCAAAATACAAGTAAAGCTTCAGACAGAAGTATTAAAATACATTTTAATCTAAAACTTTTTGAGGGAGAGAGTGTGTGCGCATGCATGCAAGTTGGGTAGTGGGCAGAGAGAGAGAGAGAGAGAGAGAGAGAGAGAGTGAGCAGCAGGTTCTGTGCTCAGCGCAGAGCCTGATGCTGGGTTACATTTCAGGACCTTGAGATCATGAGCTGAGCCAAAATCAAGAGTCGGACACTTTAACTGACTGAGTCCCCCAGGTGCCCCTAAAATACACTTTCAAAGTTAAGGCAATAAATTCCAAAAAGTTAATGAGGTTAACAGGTGGGTGGATGTACTAACTAGTTAGAATGATTGGATCGTGGCTTTTTTTTAAACTTTATTTATTTATTTTTGAGAGAGAGAACAAGCAAGAGAGGGAGAGAGAGAGAGAATCCCAAGCAGTCTCTGAACTCTTTCAGTGCAGAACCTGATGGCAGGACTCAAACTCCCGAACCATGAGATCATGACCTGAGCAGAAATCAAGAGTTGACGCCTAGCTGACTGAGCCACCCAGGGGCCCCAATCAGATTGTGACTTTAATGATACTGTTCTAAAATGAGAACTTCGGAGGAAGGTTCTTTGTTTTTCTATATACAAAGAAGCTTTGTTGTTGAAGAGTTGAATTGGATACCATAGCCCTCAAAAGGACAAAGATGAACTCAAGATGATTTTAGTATGTAGGCATTATAGTATATCCTGCAATACAGTCTCAGCAGTTGAGCTCGAATGCCTAATATTTTAAAATGATAAAACTAATTAGTGCAGTGACATTCAAATGATTTAGCTACCCCAGTTAATAAAAGGTTCTTAAATACCTGTGTTGAGTAGTTTTGTACCTTTAGCAGAAGTCCAAAAAGGGGTAAGGGTTAGGGTAGGGGTTGGCAGGGTTAGAGTAAGCTTTTTTGTCACCTTCCTTTCTTTGCCAGATTTGTTCAGTGTCCTGCTGCCTCTGTCACCCAGATTTCCTGCCACTTGGTTATTCCTAACTCCTTCTGGTTGGACCTTTTGTCTTCCCGACTCTGAGATTATTCTAAGGCCATTATGGATTTGTCACCTTTATAAACTGGGAACACTAGATTACATGATTACGTTGGATTCTTGTTCTAAAGTGCCTTTTCCTGGAACATCTTGCTCGTTTTCTTAGGAGGCTTTGGTTTTATTCAGCTTACTTGGCACTTTTTTTTGTTTTTGTTTTTTTGAGACACTTGATAATATCCTCCCTTGCCTTAGTGACATTCTGTTTTTCTGGGTTGTCTTTCATCAACTTTGTCTTTTTTGGGGTCTACTTTCTATATACTTTACAAGTCTCAGCTAGTGGCTTTTCCTGTGGCCTCACTTTCTAAATATTTTCATGACATTTGCTGTCACCTGTATTTTGACAAATCCACATTTCTAATCTTGGCTGTCAGGCGTCTCCTCTACATGTTTAACTCCTGTGAAACATCTTCATTTCATTATTCCACAATCCATCCAAATTCATTTTGCCTCTGTGTGACTGATTTCAGTCGAAAAACACAAGATATACTTGGCAGGAGTTATCTCTGGGAAGGAGAGTGAGATTAGGGGGGTTAGACCCTCATTGTTAGAGGTTGGAAGGGTCTTTTACATTTTCTCTATAGATTTGTTGATTTGTGTCTTTTAAATAAGATGATGTTGGTATATTGAGAAAAATTTCAACTAATCTCCTTTCAATTTCATTTATATATTTCTATCACTAGTGAGGATTGTTGAAAATCAGGTCCTAAAGGCTAGGAGAATACAGTGAAGTGTACAGAGAATACAGTGCTGGAGAATACAGTGAAGTGTACAGAGACAGGGTAGCAATGGTGCTCATCTGAGAACTTCTAGCTAAGTGCCAGAAATGCCTAATTTGTGTGCATCTGGCATGTTACATGTCCCAAGGAATTTAACGAAATATACAAATGTGCTGATTCTTACTTTGTAAGATGTGTTGGAGCCCTGCTTGATTTTTTATTTCCCAGATGGGTCAGTGTGCGGTCATAGCTGCTACTAGAAAGGATTAGGGACTTAAAATTCATCAGTAAAGACTTTGTCTTTAGTAGAAGCCTTGCCATATTATTCAACTGTAAGTTTATATTTTAGTGATGAGCAAACAATGTGCCATGTAGTTTAAGAGCCATTCGGTAAAGAAGAAGCACTGTGAAACTTCAGTGTGTTCCAGGATAACATGGTTTCATAAACCAAACTGACACAAAACACCCTTTTAACATTTAGTTACTTTCTTAAATTGAAATACGTGTTCCAGTAATGAAAATAGTAAATCAGAAAAGGATTCACTCATGGTCTGTTAATTTTACAGATGTGGGAAGAATATCCTGATGTTTATGGGGTTAGGCGGTCAAACCGAAGCAGACAAGAACCATCACGATTTAATATTAAGGAGGAGGTAAGAAAAAGACATGTTTTAAGGGGATACATTTAGACTCCTTATCTTACCTCATCCTTTTCAACTCTGGTATGTGCTACCATTGACATGTCTGAACTTTATGCCTTGGAGTTAAGGGACTCTAATGTGAGCTTTCTCAACCTAGTATGGCAAGGAAAACCACAGGTGGCTTTTAAAGGAAGAAACTTACCAGGAAGACTGTGTCATAATGAAAGTCTTAGTACAGTATTAGAGTATTGTACAGAACTTTAGCCTCAAACTTTTTTTAAGCTTTCTGAGTTTCATCAGGTGAAATTGATTATCGCAAGAAGTTTACCTTTTAAAATATCTCGTTTCTAAATCTCCTACAATTTATTAAATGAGGCATTCCTTGGTAAACAAATGTAATAGTGGAAGTTGTTTCAGATTTATTTCTGAAAAAGGAAGGAGAGTTTGCTTAACTTAAGTAATGCATTTTAACTAATTCTTCAAATTTGCTTTCTGTTTTTAGTGTGCAGTATAAAATACTTCACACACATTTAGTCTGATCTTATTGTGAGAGATGGAGTAGTTGGGTGGTTTTTTCAGATCGGTAATAATGTACTGGGTTCTGTTGTTTATACAGAATAGACTTTTCTCACCTTTCTCAGTTCGTGTGGTATTTTTGTCAACTCTTACCTCTATAGTAGGTATATTGACCACATTCTGAAGAGATGCTCTTTTGTGCCTCAGTGAGATGTCCCCTTTCTGTATTCTTAGGAGGACTTTGCTATTCTTAAGTATGTAACATTCTTCTGATGAAAGTTAATATCCAGAGATTAGTGAGATGGGGGTGGGTTTTGGTAAACATGTTTTAAAAATCTAATTGACTGTAACATCTGCATTGCCTTTATGGTATTTTATTTTGAATGACCTTTGAGCTGGTTTGTTGAACTTTCCTTTCCCTCGGTGTCTAGGACAAGGTTCCTGAGCCTTGTTGTTACAACCAGTCACATAGTTGTGTCAGTCTTTTCCTCTTTTATATATCCATTAACACATTATCTATAGGGCACAAGACAGCAATTGGAGTAGTTTGCCAGTTTGCCTAATTTTGGGGGAAAATAGCTGTTTAAATGTTTTTGATTATAAACCTTCCTTGGCCTAGTGCTGTCAGTAGGGCACCGTTGGCTCATGATTGAACATGCTTTGTAACGAGTCTAAAATGGAACAGATCAGCAGTCACTACCTTTAATGACACACTACACGTTATGGCGTTTCACATGATATTCTAGATCTGCAGTATTGAGTATGGTTGCCACTAACGTGTGGCTTTTAAAGTTTTAAGTTAAAATGAAAGATTCTATTCCTTAGCCGCACTAGCCACATTTCAGGCTCCACATCCACTAGATTGGACCCTGCAGATACAGAACATTTCCATCATCACAGAGAATTTTATTGGACTGCGCTCTTGTAGAAGTCAAGCCGAGAGAAGGGTGGGAGAAGGGTTAGAGGTAACCCCGTCATAACAGACGAACTGATTTTCAAAGGAAAAGAAGAATGAGTATCACCAAACACAGGTTTCTGTTGTCTGAAAGCTCATATTGAATAATGTTATTATTGAGTAGATTGTGGAACCAGGGGGTCGTGTTGTCCCTACGAACTGTGAATTAAAGTCTATAATCATTTTTCCCCCTCACACACTGAAGGCAAGTAGCGGGTCTGAGAGTGGGAGCCCAAAAAGAAGAGGCCAGAGGCAGCTGAAGAAACAGTAAGTCTTTCATGGGGCAATTACTTCCCCCAGGGGTTTTGAACATGTCAGCCTCTCTGGGGCTGCCTTCTCTGTGTGGTCGTCCGCCCCGGGTCCTGGAGTCTGCTGCTTCTCTTTCTGTCCGGTTACAGTCAGTCACGACCCGCTGCAGCGGTGGCCCGTGAAGCTCGGAACTGCGTGTTCCCACGTGCTTGGGCTACTTCTTGGGGAACACCCCAACTTGTTCATTTGGTTAGCCCGGTTAACCCAATTGTGTTTTTTTTTAAAAATGTGCACCAGTTCTATTCCGGTTGAGGAAGGAACAAATTTAGATTTTCTCTTTTTCCTTTTACTTTGTTCTCTGTGTGGGTATGGCAAAACTATATTTGTTGGACTGGACACCCAATTTAGTATGAAATTTCAAATTGTTGTTACCTTATACTTTTAATACTGCAGTTTACAAGCCAGAAAATTTTAATTTTTGGGCTTAACATGACATTCCTTCATATAGATTATATATTCATTATTTTAAAAATTTACAAATTCTACTTAAGGTGAAAAAAAATTTTTTTTGAGAATTAAAAAAATCATTTTTGGAGGGTGTCTGGATTTCTTTGACAGTCTGAATTCTACAGCCCGCCTCTTAAGGAACTTCATTTGAAAATGGTAGCTATTGAAAACTTGGGAGACAAATTCAGGGGTTTCTCATGGTAAACAGTTGTCCATGGTGCCTATTAAAATAGAGCCCCAGTTACATATATCCTCTGTTCTAAAATACGAGTAATCCTTAATAAGTGTTTGGCCTAAGACGAAGGAATTTGAATTTTTTAAACCCATTTTCTCATCTTCAAAATAGAGTAATACTCATTCTGCTAACCTAACAGGGTTACTAGGAACTGTGCCAGAAAAAGTTGAGTATTTAATATTGTCCTCTCCATAGCACGCACACTTTTCGTTTGTGTTTGAAATATTTTTGAGAGTTGGAGGAAAGACTATTAGGCAAGCCTGCACTTCTTGGCATCTTAGAAGGCTTTGTTCTTCTCCAGTCCCTGGCCTGCGTGGGAGACTATTCTGATCTGATGGCCTTTTGGGGGGCCTTCGGGAAGTCTGTGCATGTGCTCTTTCCTCTACCATCTGGCTACGTTCTGCTGGTCTCTTGACTGGGATCTAAGTGGTGCTGGGCTTGAAAACCTCCAAGTCCTACTTCAGTGGTGTCTCGGTGTACAGATGCCACCGGCCCCTGCACTTACTTTCCTTCTGTCAATCCTAGAATTCTCTAAAGTTGACAGTTCTCAGAGGCCTTCTTTCCCTGAGTAGAACCTCTTAGTTCCTTGTAGGGGGTGTATCTTCCGTAAGCCTGCTTCCCTCCCCCGGCCTCTTCCCTAGGAACTTAGCCAGAGCTGCGGGAGTTCCCCTCATGCTTGTTTGGGCCCTGGGGTAGCCTTGTTTCCTGCCCTCCTCTGGGCCGCAGGTGAGTACCGGGGATTATGGAGAGCTCTTTTCCTGAGTCCGTGTAATAATAAGTAGGAGGACTAGTTGGAGGTGCAGTAGCTGCCGACACTCCTGTTGCAAGGCTCGGCACTAAAGGGGGCCTGTGTGATCTGAGCAAGCCTAACAGGACCTAGTGTGCGGGTGTGTGGATTTCAGATTTGAGAGACTCACTCGAAGGGAGCAGAGATTTTGAAATATTAGCACAAGGGAATGTTTTTCTGAAATGCTGTACACTGTACCACAGATTTTAAAGTTTTTAAGAAGAAGCTATTTTTTAAAACTTTAATTCAAAAAAACATTGTAAGAATAAAAAGTAGTAGTACAAAGACTGCCTGTGTATTTTACCCAGATTTACCATTGGTTACCACTTTTGCCTCATTTGCTTTATCGTTGTGAGTGCTTTCTTTGTAAATATTTATGCATGCACGTGCCTAATATTTTTTCTGAACCACTTAAGACTAAGATTGACACACATCATGGCCTTTTACTCCTACATACTGAAGTGTGGATTTCCTGAGAATAAAGATACTCTCTTTCTTAAGCACAGGATAGTTTTAACATAAATAGATTTAACATTGCTAAAATTATTTTATCTAATCCATATTCCAATTTTGTTAATTGACCCAGTAACCTCATTTATAACATTTCCCACCTCCACTGCAGGGTCCCGTCTAGGGTTAGATACGTATTAGTGGTCTTTCACAGCCCTTCGGTGCTTTTACGACCTTGGCATCTTTGAAGAATACAGTCTTACAAGGGAATATGTGAGTTAGCATTTAATAAATTTAGAAGTTATATACAGCATAAGTTTTCTGCACGATACTGAGAACATTTTTCAAGTTGGCAATGTTGAAAATTTGAGAGATGATGCTTAAGAATTCAGATTTCTAGGTTTTTTTTTTTTCTTCTTCTGAGAAAATCTGCCAATGTTGGTCCCTGTAACAGTGGTCTTTGTAACCTTCAGCTGGACTAGGAGTTCTCTCTTTGACTCCATTTATAGTCCTTACCTGGCCCTAGTGGGTACTGGAGACTGTAACCCCTGACCTAGTCATGCTAACCAACAATTTTTTAAATTTTATTTGACCCACTCATACTGTTTCAATTACTGAACCCTCTTCCATACAGTACTTCTTAATGTTGTCCAAATTTGTGAAATGTATAGAACTTACGCTGACTCATTATGGCCCCATCAGTGTTTCAAGCCACTCAAGAATGGTTCCAGAACATTTTCTCCCAACTGGAATTAAAAACAACAACAACAACAAAAATGTGTTAGCCATGAATTACTTGAAGTTTTTCTTCTGGGACCATAGTTAGTTTTTTCTTTCCAGTTCTTTGAATTGGAACTCTGTCACAAACTTGTGACACAGTGGAGGGGAATCTGTTTGCCCCAGATTTTTCTTTTTCATTGAAACTTGCTCCTGAAAGGCATTCTGGGAAGATGTATTAAAAATGAGTGAAGTTTAAGCAGTTCTTTCCCTCTTTTCCTGATCTACCTTCTAAATTGGAGGAGAAAGGAATTCCCTTCTCTGGGCTCGTAGAGATAGTAGGAAGCCTCAGGGACTCCTGGCCAGAATTTAGGCCCATTTTATTTACAAAGGAATTTTGTTCGTTCCCTTCTTTACAGTTGTTTAAATTTGATTTGTGTCTTACGGTTTGTGTTCTGCCAACCACCTTTTTCCAATAAAGGAAGAAAACTATACCTCGTTAGCTTGCATTCTGACTTTTTCATGTCTGTTTACATTGCCATGGGGCCTTAGTGGCCAGATCTTGGTATTTTTATCCCAAGTTCCCTCTTAGGAAATCCTGCCAGTGCCCTCTTCGAGCTGGATCTGGCAATTCAAGTCTCCTTTAACATATGAAGAAATTTTTAATCACGGCCTTGTATTCAGACAACTCATTGTAGCCTGACTTAACGCATATGGCTTAGTCAGGGAGTTGTGCTCATAAAGTTTGTATTACATATAAGAAGCCAATGATCTAGGAGAGCCCTCTACATTTGCAGAGTTGGGAATTAATCTTTTTATAATGATCACTCTTCTCATCTCCCCTTTATACAAAGTGACTTAGCATTGCTGATCTAACTTTTTCCTGTTCTTGAAAGTTAAAATTTAAAATAATCCAGCCAGTTCCAAATACACATACATACTAACTCATTTAGGCCTTTTAAGCCTTCTGTTGTTTGGATCCTCCCAGAATGTGTAAGCCTGGCTTTTCCTGATTTTGTGATCTTCAGTGAGTTATCATTGAGAGGAGGAGGGCTGCAGGTTTGACATGTAATGCCAAACACCGTGTTCTCACTGGGCTTTAGTTTCCTTCTCTAGGAGGAGGACTTGGGGCCAGTTGATTTGCTCAGTTTTTATGCATTCTCATACTGGAAGTTTCTGAGTCTTCCTGGTTGTCCATAAGTCTTTAAACCTCCAATTTAACTGGAGGACTCTAGCCTCAATACTGATTCCGTCAGTTAACTGCCATCTTAGTCTCATAAAGTCATAGAAGTGGCCCTCATTAACTGTCCTGATTTATATTCTTAATTCCTGTGGAGTTCTGTAAATTATAACTAACATTTGACTGTGCATCTTTCTCATCTGATCTGCTCTCCCTCACATATTAATTGTTCATGTTCTTTCAAGCTCGTTAACTGTGAAACCACTTCTCTCCAGTTTGACTATGTGTGTCCCTTCTGATGGCCAAACTGTTCTCCTCCCAAAGGAGATGCAGTCTCATGTGCCAATCTTCCAGTGCCTGGAGACACCTTCCTTTCTTCCTTCCTGGCCATCACCCTCTATTTTGGTTCCTTAGCAAATGTCTGTTGTGCTAGGTTCTATGGAAGGGGACTAATATGCCTAGAGTCTAGTTAGATATAAGGAAATGTTTGTTTAAAAAGAGACCTGCAAGTCAATATTAATGGGCCTTAGAGTCTTAGCAGTCTGTGTCCAAAAGAAAAGTACCCTACCGGTTTGTAAGACTGATATGGTTCATTCTTTATTTCTTTACTTAACAAAGGAGTAGCTCCATTTCAGTGCCTTTGTGCTGAACTCTGGTACAAAGGTGAAGACAAGTGGCCCTGCCTAGTAGAAGCATTCACTTACTCTAAGGGAAACAGATAGGAAACAAACAGTGCTAGTAGAACTTGAGTAATGCACGTAAGAGTGCTCTACTGCCTTTTCATGCTTCCTAAAGTAGGGTGGCTCTCAGATAAGGCACCTTTTGCTATTCCTTTGACTTATTCTCCCATGAAGAATATTGACTTGACTTTGTGATTCTGTGACAGTTGTCTTCAGCATAATCTTATTTCCTATGCATAGACCCAGAGGCACAGTGTTAGTTGTTTTATAAAACCTCAGATACTTGCCTGTGAGTTTTTTTTTCCCCCTAGATATTTCATGCTCAGTGACTATCGTGTGTTCTTTCCTTCTTCCCTAGAAATGAGCTAGGTTCCACGTTTGGTCTTTAGGTAAACCTCAAAAACTCTTTGGGGTGGTAGGAGAGACCTATAAGGTATGGCTCTTTAAAGCCTTCTAAGATCTCAAGGAGCAAAGGAAACCTTACTGTATCTAATAATTACTAAAAACTACATCTTTAGCTGAACAGATTATTTAATAAGTGGTAGGTTTATCATTGAAAAATAATGTTAGGGAGTGTTTTATGAAATATATTCTAAAGATGTTAACATATCTAGTATTATAGTAGTTATAAAAGAAGTTTCTAACCAGTATTAGAATTTATTAAGATTCACATTTTTCTGCCTTATATTAGACCTGCTAAATCAGAAACTGTGGCAGTGGCCCAGAAATTTGTTTTAACAAGTTCTTTAGGTGGTTCTGATCATCTTACATTTGAGAACCACTGGTCTAGTATGTATTACGTCTTCAATCTGTTCAATGGTTAGTCGTAAATAAAAATAGAGTATAAGAGACTTAACAGCTTTTTTTTTCCAGAATAGTTTAAAAAGTACTTCCTTAGTTTCCATTTTCATTTATTTTTGTCACCAGAGAAAAAATAGGAATAGATATTACACAGTCCAGGAAGAAACACAGCCAGAATTTAAATAGAACTAGAATAAACCCTTTTTAAGCCGTAATACCTAAAATATACATGATCTGCCTTGTGGAGAATCCGATTGAAATTGGCTTTGTCAGATTCTTCAAACTAAATAATCCTGAGGAGTTCTTTTAGAAAAAAATCATTTTGCTTTGCTTTTGATCACAGAGAAAAATGGAAACGGGAGCCCTCAGAAGATGAACAGGAACAAGGCACCAGTGCAGAGAGTGAACCAGAGCAGAAAAAAGTGAAAGCCAGAAGACCTGTCCCCAGAAGGTGCGGTGTTTGCTCGAACATCTCTGCTTCTGGTGGAGCTTAGTTTGTGCTAGTTTGAGATGGATGGTACAGTGGTGGAATGATGGCACATGGCGTGCTATGCTTCTGGGCTTTAGACGTCTGGGGCTCACTTCTTGCCAGGCTACCTTGTTAGCAAGTGATTAGATGACGAGGATGCTTAATTTGACAGTGTATGCATGGTGTGTTGTGCAGAGTGAAGCTTCTGTTTCCTACTCCTCAGTTTACTAGTTACGAGGGGTGAATGTATCTTCTGCTTTTAAAAAAAGCACCCTGTGTATTGGAGTAGTATGCAGGCTTTTTTGGGGAGAATGAATTCCTAAGTTTAAAACACTGTTTGGCTGGTTGAAAGCATGCTTCACTGTTTCTTGCCTTGTTCCTAGAATCTGACATTAAGCAGAGAATCTGCTTGTGCAGGGAAAGAAGTAGGCCGAGGTCACGGGGAGCTTTGGTAATTAAAAAAAAAAAAGTTTATTTGAGAGGTGGGGCGATGGGCAGAAAGAGAGGGAGAGAGAGAGAATTACAAGCAGGCTCCATGCTGTCAGCACAGAGCCTGATATGGGGCTTGATCTCGCAAACCATGAGACTGTGACCTAAGCCAAAATCAACAATTAGATGCTTAACTGATCTGAGCCACCCAGGCGCCCTAAAACTTTGGTAATTTGATCAGCTGGTTGTCAACATAAGGTACTCATGTTGGGGAAAGGAAGGCAGGAGGCAGAGACAGATCGCAGGGGAATTTTCCTCCTTGCAGTATTGCTTAGGATGGGGGATGACTGGCTGTTGCCTTTGGGCCACATCCCACTCAGTCACCTATGTCTATATGGCCTGCGAGCTAAGTATAGCTTTTATAGGTAAACATTTATAGTTTGATGATAGGCAACACTAAATTTGAACCTCAGTTAAGTGAAATGTTATCCCTTCAAAAAGAATTCAGTTCTTGTCATGAGATGTGTATCACAAAAGTACTGTGATTATTATTTTGAGTTTTGTCAGTAAAAATTCTGTGAAAATTTATTTTCTCTCGTTACATAAGTGCCTGTGTAGTGGCCTCAATTTTGCCTCTTGTCCGCGAAAGCCAGCAGTATTTATGTTCTGGCCACTTGCAGCAAACATTTGCCTACCTCTGAGTTAGGACACTGTGCCCTGGCCCCCCACCCTGGCAGGGAATTTGTCAACTGAGTTTGGTCATAGGACTGGAAAGCCACTTCAGGTTTTTCTTCTAGAGTTTACCTGTCATTTATTGAATCCCTGGTCATCTGTCTGTGTAGTGTTGGTTATGGAAGGTGTGAGAGAAACAGGTACGATTGTGAGTTTCCATCTGCCTCATTCTCCTTTTTTCACCTTTTTACCGCTGGTAGAGTACTGGGGATTTCCTTACGGGAGTGCCTAGGCTGTCATTCTCAGTCCTGGCTATGTGAGAGTCCCCCTGGGAGGCCGTCTCCACAGCCTGTGGCAGGGCGTGTTCTCTTAGGTAGTCTTCCAGATCTGTTTCGTACATGTTACAAAAATATGTGTGTTGTTATTTTTTGTCCTTTCTTCCTTTTATACAGATAGCATTCCATGCATCTTGTTCTGCATTTTTCTTTTGTTATCTTGGAAATCTTTTCATATCAGTACATGGAAAAGTGTTTTTTGTTTTTTTTAAGACTACCTAGTTATTCTGTGTAGTGAATTGATTCCCAGTTGATGAAGATTTAGAGTTTTTTTAGTCTTTTGTTGATGGCAAATAATACTACAGTAAATACATTATTGTGCCTGTATCAGTGTATGGCTGTAAGATCGATTCCCCAGAAATGGAAAATGTTGACATTTCTAAGTTTGATAGATATTTTCAAATTGTCTGCCAAAGAAGTACCATCAGCAACATGTTGCATGTATATTTTTATGTCAGGAAACCCTGAGGAATAGTTGAGAACCATTGTCTCAGAATCCACTCCATCTCCTATATGTGTTTGAGTATTCTCAGTATTACAGATACTTTTGTATTGAAAATGCAGATTTCTAGTTAATTAGAATCTTAGCAAATGGGACCCAGGAGTATACATTTGTGACATTCCCCAGGTTAATCCTATGTATGTATTGCGGCTCTGGGAAATTATATAGATTTGAAATAGACACCAAATGATAGAATAAAAACTTAGCCATTTTTTCTCTTCTCATTTTAGAACAGTGCCCAAACCTCGTGTTAAAAAGCAACCTAAGACTCAGCGTGGAAAGAGAAAAAGGCAAGATTCTTCTGATGACGATGATGAAGATGATGAAGCTCCTAAAAGGCAGACTCGTCGCAGAGCGGCTAAAAACGTTAGGTAGGTTATGCCCCAGAACTTTTTCATCAGTGTGAGGGTGATAGTTGGTTAGAACTTGGTTCGGGCGAGTCCACGATTTTGCATTTAAAAAAAAAATTTTTTTTAACATTTATTTATTTTTGAGAGACAGAACACAAGCAGGGGAGGGACAGCGAGAAAGGGAGACACAGAATCTGAAGCAGGCTCCAGACTCTGAGCTGTCAGCACAGAGCCCGACGCGGGGCTCGAATTCACAAACTGAGATCATGACCTGAACCGAAGTTGGATGCTTACCCACTGAGCCACCCAGGCGCCCATTTTTTTTTTTTTTTTAAGTTTATTTTGGGAGAGAGAGTGTGCTCTTGTGCATGCACTTGAGAGCATGAGCGGGGGAGGGGCAGAGAGAGAAGCCCAGGCAGGCCCCGCACTGTAAGTGTGGGGCCCGAGGCAGGGCTCAGACCCACATGAGATCATGGCCTGAGCTGAAACCAAGATTCTGATGCTTAACTGACTGAACCACTCACGCGCTTCCAGGATTTTGCATTTTGATAGGCCAAATTAATGACCTATGTCCTAGGTTTGTGTTTAGAAATCTGATCAGTGTTCTTGCAAAAAGAATGATGTTGGCCAATGGGAATGTTGAAAGAATAGCAATGGCTCATTTCAGGCCTTCATTCCTGTAAAGAATAGTGCTTTTAGTTGATGCTCTGTTGAGGTGGGTTAGTGAGTGATAACTGTCTTCATTTCATAACATCCTTTTTCAGGAAAGATGTTTGGATTGTATTTGCACTACTGAATTGCTCTTTTAATCAGACAGATTCTTCTGAGGATCACTTTATGTACTGGTATTATGGTGTAATTTTATTAAGTTTACTAATAGGATGTGGACGATTAATAGAAAATGAAATAAAGGAACAGATAGATGCAGACATCAGTATTTTACTTTATATGAGTCCCAGGATATTTCATTTTCTTTTAGAGGATACACAGGTTTCTTTTGGTCTGGTTAGAGATGGTGAAACCAAGTCCTGGAGATACGAACCTGTCTGGTGTGTCTAGTTAATGATTCCAAAGTTTGGAGGAGGCACTGATTATACCCATGTATACTTTTTTCTCCTGCAGCTGTTGTACATGCAGGATTGTGTTTTTCTCTTGTGTGACTCCCAAACCATTTGTTGTTTATATATGGGGGAAGGCTACATTTTAATATTTTATTACGAGGAAGGAACTATGTTAAAGTTTTCAACAGTTTGAGAGTACTTAAATTTCATATTTTTGTTACCAGACAAAATACAGGGTTGAGACATTTCATCTTAGAAATAATGTTTTCTTTTTGCTTAATGAAACAGTAGCTGTTTTTTCATTCATTATATGTTTTCTTTGTAGTTGTTTCCTTGTTTACATAGTAACATCATGTTGAAAAACAAAAGCATAGGCATGTCCTTATAGTTTTCTAGATCTTGCTTACACAAATCACTGTAAACAGTAGTCTGTTTTTATTTTGAACTGTGAGTAAGCCTTCCTGCAGTTTTCCATGAGCATGCATAATACTTAAGTAGGAGATAACAAGAACTTTGAGCCCACTTTATCTGTGGCTGATCGTAAAACAGCAATGTTGGAGCCAAAAGGGTATGGTTCTTTAACGGTGTTGTATTTGATGGTGTTTAATTATGGAAAGGTAGTCTCTCATTTATACAAGCATTATTTCTCATGCAGCTATAAGGAAGATGATGACTTTGAGACCGACTCCGACGACCTCATTGAAATGACCGGAGAAGGAGCCGATGAGCAGCAGGACAACAGTGAAACTATTGAGAAGGTCTTAGACTCGAGGCTGGGAAAGAAAGGAGGTACGTGTCTTTGGGGAGCAAATTATGTCTTACCTGCTTAGTGAGGCCCAAATCTTCTGTATTTCAGCTCTGAGATGAAGAATTTCAGTCCATTCTTATATTGGTTGTGAAATCTGGAAGTTTTCTGACACAATGTCATGTTTCATTGCTGAGGATGTAGGGATGTGTTCGACATACATCTCTGAAACTTGAAAATGAAGTTAGTAAAGATGTGTTCATAGCTTAAGCAGTGATGTAGCAGAGATTCTGGTTTATAAACCTGAAACAAATTTACCTTTAATTAGGTGTTTCTGAATCACCTGGACAATAGCGAATGAAGATTTTTTTTATATCTAACTTGAGGTGTCTTAGAACACAGTTTCTTTAAAGTAAACTTTCCATATAGAAAATATCAACATATTGACTTTTTTCTTTCTCTCTCTTTTTTTTTTTTTTTTTTTTTCCATCCAGCCTCATTTGAGGTTAAGAGTTAACAGAGAACTTTGGGTGGATGGGTGATTGGTGTGCGATGAGGGAGGGGGGACTTTTTCTTTCTTTCTTTTTTTTTTTTTTTTAACATTTATTCATTTTTGAGAGAGAGAGAGAGAGAGAGAGAACGCGAGTGGGGGGAGGAGCAGAGAGAGAGGGTGACACAGGAATCCGAAGTAGCTCCAGGCTCTGAGCTGTCTGTACAGAGCCCCACGTGGGCCTCGAACCCATGAGCCATGAGATCATGGCCTGAGCGGAAGTCGGGCACTCAACCAAATGAGCCATCCAGGCGCCCCTATTTTCTTAGTATTCTTGGAGAGACAGATTTGTTTTCTGAGTTAGTAGGGACCAAACCAAAAGGATGTTGCTCTTCCATTTCTATTCTATTTAGACCGAAGGATTTCTTTGAGTTTACCAGCATATTTTGGAAAACATTTTAAAGTATAGAAATTGGGTTTGCATTTTGAAAATATTTGAAATTACGAATCTTGTTTATCCTGTATTGTTTGTGAATTTCTGCTTATTTTTCAGTCAAAGGATTTTGACGCTTCATCCAAAAAGAGATTCTTTAGCTGAATGCATACTCGAAGCTTTTTTAGGGTCTGATTTAATATATTTTTAAATGTTTACCTGAATTCTTTTGCAGCCACTGGAGCTTCTACTACTGTATATGCGATTGAAGCTAATGGAGACCCTAGTGGCGACTTTGACACTGAAAAGGATGAGGGTGAAGTCCAGTATCTCATCAAGTGGAAGGGTTGGTCTTACATCCATAGCACGTGGGAGAGTGAAGAATCCTTACAACAGCAGAAAGTGAAGGGCCTAAAAAAATTAGAGAACTTCAAGAAGAAAGAGGATGAAATCAAGCAATGGTACATTTTTTTAAGCAATGGTATATTTGCAGCCTTGAGGGAAGGGAAGGTTTTTAAATAATGTGTGGAACACAAGCCATCTAGGAACTCAGATTTTGCCTTGATTATCTGAACACACAGCCAGTCACAATTCCATTTTATAAAATTGTGACCTTAAGACACTATATACATAACCACATGTGGCCACCAATTTTGCAGAGGTTAATAATAGTATGGAGCATTTTGTTCACCTAGTGTTTTTAATTCTCACAATAAGCCCATGAGAGTTGTACCATTGTACACATTTTGTGGATAGGAAGAGTGAGGTACAAGGCAACTTTTCCAGGAGGACCCAGGATTGGATTTCTGGCAGCCCTAGTCCAGAGCTAAGCTCTTAGGCACCCTGTCATTTTCCTGTGGTTATGCTGTGGTAGCTTAGATGTGAGGAGTTAATATTCCAGAGCTGTCTGGGTTACGATACATGTAACACTAATCTCGCTCGGTTTTACACAATTTGCAGGAATGATGTGACAGGAACAGATAACTCCTGAAGCTCAGATAGATCATTGTGTTTTCAGCTTCTAACTTTGAAGGTGGTTAAGGTGCATATGAAAAATATGTGGGGGCTATAGCACTCACAGACTTAAACTGACTAATTAGAAGTATCAAGTTCAACTCTAAAGACACACCTGCCAGTGTAATGTGATCAGGTTATTTTGTGTTAGAAATAGCGCCAGATGGGTTCTAATTCCCATTTTACTTCTATGCACAATGTGCTCCTTCAGTAAATCACTTACTTTTCCTTTACATATCCCTAAGATGGGGTAGGTTGTAAAGCTATTACAAATTTAAAATCCTCAGAAGTACAGTAATAGTTCATTTTAGGTTGCTGGTATTGTCCTTTTATAGAATTTCAGTCCCAAGACTGACTAGCTTTCGATAAAAGCTACATTTAATCTCTCCAAAGCGCATACCTATATGAAAAAGGCATGTTTCCTTTTAAATCTGGGAGACAGTTTTATTGTCCTATTCTGTTTAGATCTTGGAATTTATTACACAAAGTAATTATTTTTTGGTTTCTTTATAAAGAAGGAACAACTGGTATGTTTTATGAGTCTAAGGTTTTCTGAAAGTATGTTTTTTATAAAATCTTTGGCTTAATTACTAGTAAAGGATTGCTAAAGGGACAGATGGAAGTAAAGACTCCGTTTCCTTTGCTCCTTTTAGACTTTGCTTTGATAGATTTGTATGGATCTCCCAAATCTAATTGGTATTTATTTTTTCTGTCTTCTGTCTAGGTTAGGAAAAGTCTCTCCTGAAGATGTGGAATATTTCAACTGCCAACAAGAGCTGGCCTCAGAGTTGAACAAACAGTATCAGATAGTCGAAAGAATAATCGGTGAGCACATGGAAACTTATTTCAGCAGTGCTTGAGCTCTACAAATAATGGCTTTTGGTTTTGGGGTAATGTAAATTTAAAAATGCATTTTGTAGATTTACTTTTTGAGAATAGAGAGATGTGTAAAAAACAAGAGAATAGACAGATACCTAGATTTATACTGAAGGAAAAGTTAACAAGATTTGCTGGTAAATTTGGGTGTGGGGGATGAGAGAAAGAGGTGTCACGAATGATGCCAAGGCTTTTGCCTCAAGAAAGTAGGAAAACAGAGGTACTATTTACTGAAATGGAAAGGCTAAGGGAAGGGCTGCCTTTTGGAATGTCAATCAAGTGCTGGGTTTGATATTTGTAGTTTTCTGTTCTTGGTTGACTAAGTGGGGAGTATTGGGAAGGCTGTAGCATATGTGAGAGTTTAGAACTCTTTCTGCGCTGAAGAGTTAGGTTTGGGAATTTTTCAGTATATAGATAGTATTTAAAGCCTAAGATTTACTGAGATTATCAGAAATAGTACACCTAGTGAGAAGAGCAAGTCTGAGAGCATTCCAGGTTTTGGAAGTTAGGGAGAAGTCGCAGGAGAAGAGAGGAAAGTCCCATGAAAGAGGAGGAGGGCTGAGAGCATGATGCCCTGGAGGGAAGAAGGACTGAGACTTGATCCTTGAACTTGGGCTGGTTCAGGATCTGTGGAGTGGTGGGGATGAGGCCTGATTGGAGAGGTTCAAGAGAGAATGAGGGGGACAGTGCGTAAAAACACTCATCTGGGGAGTTTTGTTGTAAAGGGAAACAGAAATGGGGTCGTAGCTACACAGGGCTGTGAGAGCAAGACAGGTGTTCCTTTTTTTTTTTTTTTTTTTTTAAATGATGTGAGATTATAGAGTATATTCGTATTCTTATTCATAGGACCTAAAATGTCACTCTTTGGTTGATTATAATAATATTTCTTTCTTATTTTCCATTTGTTTAGCTGTGAAGACAAGCAAATCTACCTTGGGTCAAACAGATTTTCCAGGTATGCAGAAGGTCTGGTTAACAAATGTTACTGAGTGTCTAAGAGCAGTTCAGGTTTTGCAGTGTATTTACAGTTTTACCACTTGGTATTTTAACGGTTGTGTGTTAAACAGTGTCACTCCCCTTCTTTGATTGACAGTTGCTAATCTAATTTTTGTATATGAAACAGCTCACAGTCGGAAGCCAGCACCTTCAAATGAACCTGAATATCTATGCAAATGGATGGGACTGCCGTATTCAGAGTGCAGCTGGGAAGATGAAGCCTTGATTGGAAAGAAGTTCCAGAGCTGTATTGACAGCTTCCATAGTCGAAACAACTCAAAAACCATCCCGACAAGAGAATGCAAGGTGTGCAATTGCTGGCGTTTGGTTTTTCAGAGGAAAGATGTATCGATAGAAAGGGTTGGTCACATAGTTATTGGGAATAGAAAATATACAAAAGTAAATGATAATTCCCATTTTGATGTGAAAGATGAATTAACCTTGACATCAAGGGAAAATATTAGAAGGAGAGGATGAGTTGTATAATGGCTTCGCTACCTCTTTAATCTTAAAATTCACAGAACTGGTTAGGTCTCATTAGGGGTATTGTGCAGAATATTTGAAAGAATTTAAGTACTTTAAAGAGAACTGACAGTGTGTGTGTGTGGGGCGGGGAGTGGTTTAGTCCGTCGAGTGACTGATTTCCGCTCAGGTCACCATCTCGAGGTTTGTGAGTTCAAGCCCGGTGTCAGCACGGAGCCTGTTTGGGATCCTCTCTGTCTCCCTCTCTTTCAGCCCCTCAGCCGCCCTGGCTCACACTCTCTCTCTCTCTCTCTCTCTCTCTCTCTCTCTCTCAAGATAAATAAATAAATAAAATAAAGAGAAGTGATGGGAAAGGGGAGGAGCTCTGAATTCTAAGTTAGAAACTAAACATATAGGCTTTTCATTTGCTTGATTGTGTGCACAAATCGTTTCCCTTCTTTGGAATTCATTCCACATGTAAAGTGGTGTGCTTGGGTCCTTGGCAGTGAAAGTCTGCGTAAGTCACGGGCTCTGTCTCTGAGGAGTCGACACCCAGTCCGTGACACCAACCCGTACTTGAGGGGGCAGGGAGTGTAATAAAGAACGGTGCTCAGAGAAGTGCAGAGGCAGGAGTCCCTGAGTTCCAGTAGTCTGTGAAGCGATTTTAAAGGGTTAAAGAGGAGGTTGCACTTCTTGAACTGCCCTGGCTCTTGAAGAATGGGTCGGTGCTGGATAGACAGACGGAAGGGGGCAAAACCTGAGGTTATTGCCCTCCCATGAAAGGCGTCAGGAGAGGAGGAGAGGAAGGTGGTGTTGGCAAGTGCATTTGGGTCCAAGTTTGTGTGTCTTGAATACCTTGGAGGCTAATTCTGGCTTCATCGGTTGGGTGTGGGTATGCCTACCTACCTGAGAGAGAGCAGCAGGATGGAAATGGTGTTGTATTCGGGGAACTTCACGTAATGGCGGTGTGCAGGAGCTGCTGGAGCAGGCAGTTAGGAAAGCCAGAAGGTCCAGCCAGAAACATGCCCTAGAAGTCCGTGAGGGAACAACAGTGTGCAGACAAGGGAAGTCACTATGGGATGGGGATCGGACGGTGGGAGCTGTGGAGGACGCTTGGCAGAAGTGGACGTGTGGGGTTCGGCGGCTGAGTGTGAGGAGTCAGATTCTGTTGACTGCTGGCTGCTCACAGAGGAGAGGTGAGGTGATCAGTAATCACCTCACCAAATATACTGTTAGGGTGGTACTTCATGTAATAGGGTGCTGATTCCATAGAGTGCTAATCTTCAGAGAAATGCTTGCTGAAAAAAGACTTCGTGGCCAAAGAACTTTGGGAAGCATTCCTAAAGGAAGTGTTCTGTAAATTCAGTGTGGACAAGCATTTTAGACTTTGAAAAGTCACAGTAATGAAATTAATGTAACTTGTATTACATTGTTTCCCAAATGGATTTAGCCACAGAATCCACATTTTGTGCAAAGCACAGAGCCATGACCTTACCAGACTGCTGTTCCTCACATCCTTTCCTTTAGAAAACCAAACTCACACACTTGGGGGTTCAAGGTCAGGGGGCTGGCATTTTAGAATTTGCAAATGCTCTCATGGTGAAGTTCTGCTGTGTTTGGCATATACAGACTTTCCCAATGGCTTTGTTTTGTAGTGTTTATTTTTTAATTTTTATTTTTAAAACTGTTTTTATGTTTTATTTATTTTTGAGAAAGAGAGACAGCTCCAGCAGAGACATCGGGTTCAAGCAGGTTCCAGGCTCTGAGCGGTCAGCACGGATTGCGATGTGGGGCTTGAACTCAGGAACTGTGAGGTTATGACCTGAGTTGAAGTCAGGCGCTTAACCAGCTGAGCCATCCAGGCGCCCCTGCTTTGTAGTGTTTAGAATGAGGTTATGTAAAGATGATAATTGAGCACTCCTGCCATATGATGGAGATGATGTAAGATCACTGCTGTGTAATGATGTTCACAGACTTACTTCAGGACAGGAGCACGGTAACCAAAGACTATTTCAGGATACTTCTGGCTTTGGGACTATAGGCCTCAACGAAAGAGGTGTAGGTGCGGTGCGGTAGGTGGGGTTGGTGATTCAGATGTGCAATTTAAACTTCTGTGCTTTGGGGCACCTGGGTGGCTCAGCTGGTTGAGCGTCCCACTTCAGCTCAGGTCATGATCTCACTGTTCCTGAGTTTGAGCTTTGTATTGGGCTCTGTGTTGACAGCTTAGAGCCTGGAGCCTGCTTCATGTTCTGTGTCTCCCTCTCTGTCTCTTCCCCTCCCCCACTCACGCTCGCTCGTGCGCACGCTCTCTCTCTCTCTCTCTCTCAAAAATAAATAAACATTAAAAAAAAATTTAAACTTTTGTGCTTTGGTTCAGAGCACATAAATCACAGGTAGCATTTTAATGTGGGAACCAGAAGAAAGTCTTTTTCAGATCTGGGCTTTGTTAATTTTTGTTTTTTAGGCCTTGAAGCAGAGACCACGATTTGTGGCTTTAAAGAAACAGCCGGCATATTTAGGAGGGGAGAATCTAGAGCTCCGTGATTATCAGCTAGAAGGTCTCAACTGGCTTGCTCATTCCTGGTGCAAGTAGGTAGAAAATATGATTGAAGTTCTCTTTACTGTTTCTGGCTTCTTTATTTTTAAGTGCAAATAATTATTTCTGTTGTGTACTATAGAAACAAAAATACGTGATTGAGAGAAGGCTCTTGTAGGAGTTTATATGTACGTGCAATACCATTTTAATCTGAAGTAAAGAATACTTTGTTAATTAGTTATTTGGGGATAATTTGTCATAGCCAGAAGCCTGTGTCATAACATGTTGTTCATGAATATAAATAGGAAGTTAATTTGCCCAGGTCTGTGATGTGAAAGGAGTTCTTCTCAGAAGAAAGAAGAAAGTGTCTGTTTTCCGTTCATTTTCCTTCTAGGACCAGGGAAACCTTTCCCTTCCTTCCTTGTGGTAGTGCTGAAGAGTAGTGTGAAGTCTCCCCTCTTTTCAGGTTGCTGAAGGTCTCTGATGGTTGAACCTATAAAATAGCCTTCCTTTTTGTAACGAAACCACCTTAATTTTGAAAAGGAAAGGTGTGACAGTGATAGCATTTGAGGTTAAAGGTGCTTGGAGGCAGTACCTCCTGGTCGTTATTCATTAGATCAATTGCAAATCCACGTAGTCTCTGATTACTATGTGTCAGGGCCCCATCTAGGCCTTGACAGTTTTAACAGTGGACCAAGACAGACCTAATTTCTCTGTCCTCCCAGGGCATACAATGTGAGAAGGATCTTTAATGCCTACCTACAAACGTCTTCCCCCACATGCAACTCTGAAGTTCCTCAGTGTATTACAGTAAAGAAAAAATTCTTATTTCAGAATTGAACTGCAGCCTGGAAATAAAAGCATGTGAGCTGGTTTTCTCAATGCCAAAAAAGTGGTGTCTGGTTAGAGGTGCATTTAGAATGCCTGCTTCCCCATGAAACCAGCTGTATTCTTTGTCCTGTAAAATCTAATACAGCATCTAGCCTTCAGTCATGAACATTAGAGCCTTTGAGGAGCTTCCGTTTGTGTAACTAAGGATGTAAGTCTGATAGAACTATTCTAAATGGTGTAAAAACTGGTTTTGTTTCAGAGAACAGGGAGATATAATCTTCCTAGAAGATAGTTCCTAAAGCTAGGTGGAAGCTCAAGAGGGTGTGATCCAGCCCTCTCATTTTGTACTTGAGGGGTCTTAGCCACGAAGATGTCATGTGCCTTGTTCACCGGTCACACCGTGTGCTGAAGACTCAAACAGTTGTTAGGCCCTGTCACAGGAACCTTAAATTAAGTAATATGCTGTTCTGTCCTAGTTTTAGAAAAAACAGGGAAATCCATTCAAATCTCTTTTAGTATATGAACAGTGGCAGTTTGTTAGGGAGAGGAAATGTCAGAGAGAATTAATCCCGTTTCCTCCCCACTAGTGTGGAAAGGTGAGAGAAATAGGAGGGAAATTACGTAAAGGAACATACTGTACCTGAATAATGCATAAAATTAGGTGAACCTGAGATTGATAGAGAGGTATGGCCTCCTCCTTCTCCCCTGCCTCAGTATATTTGCCTTTGTCTTTTTCTGTTCTTTTCCCATAACATTGGCCTTTCTGTGGAACATAGAATGCATTTTTAAAAATTTAATCTCTAATTGGTAAATTAAATGTCTTGTATTTCTAATCCATTAAGTTCTTTTTAACTTATTACTTTTAGTTCTTTCTGGTTTATTAAGATTTGTTATGCATGTGTAAACCTTTAATGACCTGAGTTTTAAGAAATTCCTAATGTTTGCAGCCTTTTGCCATGTATATATTCCTATTTCCTTGCCAAATGGACCGTTTTATATTTCCTGAACATACTTTCCTACTCTGGCCATTTTTTCAAGTGTTTTCCTTTTATCTGAACAGTCCTCTCCTGTTAGTATCCTTGAAATATCCAGACTGTCTCCTAGAGCAATGTTTCTCAAAGTGTGGTCCAAGGAGTACACCTGCATCAGGATATCCACAAGTGTCTGTTAAAAGTACAGCTCCTTGAGCCCTTTCCCAGATGTTCTGATCTGGTAGGTGTAGGGTGGGTTCAGAAGTCTGATCTGCAGCCTGCCTCTGCTGTACACTGTGTGTATTTAAAACAAGCCCCAGACGCTGCAGCACAAAAGCCTGGGGAGGAGTGTACATA
This sequence comes from Cryptoprocta ferox, assembly GCA_028646485.1. Taxonomy (NCBI): domain Eukaryota; kingdom Metazoa; phylum Chordata; class Mammalia; order Carnivora; family Eupleridae; genus Cryptoprocta; species Cryptoprocta ferox. The sequence goes on along the minus strand of CM053560.1, from coordinate 126,327,797 downwards.
GCATCAAACAACCGAGCGGCATCCAGTGGACTGGGTGGGTGATTGGAACAAAGGCACATCACTGTGAGGCTGTAGGGTTGGGATAGCCAGTTTGTCCCCCTGTTTTCTGTAATGGTGGAGCCCAGGGTCATGTTCTTGGATACTCCAATATAACAAAACCTGTTTTTTGTGTTACAAGGGGTAGATGTAAAAGAACAAAATGCAAGGTAAAGAACATAGTCTGAATAAGCTCTTCTAGTATTTCCAAAGCTTGACTGTACTTAGATCACTTGTTCTTCTGCTGTTTTGTAGTTTTACTACAGAGGAAATACAGTTAAGGCTGGTAACCAGTGCCTTGCTTGGTGAATTGGGAGGCATTGGTGTCCTTGCTGTTTGTGCACATGCTGGTTTGTGTGTGCGTGTGTGTCTGTTGTGTGTGAACTAATGGTTTTGTTTTGTTTTTATTTTTCTCTTCCTGCAGAAGTAACAGTGTAATCCTTGCTGATGAAATGGGCCTAGGAAAGACCATCCAGACCATATCATTCCTCTCCTACCTGTTCCACCAACACCAGCTGTATGGCCCCTTTCTTATAGTCGTCCCTTTATCCACCCTCACCTCATGGCAGAGGGAGTTTGAAATCTGGGCACCAGAGATTAACGTAGTGGTTTACATAGGTGACCTGATGAGCAGAAATACGGTGTGTAAACAAAAAGAATTGGGATAGAATCTGTGTTATAAATGTATTTTGGAAATTGACCTAAAGCCATTATAGTCTTTAGTAACATTATGATTCTGACACTGTAATGTGCCCCCGCTGTTGGGAGATAAATGTATCATAAAAATGCAACTCAGATATTCTTTAAAATATGCTTACTGTATTAAAGAAAAGCAACAGCAGTATATGAATGAGAATCTGTTTTAGTTGGATTGCAGTATTAAGTTTTTCTTCTCTCAGTCTTGTATTTCCAAGACCACTTTATTTATAATGGATTATAAGGTGGAGTTAATACCTTGTGGAACATTAATATTATTTTTGCTATGTGAGCAGAGAGATACTACTAAAAATGATCAAGTTCTTAGAGTTTGTTTCCCAGCCTTTTAAAATGGTGAGGTTGCATAACTTAGTAAGGTAGGAATAAAGAGTAAGTACAATGGACCCTGCTAGGGCTATAGAAATGAGAATTATTTGTCTGTTTTCAACCTTAACTTGAGCATAAGAAACCTAGGACACAGAGGCTTGAGTTCATCTCTGTTTAGCAGAGCTTTTCTTGATAATGACGACTAACTTTCAAAAGCACCTGTTGTGCAAGGGTCTGTCTGTGCTGGGTGCTTTTTGCCAGGTATATTACCTGTAATCCTCATGATAGTCCTCATGATAGTAGATGGTATTCTTTCTAACCGGCTGATGAAGTAAAGGACTCAGAAAGTTTAACACTTGTCCCCAGGCCAGCTACAAAGTGACAGAGCTGAGCTTGGAACAGAGATGTGTCTGGTCCCAGACCTTTGCTCTTTCATTACTGTGTGTTAGAGAAAACTTTCTGGGAGATTGCTTATCCTGAGAATAAGCCATCAGGAATTCTCAAACCTTTGAGAGAATGTTGTATATTAAACTGATTGAAATTTATTTTTATTAAATATTTTCGTTCAAGTCGTCTAACCTAAACCCTGGCAGATTTGTAGATTTCACTGCTCTAATTTTGAGTTTGTAAGCATACAGCAGTTTTCAGCTTTGCTAAATCTATTTGTTAACCATTATGAAAGAAAAAAACTTCCTAGATGATACAAAATGGCTTCAAGCACTGCATTCAAAGGTGAAGAGAAAGTGAACTCTGAAAATTGTGGAGTCAGAGAAGTTTTTTGTGGGGACTCCCATACTCCTTTTCTTTGTTCTTCCCACTTGGTGATGGCCTGCACGCACTCCTTGTCCTGTTCTCCGGTCCCCAACTTGACAACCAAACTATAGGAGCCTTGTTATGGGCCATCGTGCCTGCTGGGTGTCCGGTCACGCTGCAGTATGAGGGGCCATTAGTTTTTGTGTTCCTTTACCTTGACATTATTTTCTTTCATATTAAGTTGTATTTTCATACTTTAACCTTCCTTTTTCTTTTTCTTGGAGGCCACATCTTTCTGCTCTAGATTAATGAAATTTCTGACCAAGCCAGGGGTTGGGATTTGTTCTACTAGTTAATAAAAGTATTGCCCTACCAAAGAGCAAGGAGTAATAAAATATTCCTTTAGAAAATTCACATTCTGGGAGATTGCTAGATAAGTTCAAGTCCCCAGGGTTTAATTGCAGACAGAATGCATTTTTTCTTCAGATGTATTGGGATGGGGGTAGGGGGAAGTGACAGGTTTTTTGAGTTCTGGCAATAAAGTTTCTGCTGCTCAGTGATCTTTTAAATCTCTTACTGCTCTATAGTTTGGTTGCTACAGTCAATTTAGAATTATAAAATATTCATAAAATTCTAATGAGGTTTATTTTTTATTTGGCATGTTTCTGTTGCATCTGTCACAAGACTGCTGGTGATATAGAAAAGGTAAAAGTAGAAATTGTGTCTTAATTACTGATTTCTCTTCTAGATACGGGAATATGAATGGATTCATTCTCAGACTAAAAGGCTGAAGTTCAATGCACTTATAACAACATATGAGATCCTCTTAAAAGATAAGGTAGGTAATTTTGTAGTGTGACTTGTCCAAATGGTGGGGTCTGTGCTTCCCACTTGCCATGTTACTTTTCTTTATTTAGTTAAAGCAAACAAATGAGCAAACAAAAATCCACAAAGAATATTGAGGTTATAAATAAAAATCAGAACCTTACAGTTGAAGGGGACTTTAGATCGCTTAGTCCAATTGAATTAAATAGGGCGAAAGGGTATTGAAGCCAGTAACTTACCTGAGATTGTAGTCAGCCATTGGAACTTAGGCTTGAGTGCCATCCTAGGCATTTCCCATTGTATCATCGTTAAGGCATTTCTCCACAACAGATGATGTGAATGGTCTCTGTGAGGAGGACAGAAAAATGAAGTTCTTTATATATCATCTCTTTCTATAGTTACTAAGACATGTATGTGGCAGGTGGTCCCACTGGTGATAAGTGTAAATAAGTTCAATTTGGTGGCTTTTAGTATTTCTGTGTTTCAGGCTTGGGGTGGAGAATAGGCAGAGACGAATCTTAATTTTAAGGAGACACTACAAAATCATGGTTTTGGTTTTTGTATTGTTTTTGCCCAGCATACCATTTTCTGTGTTCTTGCCGTGGGGCATGCAGCAGTACCTGGCATAAGAGCTTCCCCCTCTCCCCTAAGACCTTTTGGATGGTGGTGTGCTCTTTGGAGTAGACACTAGTCTGGCAAAATACAGAATAAACAGAAGAGTCCTAATATAAGACCAAGAAGAATAAATGTTTCTGTGTATACCTTTGTGATGGTATTTGTACAGAGATAATTAACACTTGAAAGTACTTTGGGTTTCCTTCTGACCTGGTGGCTCCTTCTGTTTTGTTTTTACTTTAGACTGTGCTGGGCAGTATTAACTGGGCCTTTCTGGGAGTGGATGAAGCCCATCGGTTGAAGAATGATGACTCTTTATTGTATAAAACTCTGATTGATTTCAAGTCCCACCATAGGCTCCTGATTACGGGGACCCCTCTGCAGAATTCCCTCAAAGAGCTCTGGTCCTTGCTGCACTTTATTATGCCGGAGAAGTAAGCTCCTTCCTGTGTATTTTGAAAGATGCTAGAATGTCTGAAATGCCAAATGCTTTTTAACTTTTTAAAAATAGACCTTAGGGAAAACAGATGGCATGATTTGGGGACAGCAAAACATTAAACCGCTGCAGGAATAAAATTAGTAAAATGTTCCATAATAAATGTTAGGAGGCACAGAATTCAGCATGTCAAGGAGGAAAGCCTATTATCTACCAGACGTTTGGATCTGTTAATGCTTTGGGGAAATAATTGGTAAACAGGAAATGTTAGACCTTCTTTCTCACTGTTGTTATAAGGTAATCAATAATTGAAATGAAGTATACAAGATACTCAGTCTGACACGTGTTGAGCTATCTTAAACCCAAACCTTTGATAACAAGCAATCAGCATTAGGTGTTACTCTGATCTGTAGCTTACTAAAGAATCATGATGTCTTTATTGAAAAGATTTTTATGCATAAAACTTAGTTATCTAGCAGTATTCAATGATGCATGAAATGAAATCTAAATCTGTTATGCTACCTTGGAAGACCCCACTCAGTATGGCCCCTCGATGTACTCTGACTCCTCCCATCTCATTCCAGAATGGCCAGCTATTCTGCTAGCTTTCCATACTTTTAACCTGTCAAGCCAATGCCACTCTTTATGTCTGGGATGATCTTTCTCCTCATCTTCACATGACCAGTAACATTTTTGCTTGAGCCTTTATGACTACCTCCTTTTAGATTTTTCCTCAGACAGCCTAACCTATAGTAGCCTGTCAGACTTGCTTATCACCCTGCCCTGTTTTATTTTCTATGTGGTACCTCACTGCTTTCCTTTCTTCCTCGTTCATCTCATGTCGTTAAATTTATACATTCAGAAGCGGCACGGATCTTGTTTACTTTATTCCTCAATGGTCCACATTGCTTGGAGTAGTATTTGGCATGCAGTAAGCAATCAGGAGTTGTCCAATTGACAGGGAAATGCTCCACAGTTTTTTTTTACACTCAGAAAAGATTTGAATGCCTACCATGTACCATAAACTAAGCACGGCATTTTGGATAGCCTAATGAAAAACACTGAGTGGCCTCTTCATGTGTTGTTAACTTCTTTGTAAACACTCTATTGAGCTGTAATTTACGTATCATAAAATACATGATTGTAAGTATACAATTCATTTTCTTCGTAACTTTCTTGAGTTGTGCAACCATCACTGTAATCTAGTTCTAGAATAGTTTCTTCACCCAGAAAGTTCCCTCTTGGCTGTAGTTAATCTCTGCTTTTTTTGCCTCTAGCCTTAGGCAATCACTAATCAGCTTTCATAGATTTAACTTTTCTAGAAATGTCATATAAGTGGAATCCTAATAACTAATTTTTTGTTTTTGCCTTGTTTCATTTAGCATTTTTGCGATGCGCCTGTGTCATAGAGAGTTATTCTCTTATAATGGAGTAATACTCCATTCCTTGTATCACCAGTTGATGGACATTTGGGTTTGTTCAGTTTGGGGCTATTGTGCCTATGTGTGGACATTTGTTTTTATTTATCTTGGTTGGATACCTAGCGAAATTGCTGGGTTGTTTAGAAAGTAAGTATTTACATTCCATCTGCCATTCCTACCAGTTGAGTTTTCTAGTTTCTGTATACCATCACCAATATTTGGTGTATTGTCAATCTAGTCTTTCTGGTGGGAGTGTAGTGGTATTTCAGGGTGGCTTTTACTTGCATTTCTTTAATGACTAGAGGTGTTGAACATCTTTTCATTTGTTCATTAGCCATTTGTAGATCTTTGGTGAAATTTCTGTTCAAATGTTTAAATTAGGTTGTCTCATGAGTCGAAGAGGTGTTTAATTTCCTCTGTCTCTCTCTCTTTTTTTCTTTTGTGTTCTATATTCAGGTGCTTAATTAGTATATGATATGCAAGTATTTTGTCCCAATCTGTGACTAGTCTATTTTCTTAATGTTGTCTTTTGCATAGCAAAAAGTTTTTAACTTTGATAAATTATATCAATTTTTTTAATGTTTACTTACATATTTAGAGAGAAAGCAAGAGCGAAGGGGCAGAGAGAGAAGTAGACCAGGCAGGCTTCACACTCAGCACAGAGCCCAATGCAGGGCTCGAACCCACGAACTGCAAGATGATGACCTGAGCTGAAATCAAGAGTTGGGAGCTCTAACAACTAAGCCACCCAGGCACCCCTCAATTTTTCTTAATGGATTGTGCTTTAATGCCATAAAATAAGACCTGTTTGCCTAACCTAAGGCACAAAGTCTTTCTTCTTTATTTTCTTCTTGGAGTTTTAGTTCTTATGGTTAGGCCTCTGTTCCATTTTGCATTACTTTTCATGTATAGTGTGAAGTGTGAGGGCCTAAGGTCTTTTTCTTTTTTTCTTTTTTTCAGTGGGATTTTGGAAGTTGTGACAGTGCCATTTGTTGAAAAGAATATCCTTTCTTTATTGAATTGCCGTGGTACTTTTGTTGAAAATCAGTTGAGATCATGAATGTAAGGGTCTGTTTTTGCATTCTCGGTTCTGATCTGTTGATACGTACTTGTGTCCTTATGCTGATGCCATACTGTCTTGATTACTGTGGTTTTGTACTAATTTTTAAAATGGTGAAATATAAATTCCAATTTTGTTCTTTCTCAAAATTATTTTGGCTACTCTAGATCCATAGGCATTTTAGGATCAGCTTACTAATTTCTGAAAAGAAAAAAATCAGCTAGAATTTTGACAGGCATTGTGTTTTTTTTTCTTTTATAGTTTATTGTCAAGTTGGTTTCCATAAAACACCCAGTGCTCATCCCAACAAGTGCCCTCCTCCATGCCCATCACCCCCCTTCCCCTCTCCCTCTCCCCCATCAGCCCTCAGTTTATTCTCAGTATTCAAGAGTCTCTCATGGTTTACCTCCCTCCCTCTCCCCAACTATTTTCCCCCCCTTCCCCTTCCCCATGATCCTCTGTTAAGTTTCTCCTGTTACACTTATTAGTGAAAATATATGGTATCTGTTCTTCTCTGCCTGACTTACTGCACTTAGCATGACACCCTCGAGTTCCATCCATGTTGGCTACGAATGGCCAGATTTCACTCCTTCTCATGGCCGTGTAATGTTCCATTGTAGAGATAAACCACATCTTCTTGATCCATTCACTAGTTGATGGACATTTAGGCTGTTTCCATGATTTGGCTATTGTTGAAAGTGCTGCTATGAACATTGGGGTACATGTGCCCCTATGCATCAGCACTTCTGTGTTCCTTGGGTAGATTCCTAGCAGTGCTATTGCTGGGTCATAGGGGAGTTCTATTGTTAATTTTTTGAGGAACCTCCACACTGTTTTCCAGAGTGGCTGACAGGCATTGTGTTGAATGTAGATCTCAGTTTGGAGAGAATTATCGTCTTAACAATACTGAGCCTTCTAAGCTATCATTACAGAAAGTTTCCTCTGTTTATTTAGATCTTCTTTCATTCTTCTCAGCAGTGTTTACTTTTCAGTGTGTAAGTCTTGTACTTCTTTTGTTAAGTTTACTCCTTATTTTGATTTTGATTTTGAGTGGAGTTGTTTTTAATCTAATTTTCAGATTGTAATAGAGTAATTGAGTTTTGTTTTTGATTTTTTAAAATTGTTTTTTAAGTTTATTTGTTTTTGAGAGAGAGACAGAGTGGGTGAGGGAGGGCAGAGAGAAAGGGAGAGAGAGAATGTCAAGCAGGCTCTGCACTGTCAGCGTAGAGCCCGACATGGGGCTTGAACTCACAAACCATGAGATCATGACCTAAGCAGAAACCAAGAGTTGAACATTCAACCAACTGAGCCACCCAGGCACCCCTGGTTTTTGATTTTTAAACTTTTAATTTTGACAGAAAGTTAATGAATAGTACAAAGAATACCTTTTCAAATCATTCATTAACATTTCATAAATGTTAACGTTTGCCACATTTTCTTTTACTCTCTTTCATACACCATTTTAAACATTTACTAGAAGTTTAGCTAGTGCAGTAAGGCGAAGAAAATATAAATAAAAAAGCGAAACTCTCTTTGTGAATGTCATGATTATGTCATAGAAAATCCTGAGGAATTTACCGAAAAAAGTAGAATAATTGAAGTTAGTAAGATCACAGGATACAAGGTCAATAAATAAAAAGCATTATATTTGTGTATAGAACAATAAAAAACTGGAAAATGAGATTTTTAAAGATAGAGACATAATTCACAAACAAAATTCACCATTTTAAAGTTTACAATTCTGTGGATTTTAGTATATTCATAAGATTTTGCAGCCATCACCACTCTCTCATTCTAGAACATTCACATCACTCCCCCCAAATACCTCATAGCCATCATCCAACACTCCCCATTCCCTCTTTCTTCTAACATCTGACACCTGCAGATCTACTTTCTATCTCTGGATTTACCTAATCTGGACATGTCCTGTAAATGGGATCATATACTACGTGTGGCCTTTTTGTGTCTGACTTCTTTCACTTAGCATATAGTGTTTTCCAGGTTCACCATGTTGCAGTGTATATCAGCACTTAATCCTTTTTTTTTTTTTTTTTTTTGCCTCTGAATAATATTGCATTGCATGAATATGCCACATTTGTGTATTCATTCATAGGTTGGTGGATATTTGAGTGTTTCCACTTTTTGGTCATTATGAATAATGCTGCTGTGAATACTTGTACACAAATTTTTGTGTGAATGCATATTTTTAATTCTCTTGGGTGTACACCTAGGAGTTAGAAGTTTAAGTTTTTAAAATACCATTTGAAATAGTGTAAAAATACATGAAGTTCTTACAGATGAACTTAACAAAATATATGCAACACTTACACACTGAAACCTATGAACATTGTTGAAAGAAACTTAAAAGGCCTCAATACCTTGAAAAATAGATTATGGAATGGAGGGCTCATAATTGTTAAGAAGTTGATTCTCCTTAAAAAATAAAAAAAGTGGGACTCCTGGGTAGCTCAGTCAGTTAAGTGTCCGACTCCCACTCAGGTCATTATCTTGTGGTTTGTGGGTTTGAGCCCTCCATTGGGCTCCATGCTGATCCTGTAGAGCCTGTTTGGGATTTTCTCTCTGCCCCTCCCCCACTCTCACTTTCTCTCTTAAAATAAATGAATAAACTTAAAATAAAAATTTAAGGAGAATCAATCTCTTTTTAAATGTTTGTTTATTTTTGAGAGAGAGAAACTGGGGTGGGGCACAGAAAGAGAGTGAGAGAGAGAGAGAGAGAGAGAGAGAGAGAGAATCCCAGGCGGATGAGCTGTCAGCTCAGAGCCCAGTGCAGGACTTGAACTTGAGCCATGGGACCATGACTTGAACCGACAAAAAGAGTAACTGAGTTTTTTCTATCAATTTCATATTCTTTGAACTTGCAAAAATTATTTCCACAGTTTTTGTTGTTATTTCTTAGTATTTTCTAGATACAGGATTACATCTCCATGTAAAAGAAGTTATACTTTTTTGCAATGTGGACAGATGCCTTTTATTTCTTACCCTCTAAACCTCAGTGTTGAATAGAATTGGGAATAGGATGTTAGCTCTAGAATTTTTGGTAATACTGTTTGTTGAGTTGAGGAAGTTGTCTTTTATTCCTGGTTTTTGAGAGTTTTTATAATGAATGAGTGTTGGATTTTGTCACCTGCTCCCCCCCCCCCCCCGCATGGTCTCTGGAGATGACTGTGGTTTTTGTTCTTCATTCCACTGATAATGGTATATTATATTAGTTACCTTTTTAGACATTAAGCCAACCTTTCATTCCTGTGATAAATCTTCATCCTGCTATTTAATCCTTTTTATGTGTTGCTGGATTAATTTTGTTAATATTTTGTTAAATATTTTTGCATCTGTGTTTTTGAGGGAAATTGGTCTCTAAGGGTGAGTGTGTGTGTGTGTATGTATGTATGTGTGTGGTGTGTGTGTGTGTGTGAGTGATGTCTGCCTGGCTTTGGTATCGGGGTAATATAATGAATTGGAAAGGGTTCTTTCTTCCTTTATCTTCTGAAAGAATTTATTAGGATTGGTGTTACTTGTTTTTAAAATATTTGATAGGATTCACCAGTATAGCGATGTGGGCTCTAACTTTTCTTTGTGGGAACATTTTTAATGAGTAATTCAGTTTCAGGATAGATGTGTTTAGGTTTTTTGTTTCTTCACTTAATTTTGTTAATGTGTGTCCATTTTATCTAACTTGTCAGAGTTGTTGGCATAATGTTACAGTATTTCCTCATAATCCTTTTAATTTTTGAAGGATAAATAGTGATCGAAGTAATTTTTGATTGTGGTAATTTGTGTCTTGTTTTTTTTTCCCCCATGGTCATATTAGGTAAAGGTTTAACAATTTGGGGGATGTTTTCAAAGAAACCAACTTTTGACTTTTCCTCCGTTTTTTTTTAAATTGTTTTAAATGTTTTATTTATTTTTGAGAGAGAGAGACAGCGTGAGCAGGGGAGGGTCAGAGAGAGAGGGAGACACAGAATCTGAAGACAGGCTCCAGGCTCTGAGCTAGCTGTCAGCACAGAGCCCGACGCGGGGCTCGAACCCAAGAACTATGAGATCGTGACCTGAGCCGAAGTGGGACTGAGCCACCCAGGCGCCCCCTGTTTTCTTTTTAATTTAATTGTTTGCTTATTTATTTGTTTGTTTATTTAAGTAAGCTCCATGCTCAGCTCAGTGTGGGGCTTGAACACCCAATCCTGAGCTCAAGAGTTGTATGCTCTATTGACTTGAGTCAGGGAGGCACCCCACTCTGTTTTGTTTTCTGTTTCGTGTATTTCTAGTCTCATCTTTATTATTTCCCTGTTTTTCCCTTCATTTAATTTTCTCATTTTCTCTTTCTTAACGTGGAAGCTTAGATTATTGATTTAAGACTTTTTTTCTTTTTCTAATATGGGTGTTTAAAGGTATAGGTTCCCCTCTGTGCACTGCTTTAGCCACATCCCATGCATATTCACATTGTGTGTTTTGGCTTTTATTCAGTTTCACCTACTTTCTAATTTCTTTTGTGTTTTCTTTGCTTTGGTCCATTTTTATTTTAAGTGTGTTGGTTAATTTAAAATATTTAGGTATTTCCCAAATGACTCCTAATTTAATTTTGTGTTTGAGAACATGTTTTAAATGAATTTACTGTTACTTTTATATGGTTTTGTATGTTTTCTATTTTAGAGAAATGTTATTGTGCACTTGAAAAGAATACTCAAGTCTTACATACCTTTCCTGACATCACGTCTAGTTCTGTTATTGACAGCAAACTATTTTAATATTTAACAGTAGTTGTTGAATGATCTACTGCTTTTGGTTTTTTTTTTCCTTCACATATTTTGAGGGGTTCAGGTGTTAGGTATTTGCATATTTGTAATTGTTCCGTGTTCCTGATGTGTTGATCTTTTTATCATGAAATTCCCCTCTTTATCTCTAGTAATATTTCTTGTTCCTTAGGTCTATTTTGTGATATGACAGCTCTTTTGCTGTCTTCTGGTAACTGTTTGTATGTTATACTGTTTCCCATCCTTTTACTGCAGTTGCTTTTTATGAATTTAAAAATGTGTCTCTTGTAGACACATTGTAGACCTTCCTTTTTTAATTGAGTCTGACAATCTCTGCCTTTTGAAGGGTTTAGTTCATTCACATGTAGTGTAATTATTGATATGGTTGGATTTATGTCTACTATTTTGCTTTTTTCCCCAATATATCTTATTCTTTCCATTTCTCCTTTACTGCCTCTTTTTTTGTCTCAACAAGTATTTTATAGTGTGCCATTTTAAGTCTTCCGTTAACTGATTTTTTAAAAAGTTATTTTATCTTACTGGTTGTTAGGGTTTTTAGTATGCATCTCATCCCAGTCTTCTTCAGATTAATACTAACTTAATTGTGGTAAAATATAACAACTTTTCTACAAGATGGCTTCAGTTTCATTTCCTTACTTGTGTTGTAAACCCACGAATACAGTGATAAAATTATTGTTTTATTCAGGCTTATCTTCTAAAGAAATAAGAAAAGAGAAAAAATACAGTCTTTCATATTTACACACTTATTTTGTCCAGTGATATTTCTCCCTGTGGATTCAGGTTGCCATTGGATAAAAATCACTTCTCTTTAGCCTACAGTATGACTTCTTTAGTATTTCTTGTGAGGCAGGCCTACTAGCAACAAATTCTCTATTTTCAGCTGTTGGTGGCTGTCCTTTTTTCACTTTGATTTTTCAAGGATAGTTTAAGACTCTTCAGAAGATGAGTAGAGAAACTTGACCATCCCAACTGTGCTGCCCTCATTTCTGTGTTAGTAGAATAGGCTGAAACGATTTCCCTTTCTTGCAGGAACCCTCACTATGGTGTGCTTCTGGGAGTGGAGCCCCCTCAGCACCCCTCCTTTCTCTGCCTTCTCTCAGAGCAGAGTTTCTTAGCCTCAGCACTATTAACGTTCTGGTCTGGATAATTCCTTTTATTTTCTTTTAAAAATTTTAAAATGTTTATTTTTTGAGAGAGACAGAGACAAAGTGCAAGCGGGGAGGGGCAGTGAGAGAGGGAGACACAGAATCCGCAGCAGTCTCCGGGCTCTGGGCTGTCAGCATGGAGCCTGATGTGGGCTTGAACTCAGAAACTGTGAGATCATGACCTGAGCTGAAGTTGGATGCTTAACTGACTGAGCCCCCCAGGCACCCCTGGCTAATCCTTTTTTAGGGGCTATCCTCTGCATATAGGCTGTTGAGCAGCATTGCTGGCCACTACCCACCACATGCCAGTAGCTGCTCTTTCTCAGCGGTAACAACCAAAAATGTCTTCAGACATTCCCAGTGTCCCCCAGGATTTGGGGGGACATTGGGAATTACCACCAGTCGAGAAACACTATGTTAGAAGATTATTTTCCTGTCACACTGCGCCCTACCTATCCCATCTCCTTGCTGCCCTCTTGCCTGTCCTGTTGCTTCTCACCTGGGTCCTCTGTCCCTTCCACAGAACTCTGTGAGTCGATAGCGGCCTGAGGATGAAGCAGCTGCCCTCTTCTCTACTTGAATAGTCTGTTGTACCTTCTGTAATGAGTATCCTGTTCATCATGTATTAGCGGAAGGATTTTATAAAGCGTGCGTTTCAAAAGTACAAGTCTGTAAAATAATGTAGAAAAGTTTAGAAATAGTCAAATTATCAATTATTTGTTATTAATCTTTGTTTTCTGAAATAGGGTGTTTTCTTGTGTATTTATATTTTTCATATTGGGTCTTTTTGGTATACTGGAAGTGTTTAGCTTCATAATGCTGACTTAGATGATGAAAATATGTCCCTTATCACACAGTTAATAAGCTGGATGGACTGAGGTCAGTTTTAGGTCTTCTATGACCAAGGTCAAGATCTTTGGGCTTCAAATTCTTTTTTTTTTTTTTTTTTTTTAATGTTAATTTATTTTTGAGAGAGACAGAGTGTGAGTGGGGGAGGGGCAGAGAGAGAGGGAGACACAGAATCAGAAGACAGGCTCCAGGCTTCGAGCTCTCAGCACAGAGCCCGATGTGGGGCTCAAACTCATGAACCATGAGATTGTGACCTGAGCTGAAGTCGGACGCTTAACCGACTGAGCCACCCAGGCGCCCCGGGCTTCAAATTCTAAGAGAAGTACATCCTTCACAGCACCATTGAGATGAGATGAAAGCATATAATAGTAGGAGTCTTGAGGTACCACGAGACATTTGTGCTTGTCACCTGAAAAAAGAATGTGGTGCAGAGTTTCTACCAGGGAATGGTTAGCTCGATTTGTCCTTTTGTACTTGACTACTGGAGTAGATGGTAGGGATTTTTGCTCCTAATTGATCATAATTAATTTTTTGCTATTTAGCAACTGTGACATTCCTAATAGACATGATCATTCTGATAGTTCATCCAAAGTGTTCCTTGTGGCCAGTTGGATTACTTATGGAATGACAGATTGGAGTTAGAGATGCAGTTTTGTGTGTGTGCAAGAGAGCTTTTTCTCTTTGAAAGCTTTGTTTTAAAACACTGTTTCCAAACATTTTTCTATTTTATAATATATTTTTTTACGTGTTTATTTTTGAGAGGGAGAGAGAGACTGTGAGTGTGCGGGGGGAGGCGCGCGGAGGGACAGGGAGAGAGCGAGGAAAGAGGATCTGAAGTGAGCTCTGTGCTGACTGTAGCAAGCCCGATGCAGGGCTTGAACTCATGAACTGTTAGATGTGACCTGAACTGCAGGCAGGACGCTCAACTGACTGAACCATCCAGGTGCCCCTCAAACAAACATTTTTTAAAAGATTTTTCAACAAAGATGCATGTAATTCCATTAGTTAAGGAATTAAGATTTACCTTTGTTTCTGCCTAGCTTGCTATGCAGATGACTAAAATCCTATGGAGTATTTTCCCCATCCTTAGTGGTAGTTCCTTAGATTCCAGCTGGTGCTGCAGAACCACTTGGTCCTTTCAAAGAAATGATCCACTCAAGAAAAATTATTGTACAGAAGGGAATTCAGTTTGGTCAGATTACTTTTGAGCCTTCACCTCCTCAACTGTGACAGGCTATTACTGTGTTTTTTAAAAATAATTAATTTTTAAATTTACATCCAAGTTAATAAGCATATAGTGCAATAATGATTTCAGCAGTAGATTCCAGTGATTCATCCCCTACGTATAACACCCAGTGCTCATCCCAGCAAGTGTCTTCCTTAATACCCCTTACCATTTAGCCCATCCCCCCCGCACTATTCCTCCAGCAACCCTGTTTGTTCTCTATATTTATGAGTCTCTTATGTTTTTTTCCCTCCCTGTTTTTATATTGGTTTTGCTTCCCTTCCCTTATGTTCATCTGTTTTGTATCCTAAATTCCTCATATGAGTGAAGTCATAATGATACTTGTCTTTCTCTGACTAGTTTCACATAGCATAATACCCTCTGGTTCCATCCATGTAATTGCAAATGGCAAGATTTCATTCTTTTTGATTGCTGAGTAATACTTCATTGTGTGTGTGTGTGTGTGTGTGTGTGTGTGTGTGTGTGTGTATACACTATTCATTCGTCGATGGACATTTGGGCTCTTTGCATACTTTGGCTATTGCTGATAGCGCTGTTATAAACATTGGGATGCATGCGGCCCTTCAAAACAGCACACCTGTATCCCTTAGATAAATACCTAGTACTGCAATTGCTGGGTTAGGATAGTTCTATTTTTAATTTTTTAAAAATTTTTACTTATTTTTTAGAGAGAGAGAGACAAAGTTTGAGCAGGGGAGGAGTAGAGAGAGAGGGTGACAAAGAATCTGAAGCAGGCTCCAGGCTCCCAGCTGTCAGTACAGAGCCCAATGTGGGGCTTGAACTCACGAACTGAACCGTGAGATCATGACCTGAGCCGAAGTAGGATGCTCAACTGACTGAGCCACCCAGGCGCCCCTAGTTTTAGTTTTTTGAAGAACCTCCATACTGTTTTCCAGAGGGGCTGCACCAGTTTGTATTCCCACTAGCGGTGCAAAAGAATTCCTCTTTGTCTGCATCCTCGCCAACATCTGTTGTTTCTTGAGTTGTTAATTTTAGCCATTGTGATAGATGAGAGGTGGTACGTCATTGTGGTTTTGATTTGTATTTCCCTGATGATGAGTGATGTTGAGAATTTTTTCATATGTCTGTTAGCCATCTGGATGTCTTCTTTGGAGAAGTGTCTGTTCATATCTTTTGCCCATTTCTTAACTGGAGTATTTGTTTTTTGGGTGTTGAGTTTGATAAGTTCTTTATAGATTTTGGATACTAACCTTTTATCTGATATGTCATTTGCAAATATCTTCTCCCATTCTGTCAGTTGTCTTTTAGTTTTCCTGATTGTTTCCTTTGCTGGACTATTACTGTTTTTTAAATCCAGAAGTTAGTTCTCTTTCTAACCAACTGAAATCTATTTCCTTAGCTCATGTTCTGGCCAGTCAGCTTTCCTGCATGGTGGCTCTAACCAGACTACCAACCTTTTTCTAAATCTGATCACTACCATTATTAGAAATATGTACCATTTACTTTGTACGTACTGTTTTGCGAAGCATGGTGCTTGGTATTAAAGGTACAAAAAGATAAAGCAAACCTGAGGAATTGAGTTCATAATCACTTGCAAAGTGTACTGCACACCGACTCTACAAAATAACTCAGTAGAGCAGATTTCAGAGATGTAACCTCTTGGTATAAGACGTTTTATTTTGTTTTTGCTTCTGCTTCTGCTGCTGTTTAGGCCAGTCTGTATTTTTTTTTTGTAACTTTCCCTTCGCATATTTATCACATGAATTCTAGCATAGCATTTTCATTCCTTTAATTTTCTTCTTTGTTATTCCTCAGTAGAGTGAACTTCTGTTTTTCTAAAATCCAAAAATCTGGAAAATTTAAGTAATCAAAATTGTTCCAACTTTCATGAGAGACATATGTACACAAGTTGATAATACCGATATATCTAATATAATCTCTAGGCTGGGGCATGGTATTATTATTAAGTTACCGCTATAACTCTATACTTTTTATGTATGTGGTATTTTAAGTTGACAGTTTTCTACTTTAGGGAACAGCAAACTTTTTTTTCTTAAAGGGACCTGGTAAGAAACATTTCCAGCTTGTAGGCATTATGGTCTTTGTTACAGCTACTCATCTCTGCTGTTGAGAGGGAAAGCAGCCATAGACAATTCATAAACCATTCAGTGTATATATAAAGAAAGTCTTAACTCTTCTTAGTAAGAATACACTAAGCAGGTGAAAATATTTGTTGCCTAAAACAGTAGGGGAAGTTACTCTTATAAATAAGGTTTATATTTAAGTTTTTAGACTAGTTTTTGTTAATGATAATGAATGTTAACTAAATTGAAATGTTCTCTTAAAATTGTCTCCCCACTCTTCAAAAAATAGCCTGATATAGCGATAGTTCCTGATTTCCAGTTGCTTCATACATTTTGTGTGGGACGTGCCATCCCTAGCATTGAGGTAGTTCAGTTGGCAGTGTTCCTTTTAGTCCTCTTCCTACTTTTAATTCCTCATTTATTTTTTGTTCCTGGAGTATTTTCATAGCAATGTGACAAAATACAACTTAGCTTTATCAGGCTGTAAGCTTTAGTGATGTTTTTGCATTTCTACCCCAAAAGATCTTTTTGCTCACTTCCCTGAGGAAGGCTGTTTTGTTCATTCTGAGGTGTTACTGAGGCAGGTGTTGACCCACTCGCGGTGCCTGGTGAAATGTGTGAAATGTATCAGTTCAAAATGGCAGCACACTCTGTTGATGCCAGTACACACTAGCAGTGTTGGCGTTTGCTCTCTGACTTTCCATTTTATCAGAGAGCAGTTACTTTTGAGTCTTACAGAGCTCCAGGAAATGTTGAGCTATATACTTTATTCCGGTATGTGACTGGCCTCAACAGAGGAGGGCTGCCTGGTGTCAGAGGGCGCACCATGCAGCAGTGACTGACTGAGCTCCCAGGGCTAGGCTTGGTCAGTGGCATGCTCTCCCCCTACTGAGCTTCAGTCTGCACACAGAACCCGGCGAGCTCCTCCAAGTGCATCATTGGCTTTCTAGTGGCAAGATAATGCACGTCTTTCAGTCCTCATGAAATAAATTTCCTTCATTTTTTGGTTTGTTTTTGAAAGAAATCTGTCCTATTCTGAGCTTCTGCCACAGGCCCTTTAGTAATCCAAGGTGATTGAATTAAGATTGAAACACGAGGAACTCTCCTCTAGACAGTTGAGGCAGAATTATTATGGTGACAAGTTTTTTTAATTTATTAAAAAAAAGTTTTAGTGTTTATTTTTGAGAGAGAGAGAGAGAGTGGGAGAGGGGCAGAGAGAGGGGGACAGAGGTTCCAAAGAAGGCTCTGAGCTGAGACCAGATGGCCCGGTGTGGGGCTCAAACTCATGAACCAGGAGATCATAACCTGAGCCGAAGTCGGACACTTTAACTGACTGAGTCACCCAGGCGCCCCTAAGTTTTGGATTTTATTATTAATAAAATTTGTGTCCTCAAGTTCTAATACTATTTAATTGGTATCACTTGTATTACTGTTCTCATTTGGGGGTTATAGTCTTGTTTATTGTCATTATAAATCCATTAACTTTTTAATCTATGAACAATGAAGATTATTGATGGAAATTATGTAACTGACTTTTACCTTTGAGCAGTGACAGCTATAATATTGCCACTAATTATTCTCTTACCTTTGAATTTGTTTCCCAAGAAATTGCAGCTCATTAAAAGATAGCTTATTAGTTTTTCTGCTGAACATTTTGTAACAGTAGCTTACGTGTACTTAGATACTGTTTGCATGTTATATACAAGGGTCTTGTGAACTCTAGATCCAGTCTAAGAACTGGACACCCAGTGTTACCCCGTGGAGACCCATTGGATTGATTGAGTGGGTTTTCCCTTTCCTTGTTTTCCCCTCTCTTGTATTCCTGAGCTAGTGACTGACAAAATTTATCTTTCCTTAGAGGGAAGAGTCTTCGTTGTTTGTTGTTTGTTGTTTGTTCACGCTTTTTGTTTCCATTTAGTTAATTGAAATCTCAGCTTGAAAAACTTTTTTCTTTTTGGTTGCTTCTGTAATGAATGTTGTCCTGTTTTATTTTCAGGTTTGAATTCTGGGAAGATTTTGAAGAGGACCATGGGAAAGGAAGGGAAAACGGCTATCAGAGTCTCCATAAGGTGCTGGAGCCCTTCCTCCTCCGTAGAGTCAAAAAGGACGTTGAGAAATCCCTTCCTGCCAAAGTGGAACAGATCCTCAGGGTGGAAATGTCTGCTCTGCAGAAGCAGTATTACAAGTAAGCTACGGGCTGCGCCAGGCCTCAGTGGGATGAACATCAGGACGAAGAACCACCCCCCCACCGTCAAATGAGGATTTTTATTAGCAAACTTAAATGGTGCAATGGCCTTTTGGTCTTTTCTTATTTGGCCTCTGTAGCCTTCACAATTTTGATCATTCCATTCTTTTTTTTTCTTTATGTATTTTTTGAAGATTTATTTTTAGCTGAAGAACTGCTTTTTACAGTGATGCCTCAACACAGATTTGAGAAGCAGTATGTTCATGGTTCGAAAGAGGAGGTTCTGTTGTTCCTTTGTATTTGGGTGAGAATTGGCATAGCACTTTCCATTATGTGGATGGTCTGAAGTGTGTGTTAAATCTTAGTGCTGATCCTCCTCCAATAAACAGGCATATTTCACTCATTCATGTATTTCTTTTCTGCTATTCGTTCAGTCAGTTGTTAAGATTCTACAGTGTGGCAGGCACTGTGCTAGGTGCTGAGTACGACAATGGGTGGGGCATGTTCCTGCCGGGAGTGTTGCTTCATAGGGAAGACAGTAGAGACAAGCAGCTAAAACAGTGTTGTTTAGTCACTGAGGCAGATGCAGGGGGCTGTGCAAGTTGAGAAGGAAGAGTGCTCCCTTCTGTGCTGACAGGGAAGAGTGCTCTCCTTTCCGGCACCCCAAGTAGCCCGGCCAGGTTATGGACTTGGTTTAGGTTAAGATGATTTTAAGGTACATACTGCGTTTGAGACAGGGGGTGGTATATAATAATGTGCTTTCATGGGCTTTAGTTTTGATGATTTAACGTTGAATCTGGAGTAATTGTAACTGATTCTGTACTGTGAAAATTATAGTCTTTTAAGGTTAAAGGTCTGGTCATCTGTCTAACAATATTCTCTCCTTGGGTTTTTTTTTTTATTAAAAATTTTTTTTTAATGTTTTTATTTTATTTTTGAGTGTAAGAGATAGTGTGAGCAGGGGAGGAGCAGAGAAAGAGGGAGACAGAATCCGAAGCAGGTTCCAGGCTCTGAGCTGTCAGCACAAGAGCCCCACGTGGGGCTCAAACTCACAGATGGTGAGATCATGACCCGAGCCAAAATCAAACGCTTAACTGACTGAGCCACCCAGGCGCCCCTTCCCTGCTTATTTTTAATGCAACCAAAGAGAAACAGGATTTTAATTGTCAAAAATTATTATCTGACTCTTTTGCCTAACACTACCTTGACTTTTAATAATCTTTTTATTCTGGGAAATCTCTGCTATGTACAGAAATAGAATAGGAGGTGGTCATGTACCCAGAGTCAACCCAGTTTCCATTACCCACTCACGGCCAGCCTTAGTTCACCTATGTCTTCATTTGCATCCCCATTTCTACCCCTAGATCATTTGAAACTTGCTTCAGGTACTTATCAAATTAGACAACTTATTTCCATTTTAATGTTGTGATAAAGAGTGGTTCGGTGACAGTCTTTGATTCACATATGTGTGTATATGTACATATATTTCACTCTTATTTCTTTTTAATTTTCCTCTGTTTGGTCAGGTTGAAATGCCCAGTAGAACATGTTTACCCAGTAGTTAACCTTCTGAACCAGGCTAAAGCTGTGTGTGGTCCTGGTTGGGTGGCAGGAGATGCAAAATAAAATATCCCTCCATGCCTTTTAATGGTCCCAGGTCTTTTTTATCTTTCCAGTAACTCTGCTCTCTTTTATAATCTTCTGATGCCTCCGATTCTCTATTTCTTTGAATTGAGTGATGTCATTGTTTTAATTTGCAGATGGATTCTGACCAGGAATTACAAGGCTCTTGCCAAGGGAACACGAGGCAGCACGTCCGGCTTCCTGAACATTGTGATGGAATTGAAAAAATGCTGCAACCACTGCTACCTGATCAAACCCCCTGAAGACAGCGAGCGAGAGAACGGGCAGGAGGTTCTCCTGGTGTGTGGCTACCTCGTTCGTAATTAAGTCCTCAAACACTTCGGTGTCCATAGGTGCTTTTTATCAAAGTCTTTTCTTTCCTCCTCTGATGACTCTTCACAGGGCATCAAAAGAAGCTTTAAAAACAGATGAGGAAAGTTAAATAGGACAAGTATGGAAAGTATAATAGTGCAGATAAACAAGGTGAAGAGCATTTCAGGAATTACTTGTCAGCCAGACTACAGGGAGTTTCAATAAGCTTAAAGATGTGTTTAAAATTTATTTATTTATTTTGAGTGAGAGAGAGAAAAAACTTGTGAGAGCAGGGGCAGGGCAGAGAGAGAGAGAGGCAGAAAGAGAGGATGGAAAGCAGGCTCTACGCTTTCTGTACGGAGCCCAACTCGGAGCTTGATCCTACGAACTGTGAGATCATGACGTGAGCCAAAATCAAGAGTTGGACGCTAAACTGATTGAGCCGCCCAGATGCCCCTAAAGATGATTTTAAAAATAGGAACTCTTCAGGGTGTCTGGGTGGCTCAGTTGGTTAAGCATCCAACTTTGGCTCAGGTAATGAGCTCACATTTCCTGAGTTCGTGCTTCGCGTCAGGCTGTGTGCAGACAGCTCAGAGCCTGGAGCCTGCTTCAGATTCTGTGTCTCCCTGTCTGTTTACTCCTCCTCTGCTCAATCTCTGTCTCTCAAAAATAAACGTTAAAAAGAATTAAAAATAAAAATAAGAACTCTTCGTGATTAAGGACAAATTGAAGTATGGGTTGGAGTGTGATGATTGAAATGTCTTTTTAATCTCCAGTCCCTGATCAGGAGCAGTGGGAAGCTGATTCTATTAGATAAACTGTTGACAAGACTTCGAGAAAGGGGGAATAGAGTCCTTATCTTCTCCCAGATGGTCAGAATGTTGGATATCCTGGCTGAGTACCTGACTATCAAGCACTATCCTTTCCAGGTAAGGATGCTCAGGAATTAGATCCCCTGCCTGCCTCTCTCCCTCTGGCTTATGTGCTTTGCTTGTAAAGTATCCTAAAGTTAGGAAACAAGTTTTCCAACTGGAAACAAATTGAGATTAAGGTTCCAGGAGGGTCTTTATGTTTACTTCCATACCTTTAAGCTACCCTGTAATGAAAATGGTCATGTGAGGTCATTCTGTTTTGGCAGTAAGGAGCGGGGGATTAGAGGAAAAGCAAGCAACAGAAAAGTGTGTCAGATGGTTTCTTATGGCTCCATGTCTGGGGTAATAGTAGAGAGGAAGGAGTGTGGACCTAATTACATAAGTCCAATTCCTGGGAAGGAAGAGAGAGGTGATAGTTCTGTGTGTTCATTGCAGAGGAAGCTGACCCTGGCTGTGAGGCTGGGACTCAGAGGAACAGCACATGTGAAAAGCTTGTGCTGGGCCCGGAAGCAGGTGGCTCCCTCTTCTCTGTGGGATTGTTACTGTGGATTTTTGTCTTTGCTCAGTTATCTCCTACAAGATAAGAAGAAAAACAAGATAAGAGGGAAATGAGTTTCTTCACAATATTTTTTTGGGTATTAGACTGTGTGAAACTTCTATTTATGGACACGTGTGCTATTTATCTTGACTTTTGGCATTACCTTTAAGTGCTTTGTTTTTTAAGATTGTGTAGAAAATATTCTTTCTTTAACTTTCAGTGGATTGACTCTCCAACCAACCTGTGTAATTCGGCTGGTATTAAAGAAACTTGGAGTTAGCGATTGTTTCCTAAGAAGGCCAAGTTGTAAATTCACTAACAGCTTGTCTTTCAAAAATGCCCTGAAAGGCGTTGTCATACCCATCATCCTTGTGTGGTCTTTCAGCAGCTGTCTTAGAATATGGTTTAATACTGTAGTTACTATTTAAAAGAGCAGCACACTGCATAAAGACCGTTACCTCTCAGTGCATCTGATCTCTGTGAGCTTTCAGGTCAAGCTCATCATTTGATATCAAGTCAAATAAAAATGGATTTCTTTTCTCCAAAGGGAATGTTGGACTGGAGTCCACTCGGGTCTGGCATGTCTGCTGTTTTCTCTTAATGGAAATTTTGAAGGAGAGCATTTGGGTTTTCTGATTTCAAATATAGGCTCTGAACCTACCATTTAAACATATCTTTGGGCTAAGGCTTTGAGCAGAGTTGGGAAGTCTGAAAGGAGAAAGAGGGTTCCCAGGTGTGATCTGACATGTGTTCCGGTGGCTCCGGGTCTCGTCAGCAGAGCTCTGAGCTGGAGAGGAGTAGGTCCTTCCACAGACTGTGTCCCCGGCCACTCACCCATCGCTGGCCAGCTGACATCATCTCTTGGGTCAGTTTGGCCTTCTGTGAAATGAGGTGCTTTGTTCATCTCAAGTGGGGATTATGAGGGGAAGACATGTGAACATGATTTTATAGAGTAAGAAATGCTCTATGTGTACAGACGACAGGCGACAATTCTCGTGTATTTTTTTGACATATTGTTTTCTGTGGTGACATTGGGATCTAGAACTGGCACGTATTCTAATAAAAGAACTAGTTAATGCCAGAGGCTCTCTTAAATATGTGTGTTTAAGCTGCTTAAACATTTTGCTCTGACTTCAGAGTGTAATTTTTGGAAAAGCTGAGATATATGATCAACTTTTTAACACTTAATGTTATGGCAAAATGTTTTCAGACAAAATTATGTAAATAATTTTTTGGTTTGTGTAGCACTTAATAACTGTGTACCTTGAGTCGCACCAGCTAAGAAGGGTCATTTTCTGTATGAGCCACTTACTAGGTGACCAGTGGTGTGGTGTAATGTCTACGGTACCTACAGACTTAGAGGCAAACACAGCTTCTGAGCACAGCTTGAGTATTGCCATCTTTCTCCTCATAGGCCCCAGCAGCCATTCTGATCCTTGGATCAGCCTAGATAGCCCTTTGAATCCAGAAGTTTCTGACCTTGAGTCTGTGACTGGAGAGCTTGGGCAAGTAGGATATGCGGACAGTCCCTGACAGCACGTTGCCAGTGCATTCCGGTTATTTTTACTGAGTGGGTGTTGTTGCAGTGATAAAGGTTGCAAGTCTAGTGTTCTGTTCTGAGTGTAGCTGATCTTCCTGTCTTATGCTTTTCTTGTGGTTTATTTTTACAGCGTCTGGATGGTTCCATCAAGGGAGAAATCCGAAAACAGGCATTGGACCACTTCAATGCAGATGGATCTGAGGTATACCATGCATGGCTTTGTTATATGGGCAGCTCGGGCTCTGTGTCAGGGGATAGCCTTTCTGGCATAATGTATTTCATTTCAGAAACAGTTCAGTGTGAAATTCTCCTGCTTTGAGAATGGAATGAGAAATCACTAATATAGAAGATGCCTGTTAATTTTGTTGTTTGTTACTCCAGAAAAGCATATGCATGCTTGTTTATCTCCCCTGGTCCGGGTTACTGACTGTAGTTCTAATATCAACTGCGCATTCTCTAGTTACTTCTAGATAGCAAATTTCTGGGCCTGGGAGAGCAGCAAGGCAAGGGTTGGGGACGGCTGGCCTGTAGGATTAATTTTGATGTGTATGTTACATCAGAAGGTTCTGATCTGTACTTTTTTGGTGACTCAGTCTTGAAAAGTAAATTTGCCAGGTCTCATATTTGTTGAATTGCTGGTACAGTATGGCTTAAATTCTGTTGTCCAGCTTGGATTTGCATTCTTAAGTATTTTGGTTTTAAGGCACATATAGAAGGGGTGCTTAGGAAAAGTTAGAAACCATGGTAATATTGTAGTTTGTGCCTATCAAACTGTTTAATGCTGTGGGATTTGGGAGAAGTCGGGGAGGAGAGGTTTAGTGGCGATACCAGTGCAGCCCTGTGTGCGGGTAAAGGCTGCAGTGGAGACAGCCAGAAGTAGAACTAGTGTTTCAGAGAGATCATGAGTGCTTCTGAAGCCTGGGCCACTACTTTGTGTAGATAGAACAGACTGAACGTTCTGCTTGCTTTTGATTTTTTTCAGGTCAAGTTTTTTAAATTGAAGCGTCATGCATATAAAAAAGCACACACATTTTGGGGTGCCTGGGTGGTTAAGCATCCGACTTTAGCTCAGGTCACGATCTCATGTTTCGGGAGTTTGAACCCCGCATTGGGCTCCTTGTTGGCAGTGCGCTCTTGCTCTCTCAAAAATATAAATTAAAAAAAAAAAAAAAGTACACACATTTTGGGGCACCTAGGTGGCTTCAGTCGGTTAAGCATCCAACTTCAGCTCAGGTCGTAATCTCAAGGCTTGTGAGTTCGAACCCCGCGTCAGACTCTGTGCTGACAGCTCAGAGCCTGGAGCCTGCTTCAGGTTCTGTGTCTTCCTGTCTCTCTGACCCTCACCAATCAGGCTCTGTCTCTCTCTGTCTCTCAAAAATGAATAAATGTTAAAAAAGTACACACATTTTAAGTATAAAGTTTCATGAATGTTTACAAAGTGGAAATACCCATATAATTATCACCAAGATCAAGAAATGAAACATAACTTTGAAGTTTTAAAAAGTTCTCGGGGTGCCTGGGTAGCTCCGTCGGTTAAGCTGCTGACTTCAGCTCAGGTCATGATCTCACAGTTCGTGGGTTCAAGCCCCACGTCAGGCTCTGTGCTGTGTTAACATTCTGCTTTCTAAAGGGTGTTAAAAATTCTTAGTGTCTGTGTCTCTTTCTCCAAAATGGTATGTCTTTTGCCTTTAGAATTGCATGTCGTAGTCCTAGTTAAGACTGTAGTATTTTGGCTTCTTTAGCCTAACCTGTTAGTGGATTAAATGCAGTAATCCACACATAGCAAACACTAGGCTCATTGCCTGACACATAGCAAGTACTCAGTAAATGTTTATTTTTATTGAAATTGGTTTTGTGTCCCCTACTCTTATAAAAAAAATACTATGAGGGGCTCCTGGGTGGCTCAGCCAGTTAAGCATCCAACTCTTGATTTCGGCTCAGGTCATGATATCATCATTCATGAGATCGAACCCTACAGCGGGCTGTGTGCTGACAGCATGGAGCCTGCTAGGGATTCTCTCTCCATCTCTCTCTTCCTCTCCCCTTCTTGCACCTTCTCTCTCATATAAATCAACAATAAAAAAAAGTATTATGAATGTTTCATATTGCCCATTCTCAGAGAAAAGCTAAAATTGCCTTCTTTTTAAAAAAATAATTCTTCACCCCATGGCTGTGTATAGAATACAGGTTCTCTACTGTTTTTTTTTTTTTTCACATCTGAGCCTTTTTTATTAAGAAAAATTAAATACTTTAACATGGGAAATATGCTATGCACATTTAGAAAATTTAGAAGATAGTGAAGAGTACAAAGAAGAAAAATTGTACAAAACTCCCCTGTCCCAGAGACAACTTGCTATTCACATCATTGGGGTGTGTTTCCATTCATAATGGATGTAACTGTTTATTTCTCTGTATGTTTACCTAATTGGGATCCTTTTGTATGTAGTTGTCACTTTTCATTCAAAATTCTACTGTGAGCATTTTCCCCATGTCATTAAAGATTAAGAACAAATTAATTTCTAGTATTTTCCCATGCTTGTACCATTATTTATTTAATCTAATGATTAAACCTAATCACTTCCTTTGTTGTCTTTGGATGTTTAGTCGAGAGTGTATGAGTATTTTAAAAAGGTTTTTGATACACTTTGCTACATTTCCCAAAACAGTTTATATTCATACTCCTTGTGTATGAATATTTCCATTTTATGTCACCCCTAGCAGCACTGAATTTCATGGAGTTTCACTCTTCAGTTTGATAGTAGACAAAAATAACATCTTATAATTCATATTATCTTTGATAGAGAAAATTGTTTCTATGATTAATTCAGATCCTGGATTTTGTTTGGTTTAGGTATCTCGTTCTGAAGTGTCCACTGTTTACCTGTTGGCTTCTGTAAATTAGAGTGTGTTGTGTTGCTTATTATTTATACCAAGCATCCTAAAGTGTGTGCCTCAGCACAGCTGTTGATCAATCTTTATTGGGATTGTTTAAAGTTCTTCTGAGACCGTTATCTCCGTTTTTATTTTTATGTCCGAATGCTGGGGAGGATGACTTAGACTGTGGAGAGCTTTTCATCGTGTCTTTGTATATTAAGTATACCCATTTATCAAAATGTAACTCAGAACTACCAGTTTTTGAGTGTTGCTTGTGTGCCAAAATGGTGTCAGCCTTTGACATACATGATCAAATGCTCTAAAAATAGAAATCTGTTTGGCTTTCTTTTCTTTTGCCTCCTGCCCCATATTTTCTGAGCTCTCAGGTGCAGGCAGGGATACGTACGTGCCTGTTCAGTCTCTTCTTGCTGTGAAAACGAGTATGTCAGCACCTAAGTCTTGTCTTGCATGTGCCTCTTCAGCCACACATGCTCTGGTTTTCTTTGTGTGTGCCATGCTGATCGGGGATCCTGTGCTTCTTGCCAATCCCAGCACATGTGATCTGTTGGTGCAGTGTCGCTGTGTTCCTCACCCACCTAACAATAAAGTGTTCTTGCTTACACTGACTACCTTATGTGGCATAGTTCACCTTTACCCAGAAAATGAGTGTCTAGGCAACTTGCTGGAATGATCCCCTTGATAATGAAGTTTCTCTGGATTTTTTTAACTGCTCGTAACACTAGTTTTAGCCAGGAGAGAACACTAATTCTTTGGCTCTGTTCCCTTATCAGAATCAACTTTACTCCTTAGTATACTGCACTGATTCTTGCTGCTTAATGAAACGAAAATTCACTTTACCATCAAGTCCCTGACATTCTTGTCGCCTCCATAAAGTTTGTCCATCATATCTCACTTTTCTTCACACCTGCAGGGGTTTCCAGGTATAAGGGCTTATTGGACTGTGAAACTGTTTCTGAGAAGGCCACTGCATAAAGTAGTATATTGCATTGTGTACAGGACTTCTGTTTCCTGCTCTCGACAAGGGCTGGTGGCCTGGGAATCAATCTGGCTTCGGCAGACACGGTCGTCATCTTTGACTCTGATTGGAACCCGCAGAACGACTTGCAGGCACAAGCCCGAGCCCACAGAATTGGTCAGAAGAAGCAGGTTGGTGGAGAGAGACATCTGGATGTGGTTTGGGGGAGGCGGAAAAGGAGGGGGGGTTATTTAGCCCTTCCAGGATGTTTGTAAGATGCTTTTTTCCTGTTTTGCTTTCATTTCCTTAAGGGTAGATGCCTGCCTGTTCATTAGTAAGGAGAAGGTGTCTAAGGTATCTTTGGGGCTAAGATGAACTTCTTAGGCAACTATTCTCTTTTGGTGTTTGAAAAGTACATCACTAGTGACTTTCAGATTTACCCCAGGAAAGAGATATGATGAATAGATTTAGAACTGAAATTTTTCTCTATTTTAATATGGGTAAGTTGTTAAATAATCTAACGCTTAAGATGGCCTATTTTTATTGTACATGACAGTGTTCGCTCTGAGCTGTGTTGGAAAAATACATGCTTGTTTTTTTTTTGTTTTTTGTTTTTTGTTTTGAGATTCCACGCACTAGTAACGCCCAAGTTTATATTTGGCCAAAGGTTCGGTTTTGGTGAAACTTTTCATCAGTGAAACTGATTATTCTTCAGTAAGATTTTTATCATTAGAATAGGCTATAATAGTAGTTCTTTAGAGACAGTTGTATTTAAAATTGTAACCAGTTACAGTAAAAATATTGCATCTCCTTAAGCCACCTGTTTGGATGGATGGCTTATAGTCATTTCTGGTAGAAAGAATAAATCTTTTTTAATTTTTAATTTTGGCTTTAGACAGAGGTAACTGTGTGTGTGTGTGTGTGTGTGTGTGAGAGAGAGAGAGATCTGGTATAAACATAACATTTCCTTTTTCTATAGGTAAATATTTACCGCTTGGTTACAAAGGGGACTGTGGAGGAGGAGATCATTGAACGGGCCAAAAAGAAGATGGTATTGGACCATCTGGTGATTCAGCGCATGGATACCACTGGCCGGACAGTTCTAGAAAACAACTCAGGAAGGTCCAAGTAAGTGCCAGAAAGACAGAGGAGGTGGTCAGAGCCACACTGATTTTACATCAACATTTGATAGAATTCATCCTTCTAAGAGGATTCCCTACAACTGATGTTACCTATTAATTACCTAGAAAAGGCCAATTCAAGACCACAAGATGTCATGTTCATTTTTTTTATTTCCTTTTTTGCCTCTCAACCCTGTGCTCATGTGCTCTCCCTCTGTCTTTCTTGCCCGTCTCTCTTGCCTTTTGCTTTTGGCTCCACATGTGACATTTGACACAGCAGTAGTGGCAGCCACGTGTCCCTCCATCATACTTTTATCCCAGCGCACAGTCGCCTTAAATTTCAGTAGTAAGAATCTGCCAGATGGAGTTGGCCGGTGTTTACTATTGGTGAAAAATGTTTGTGTGGAGATTGTTACTTTTCCAACTGAAGACAGAAAGGTCTAGAAGGAAGATAGTCAAGTTCCAATTGGCTTTATTTAGGAGCACAGTTATTTCTCTGATTGAGTTTATTACATTTTGACCAAATTGCTGACTGTCTTCTGAGGCCGCCCTGCATCCTCTGTCACAGGTAGAAGTCAAATGAGCCCTTCCCTAAAAAGAATATTTTCAGATCATTTTCCATTCAAGAGGAAGCTAAATGGAAAAAGCTTGGTTCTTTTATTTTCGACCAAAGATGAGAAGGTTGAAAATTCTTTGTAAACGATAACTTTTTGAGTCAAAGGACAAAGAAAAAAGAACTCTCTTCTTTCATGTTGTAATTATGTTTCTTGCTTTAACCCTGTAATGGATGAGCCGTCAGGAAAAGAATTCATCTCCTAGTATGCTGCTAGGTGAGCTCTACCAACACAGACTTAGCCTGGGGTAAGAAAAATGAAATCTTCGAGAGATCATTTTTCTTGGGGCAGAATTTATATTTTCACCAGTAATTTGACTCCTTTATGAAGGGTAGCTATTTTATAGTAGAATTCCATAGAGGTTATTTGACATTCCTAAGAGATTACAACTACATTTTACTTCTACAGCTCAAATCCTTTTAATAAGGAAGAGTTGACAGCTATTTTGAAATTTGGAGCAGAGGATCTCTTCAAAGAACTTGAAGGGGAGGAGTCAGAGCCTCAGGTAATTAACAATGAGGAAAAAACTTTTTTGACATGGATCTGTGGGAGTCTGAATTTTTCTAGAAGCAAATTTGAGTCTGTGTTAGAGGCTTTTATAAAAAACAGTAATTACTTGAAGGATATAGTTTGTTTTTTCTTTTCTTTTTTCTTTTTTTTTATAGAGCTCAAAGCTCTTACTAAATAGAATAGGAAAAAATGAGAAAAGCATTTGAGGATTCTGTCTTTACTCTTTTTGATTCCAGTTTTATTTCCTGTAATTTTCTATGTTTACCTTTTCATTTGTATAAATAATAGTTTGAGGCATTAGAGGTAAAGGACATAAACCTGAGTGCTGTAAAGGTAAATGCAGTATCAGAAAGGAGATTTGGTTTATTTGCACCAAACATCTGCAGTCCATGCTGATCACTGTTGCCCCTTTACCATATTGTATTGTCGGTGTCCCTTTAGGAAATGGACATAGATGAAATTTTACGCTTGGCTGAAACGAGAGAGAATGAAGTATCAACAAGTGCGACAGATGAGCTTCTGTCACAGTTTAAGGTATGAAAATTATTGTGGGAGGGAGTCCTCAGCATTGATTTATTCATTTCCAATAACTATTATCTATGAGTACTTCTGTGTGCAAGGCGCTCTAGGTTTACTTTACCTCAGTTGACTCTTATCTTTCTTCTCCTGAGTTCCAGGTGTGTTGTGAGTATAGAGTCAGTCTTCTGTGTGGAGGTAGTCACTTATGTAGTCTGTCCTGCCCAGAGTCCGTGGATGGAGAAAAGTTGGTGAAGGGGGCTCAGAATATGTGTTGGTGAGATGGGTGGAGAAGCAGATAGTGTGGAGCTCTGGAAAATGCAGAGGGAGTTGTGGGAGAGACATTAATAGAATCAGATGACAAAAGATGTCAAAGGTATGAAACAGAAGGTGACAGTTAGAAAGCTCTTGATGACTTGGTGGGTTTTTTTTCTCAAGAGCAATATGGAGTGGTATCTGATACAACAAAATTAAATGAGATCAGGTCTAAGTGCAGAAGCTGGGCACTAGATGAATAGGAGGTGGCAGCATTGAATATAGACTTAATTTAAAAGCTTATAAAGAGTACGGTGAAGGTGATTTATGAGGTTCTTAGAAGAGTCAGGGAAGGCAAGGGTTTTGAAAGATGTTATGTCTTTAGGTTGAGAAAGGAGCTTGAGCATAGGGAGGTATTGGAGATTCTAAGGAAAGAAGGAAAATTTGATAGTCCATTGCCTTAGAAGAGAGTGGAAGGGATATAATCAAAAACATGGGTGGTAGAGTTGGCTTTCAAAAGAAAAAGGAAGGTATGCTTCAGGGAATAGGAGGGGAGAGAAGATGTGGGATTCCTTCCTTGGTGACTGTTATTACCAGTAAGTAAAGAAAGTAGAAATGATTTGGGACAGCGATGGATGGGGCCAAGAGCTACGGGAGGAACTGAAGGGAATGAGCTGAATTTAGAAGATAGGACTTCACGTTGGAGCCAGTCGACAGGGTTATATGACTTCCTCCAGCAGTACTTGAGGTCGGAAGGATTGGTTCATTTGGTCCAGAGGTAGGAGATTGGCTTGGGATACTGAGGGTCATCCTTGTGGCACAGGTTTCCCAAATTCAAGTGAGAACATGGTTAAAAGGATTGACTATGGGCTGGTTCCATACAGGTTAGAGAAGCAGGGGAGACGTGAAGGTTCCAGCGACGGTTAAGTGCAGTACAACCTTTAGGATTGCGAGACAGATGGCTGAAGTGTTTGGAAGGGGGCACTATTGTGTGATGAGGTCCAAGGGTTTTCCCCAGGTAGAAGTTGTCTCAGAGGAAGAACACAGAAGGAATCGAATAAACCAAAAACCTCTAGGATCAGAGTAAGTGTGTTTGAGGTTCAAGGTAAATTATCTGTTGGCGTTGGACTCCACTTCTGTGACTACTGCTCCCTTTTAAAGAGAAGTGATCTTCATTATGATGTTTTGGTCAAAATATTATGTGATTACTTAGGTATAACAATTTCTGTATATTAACAGGTTAATCAGAAGTGGTCAGCACATTCCTGGTGACTCTTGCCTTTCTAAAGCCATTTTGGCTGTTACATTTCAGTACTTGGTCAAATGATTTGATTAATAGTAAGAGTCTGTCTGCCCTACGGGCTTTTTCATTTCTGGAGTGCTTCAACTGAACTGACTTTGTTTTTCCCATGAATCCTTTTTTATCTGAACTTAACATGTTGGAAACATAGTAAGCTTTTTTTGAGATAACTTAACGATTACTATTTTCTTAAGTAATAAGAACTGATATTTGTATACTTCACACCCTTTTACAGCCCTCGGACGAACCAGATATTATTTTCTTCGTTTTACAGAAAGGCATCTGAGGCACATTCCTAAGGCCACACATATTAGAATTGTGATTACATCCAAGGCAGGGGGGCTGGCCTGTAGCGGGTGGCCTTTAACCACTTCTCGCCCTCAGAAAAGTTCACTTCCCGTCAGCATGAACCCCTGACATATGTGTTTATATCACTTATGTTATTTTTATCTGGCTGTTTTAAAAGTCAGATTTAAAGTAATTACAGACAGTACATAATTTAAGAGATTGGCCAAATGATTTTATAAAACAAAAATGTTAAATTTTCAATCTAAGAAATTGCACTTCTTGTTTTTGTCTTGGAATTTTAAAAACCTTATTGTGAAGATCACAGTATCTTGTGGTGGAAGTTAGAATTAATTGTGGCCAAAAGTCATAAACTTCTGACTTCACTGTCAGTTCCAAGTGACTTTGAGGAATGGAACCTCCAAAAGCTCTTTTGTACTTGATTATAGCCTTAAAGACTAGATGGGAAGGAGTAAAAAGGATGTGCAGCCTGCATCCAGGGCTTGCCCACCATTGCTCAGAGGCTGGCCAGAGCTGGTCGATGTGTCTGGGTGTAGCTGCAGTCTGAGTCTTTGAAATGCATACACTTAGATGGTTTTTGTTCTGGTATACATATATACATATACATATATATTTACGCATATGCATGTACATATGTACCAATTGGTGCCAGATAGTAAATATTTGATACATCGTAAATGGACCATTTTTCCAGGTTTGTTTGAATTTTTTGTGTTTTGTGGTCTCATTTTCATTTCTGAGAGGAAAGGGCACTTTTGAGTGTATGAAATCATTATATACCTTTAGTTTCTATACTTCTGATAAAAATGAATAAGGCAGCTAGTTGGGTATTTTTTGCTACTGCTTTGACTTATGCATTATTCCAATAAGCACTATTTAGTAGCAATTTATAATTCAGAACTGTAAATGCATAATGGATTGGTATTAAGTATTCAGCAGTCTAAGTAACTCTCTAAATTTTTGAATTAGTATCAAATTTATTAGAAAATGTGTATGATCTAACAACAGATCTTTGCATAAAACTTCTAAGACAATTTATATCTTTATATCTGTTTCCCTTTTAGTAGTATTTCTGATGAACTTGAGGATAAGGGAGATATCCTCAATTAGAAGATAATTGATAATCTGATTATATAATATCACAGGAGTTCTGATATTACAGCATCTTATTTAGATTAAAAATGCTGGGTGAGTTGGTGGTTTAGCAGATGGTGTTTGGGAAATAGGGAAATATCAGTCAGACAATGAGCTGTCCATTTGTTTTAAGGTTGCCAACTTTGCAACAATGGAAGATGAAGAAGAGCTAGAAGAGCGGCCTCACAAGGACTGGGATGAGATCATTCCAGAGGAACAGAGGAAAAAAGTAGAGGAGGAAGAGCGTCAGAAGGAGCTAGAAGAAATTTATATGCTGCCTCGAATTCGGAGTTCCACTAAAAAGGTGATCAAGTGAGATCAAGATAGGAAATTACTTTTTACTCTGCAAAGTACTAATTATTAAATTACTATGAAGTACTGATTATTCAAGGAAGAGGCTTTGCCTTGTTGCCTTGACAAGGGAGGCATCTCTTATAGCAAACTTCGCAGAGGAAGAGCACCCTGCATTGCTCATGAGTGCACCAGTTTGACATTTGATCTTTATAAACTGGTTCTTTGTGAGATGGATGGATGGGATTGGAGTTTGGCAGAAATTTGCATTTTCCTGTTGAGATTAGAACCAATAATCCTAACAACTTGGTTCCAATTGACTGTGCCTTTGACTTTTAGAGCCAACCTCTATTTAACCTTAAGTGTTTTGTTCATGGCACATGGTGTAAATGTAAATGAAGAACAAACACATGCTTCACAGCTTATAAAGCACCATTACAAGCTCCATCTAATTTAATTGTTACAACAACAGAATAAATTTTATTAGCCAGTTTGTTGGACATAGCAGATTTGCCCAAGATCATAGCAAATCAGTATTAGTAATAATAATTGAGCACTAATTGTGTGCCAGGCATGGTTGTGTTATTGTGCCTATTGACTCATTTAAATCTTCCTGAAAACCCAAATAAGAGAAAGTAAACATGAACATACAGTTCAGATAGTTTGATTCCAGTTCACTTGTCATTACCTTGCAGTATATCTCTAGAAATGTGAATATCCCAAGCAGGTCTTCCTTCATGACATGACATCTGCCACCTTATTTTCTTAAAGGAAAATTGATGTGTTGGGTAGGATGAAAAGTTCCGGGTACTAAAGAATTAAGATGGCTTTCGCTGGCTTTGGTCCTTTGACCTCTTGTGCCTGGCACTTGCTACAATGTGACTTTGCCTTTTCAGGCTCAGACAAATGACAGTGACTCTGACACTGAGTCTAAGAGGCAGGCCCAGAGATCCTCTGCCTCCGAGAGTGAGACCGATGACTCTGATGATGACAAGAAGCCAAAGCGCAGGGGGCGCCCCCGAAGCGTGCGGAAGGACCTCGTCGAGGGATTTACCGACGCAGAGATCCGAAGGTTGGTGGAGGCCCTGCTGTTTCTCACTCAAGCGTGTTTGGAGGCTGTGCTGTGAGCCGTGGGCTGCTGGGATTCCTGGCATTTAAGGCAGGGCGGGCAGAGGGGGACACCTACAAGGAAGGCAGGAGACAGAATCCTTCCCTGAGTCTCCAGGATGGTTCTTCCCTCTCCAGGGTTTTCCTCACTTGAGCGCTTTCTTGTTGGTTGCTCAGCTCTTTTTGTTTTCTTCCTGTTCTCTGGTTACTCTGAGCATTTACACAAGGGAAGTCCAGCCAAGAGAAAAGAGATAATTGGAGGTAGACTTGGGCTGAGCCTTTCTTTTTTTGTTTTTATTTAAGAATAGGAATATAGGGGCGCCTGGGTGGCTCAGTTGGTTTCTGTTTCTGCATCCTTTTCTCACTTGTAATCGATTTTAGATGTCTGTGCCCATCCTTAACTGCACATTTGTTGGTAATGTAATTCACATACATCTGCCCTCCAAAAATACTTCTGAGCATTTTTTCTCACTTTGCATGATATTTTTTATTTTAGGCTGAAGAAAATAAGATAATTATATCAATTAGTCTTTCCAAGTTAATATAATTTAAACTGTGAGGTCTTTATTTTCCCCCAATTGATACAACTATCCTTTCTTTCTATATTATGGAACAGTGTAAATATATGCAGACATTGATAGAAAAGAGTATATGTTCTCTTATACTTATGATATCATAACCATTTTGAATTTGTAGGCAGTCTTATATGTATAACTTACATCCTCTTGCCTCCTACCCTCAGTATTACTTTGAAAAGAATGGAGGGGCCCCTGGGTGGCTCAGTCGATTAAGCATCCAACTTTGGCTCAGATCATGACTTCACGGTTTGTGAGTTGGAGCCCTGCAGCGGGCTCTGCTGTCAGCTCGAGTTCGCTTCAGATCCTCTGTCTCCCCCTCTCTCTGCCCCTCCCCTGCTCATGCTCTCTTTCAAAAATAGTAAATAACTTTTAAAAAAAGAATGTATTCTGTTGTAGTTGGACACAATGTTCTACAGATGTTTGTTATGCCTATTTGTTTCCATGTTGTGTGAGGCTTCCATTTCCTTACTGATCTGCTGGAATTAGCCCTTTTATCATAAGATGTCTCTCTCTCTCTCTCTCTCTCTCTCTCTCTCTTTTTTTTTTTGTCTCTTGTAATAATTTTTTTTTAAGTTCATTTTAAAAAACTTGATACTAGGGGCGACTGGGTGGCTCAGTTGGTTAAGCATCTGGCTCTGGTTTCAGCTCATGATATTGTGGTTTTGTGAGTTTGAGCCCTGTGTCCTCTGCTGACCACATAGAGCTTGCTTAGGATTCTCTCTCTCTCTCTCTCTCTCTCTCTCTCTCTCTCTCTCATAAATAAACTTAAAATAAAAATCTGATACTAGTGTTGCCACTTCAGCTCCTTTTGGATATTGTATGTACATTATCTTTTTCTATTTTACTTCGGTATGCTGTCTTCAAATCTAGTTTGTCTCTTTTTTAGACAGTATATAGTTCTATCATTTTTTAAAAAAAATCTATTCTTTCGGAGCGCCTGGGTGGCTCAGTTGGTTAGGCGTCTGACTTTGACTCAGGTCATGATCTCACAGTCCGTGGGTTCGAGCCCCACGTCGGTCTTTGTGCTGACATCTAGTTCAGAGCCTGGAGGCTGTCTTCGGATTCTGTGTCTCCCTCTCTCTCTGACCCGCGCCTGCTCACGCTGTCTCTCTCTGTCTCTCAAAAATAACTAAAAAACATTAAAAACAAATCTATTCTTTTAATCTATTCCTTTTGATTGGAATCTTTAATCATATTTGCATTTCATGTTATTACTGAGAAGATAGAATTTATGTCTGCATTTTGCTATTTGTTTTCTTTATGTCTTAGGACTTTATTTCTTTATTCCTAGGACTACCAACCCTTGTGTTATGTAGGTGTTTCTTAGTATATCATTTTAATTCCCTGGTTTCTTTGTGTTTCTTAAAATTTTCCCATATTGTTTCTTTTACTGTATTTTCAGATTTATTTTCTTAGTGGTTGCCTTAGAGATTATAATTAGTACCATAACTTGAAACACTTTTGTTTGGATTATCATCAATTTAATTCCAATGCTGTCTTAAAGTTTTACTCCAATATAGCTTCATTCCTCAACCCTCTTCTGTGCTGTTATTGTCAAACAAGTTATATTTTTACATGTCATAAGCCCATTAACACACTTTTATAATAATTGCTTTATGTAGTTTTAAAGAATCAGCTGGGGGGTGTGCACCTGGGTGGCTCAGTTAGGTAAGTGTCCAATTTTTTTTTCATTTTTATTTTTAATGTTTATTTATTTTTGAGAGAGAGACAGTGAGAGCCAGGGAGGGGCAGAGAGAGAGGGAGACAGAGAATCTGAAGCAGGGTCCAGGCTCCAAACTGTCAGTACAGAGCCCGATGCAAGGCCCGAACCCACAAAGCGTGAGATCATGACCTGAGCCGAACTCGGATGCTTAACCTACTGAGCCACCCAGGCGACCCCCGCCTCTCAAAATAAATAAAACTTAAGAATGAGTGAATGAATGAGTGAATGAATGAATGAATAAAATCAGATGGGAGAAGAAAAGTGTTAATAGTTAAAAATACATTTATGCTGTCTTTATGTTTATTTACTCAGTTGCTCTTTGTGAGGCTCTTACGTCTTTGTGTGGATTTGAGTTACTGTTTGGTGTTCTTTCATTTCTGCCTGAGGACTCTTTGGTATTTCTTTTAAGGCAAGTCTGGTAGCAACAGATTCTCTATTTTTATTTGTTTTGAAATGGCTTAATTTCTTCTTTTGTTTTAGAAATCTAACTTTTCCTACTTCTGTACTACCTCAGGGACCATTTTCATTGACTGTTTTTTTTTTTTTTTTTGCATATGGTCCCTACTCTTTTGTTTCTTTGTGTTTTCTATAATTTTTTTTTGTTAACAGCTGGACATTGTAAGTAGTACAATGTGGCAAGTCTGGAAATCAGATTTCCCTTGACAGCCAGAGTTGGTTGTATTTGCTGTTTACTTTTTGTTCATTTAGTAAGTTTCCCTGACTAGTTCTGTGAAGTCCGTATTCTTTGTCATGTTCAAATGTTGAAGTCTTTGCTTATTTAGCTTAGCCATTAGTTAATGATTGGACAGAGATTTCCTCAAATGGCTTGAGCCAATAAGTCTACCAGCCTTCATGGAAGGGCTGTGTGTGTAGATTGGGGGCCTGTTTTCATGCTTTGGCAGCCAGTGTACAATTCTGCCTTTTTTAGTTCTTGCTTGTACAGAGCCATGAGCCAGCTGGAGGTGAGAGATTAACAACTTCTCAGTTCTTGCATGCAATAGCCCTGCACACGTGTGATTTTATAAATTCTCAGGAATATGTCAGAGTTTCAAAGCACCCTATGGACATTCCCATCAGTTTTTCCTTTTGGTCATCTTGTTGATATCCCAGACTGGGAATGTTGCCTTAAACAGCTGTGGTCTTAAACCTTTGCCTCTAGTTGTTTTCGCCAATGAATCTTGGACAGTGCTCCTTACAGAGTTACGTCAAGTAAAGCAAGCCTGAGGATGGAGCTCCTAGGGGTGCTGTCTGTTCTCGTGGAAAAGAGCTTTGGGGTATCTCCATAAGTGTTCTGTCTCCTCCACTGGCTGCCATGCCGCTGCTTTGGACAGCTGTTGTAGTTGCAAAGGTATTGGTTTTCAAGGCTGTCACGGAGCTTGGAGAGAGGAGCATGGGAATAGAGCAAGTTAAAATGCCAGAGAGCTTTCAGTTCTTCTGAGATCCCGCCATTTTCTTGAGTAAATGTTCTGTAGCTGGTTGCAAGCATTTGATTAATTTCCAGAGTTCTAACAGTTGATCTTGACAATATTTTGCCAGTGTTCTTGTTGCTTTTATGGAGGAGCAAATTTTTCAGAGGATCTTACTCTGCCATTCCAGAAATGCTTCTCCCTCCTAGTATTATTTTGAAGTAATTCCCAAACATCATATTATTTCATACGTAAAATATTACAGTAGAAATTAAGGAGAAATGTAGAGTTGAGGAGTAATCTTCATGTTCATTGTCCCCTGTAATACTTTCCTAATCCTTGTACCCATGCTGTTCCTGTAGTATTGGTTCTCAACTCTTGTCTTACTCATTCCAGTGCCTGTTTGATCACCGCGTTCTCGATTCCCATTTATCGCCCCCCCCCCCCCCCGGCCGTTGCATCTCACTTTACATTTTTACCTAACCAGATGATTTTAGTGATGTGGCAGATTATGGTGAGGACTATGATGTATTCATGAGATCCTGCTTTTTAGTGAACATGCTAGTGGTTAGCTGTCAGGAGGGAAGCGGATGACACATGAGCCAGCCTAGAATACAGTTAAGGGTAGAGATTTGTGGAAGGATGGATTAGATTTTTGTTTGCAGACAAGGTTGGGCAGGAGGAGTCAGTAGAGTTTCCAAAATAGTTTTGCCTAAGAACTTTTAAATCCTGTATTTATTTTACTTTGCCTTGTTCCCGGAAGTATTTGAGGCAGTCTTAAAAATCTTAACAGTTGTGTTATTGACCAGAAAATAATAAAAATATTACCGTATGGAGTCGATAGTAACAGTATTGGACTGAGTAAAGTGGTGAACCATATTGGGGTCTTATCAGAAGAAGAGTTGTGGTGGTTGAATCATTTATTCCATATAGAACTCCACAAACTTGTACCTTCTAAAAAGTATATTATTAGTTAGGTCACTGTTCTCTGTTATGTCCCTTCAGTGTCTTGCTCAGTCACTGAGAGTAAAATTGATCTTTGACGACATCTTTAGCACTCATTATTTTCCATTGACAAGTTTCAGAGTCATTCAGCACTCTTTTAGTTAGTGGCACTTGCCAGGATTGGGCTCAGTCCATCTTAACAGTGTGTGTTGTGACGTATTTCATCACAGGAGGTGTTGTGTTGGCATCAGTAGAGCTAAAAGTCTCTTTTTAAATATGTTTTATTGATCCTCTTCTCAGGTTCATCAAGGCATATAAGAAGTTTGGTCTCCCTCTTGAACGGTAAGCTCCTTATCCAAACCTGTTTTTCATTTTTATTATGTAGCAAGGTTTTTGGGGGGTGGGGTGGTACTGTCCATTTAATACTAACGCTAAGAACATTTATTTTCCTGGAAACATTCTTTTACACGTATTTATGTACTGTGTGTGATTATTTGTACATGGCCTCTTGGGGAGGGATGACAAAGACGACCGACCATGTATCTGTATAGAGATTTTGCTGGAGTGGAAGATGAAGCAAGTATATTCAAAACTGTAATAATACAAAGAAATAATTTCCAGAAGAAAATGTTTAAATAATTCTATTTGAAAGAATACATATAACTATTTGAATCCTAGTTCTTATTTAGTAATGTAAATTTGTGATTTTGTAGTCTTCTGCTTCTTAATTAGGGTGTCATGAGGATTAAGTGCAAATAGCTTAATACCTTGCCAATTGTAACTTACTAAAGGGTTGGCTGTCATTACTATTTTACTATTTTACAAGCATTCTGAAAATGAACTCAAAAGTTGGATTTCAACAAGGCTATTTCAGCCTAGTTTAGTACTTTGTCCAGACTTAGCAATGTATCCCATATTATTTATATATTTGATTTGAAGGGAATACCAGGTTCCTTTCTCTTATTCCTGATAAACTTCTGGAATAGCAGAACATTATAAGCCTGTGTGTTTTGTTCTGTCCTGTCCATTTGGAGAGCAAGCAGTGATGTGTAGCAGTAGCAGCAGTGAAACCGAGAAAGTCAGGTGCACCTTCCCAGGATTGTTGCCGAGCCCCCAGGGCAGACCCCCCATTATCATAAAAACCACCAGGGTCTGGAAAAGTGCGTCTGGCTCCTTTTGGCAGACTGATTTTTAGATGTTCACGTACTGGACTGATTTTTAGATGTTCACATACTCGCGTACTTCATGTGAGATCAGTGAAACATATCATAGCAGTAACTGTACTTTGCTTCTAGGAATATTGTAACGAATTGGAGTAGGGCCGGAGAAAGGGTTGTGAGCACAAAGCAGCACAGTAGTGCAGTTTTTAGCACTTGACCTGATACCATTGTCAGACAGCTCATCTAGTTAGTAAAGGAAGCCGACTCCTTTCCCCTGTGTTTTTTGAAATTACTTTGTTTTGTGGACTACTCCAAGGCACAGTTCTTAATGATGGAATTACATTAGCCCTGGGTCACTTTTGAAGGGCATTTGGTAGAGCCATGGCACGACCAGTGAGGGATAGGAGAGAAAGATGTCTTTGCAGGAGCAAACATATAGGAGACCAGGTGGTATCTCATGTGACATTAGAACAGTGGGCACAGGGCCTTGATGTGTCCCCATGTCTGTCCTTCCTCAGGCTGGAATGCATAGCCCGAGATGCAGAGCTGGTAGATAAGTCCGTAGCGGATCTGAAACGCCTGGGTGAGCTGATTCACAACAGCTGTGTATCAGCAATGCAGGAGTATGAAGAGCAGCTGAAAGAAAATGCCAGCGAGGGTAAGTCAGAGAGTCCACACCCATGGTTCTCCTGGACCTGGCCCTTGGGATGGGAATTCTGCTAAGGGGCTGTTTTTTGAAGAACAGACTTCTATCCCCTGCATCCCTAATCCTTTGAGGTGTGTATTCTGACCTGCCTTTCTGTGAGCTCAGTGTTGTGAGATCCCAGAGCTCGACTCACAAACGAAGTTGATTTGCACACCCAGTGTGAGTGGTTTCTTGTGATGTTGCTCCAGAAATCTTAGATTCGTGTTAACGCTGTAGAGCCCTGAGGGGGCAGAGCTGAGTGGACACATCTGTATTTTGGCTGCAAACGAGGACGTTGTTGACTACAAGCACCTCTAATTATCTGGGACAGGCAAATATGGGTTATGGTGTGGCAGACTTAAAGGACTTAGAGAATTGGAATAAATAAAACATGAGATGAATATTGTAAACATTATTGTTACAGTGAGATTTTTGTGGCACTAGAATTTGTTATAATTATGCTTGACAAGTTACACCCTCTCAACGGTCTCATTTGCTGGGAGTAGCGGTGCCAGCCTCAGAGGTTTGGATGATTACTGTGTAATCCATACCTGTAAGGTGCTTATTAGCATGGTGTCTGGGTTGCAGCGTTAGCTAAGATCAGTAAAGAGGTATTTGTGCTTTAAATTTTTTTAAGGATATTATTGAAAGTACTAGAATTTTAAAATGTCTTCAATTAGATGGGGCGCCTGGGTGGTTTAGTCAGTTAAGCGTCCGACTTCGGCTCAGGTCATGATCTCATGGTTCATGAGTTTGAGCCCCATGTAGGGCTCTGTGCTGACAGCTCAGAGCCTGGAGCCTGCTTCCAATTCTGTGTCTCCCTCCCTCTCTGTCTCTGCCCCTTTCCTACTAGCTCATGCGTGCACACTCTCTCTCTCTCTCTCTCTCTCTCTCTCTCTCTCTCTCTCTCCCCCCCTCAAAAATAAACAAACATTAAAAAATTTTTTAAAATATCTTCATTAGAGTCAAAAGTTTTTTTAGATGTCTTTTCCTTTTTTGTGAAAGAAACTTGAAGTGGTTTGTACAGTGATCCCAGTACGTGCTTTTATAATACTCAGAATATACCCAAGAGTAAACTTTAAGTTTACAGTGTTTTCTTTTTTCACTGTAATTGTTGTGAATAAATTTTACTTTCACATGGTTCAAAATTGAAAAACTGGTATCCCTATTTCTTGTAACTTTCTAGAAATAACAAAATACATATTACGAAAAATGAATAGATGATTTTTCCCCTTATAACACAAAAATGCAGCAAGCACACTGTTTTGTACCTTGCTATTTCCATCTCCCAATAGATTTTGGCGAGATTTCCTTGTTAACAATCACCTGCCTCCCACATCCTGCTTTTTTGATTCATGTTCTCATTCTGGATCTGGTTGATTGCTTCCTCCTGCCATTGGGTAACTTGTTCCCCCTTCCCTGTATTTGCCATGAACTGCCATGAACTCGAGTTCAGGATGACATTTCTTATTCAGATGTAAGATGTAAGATTATTGATAACTCTTTCCTTCAGCAGAAAATATTTGTTCCTAAAAAAGCTAACATAATTATGTATTTGTCTTATCCTATGTTGGACATATTTCTAAATATCAATACCAGTCTTACTCCTTAAAATCAACTTGATTTCTTTTCTTTTCTTTTCTTTTCTTTTTCTTTTTTTCTTTCTTTTTTTTTTTTTTTTTGGTCTTTAGAATACATCCTGCTAGCTACGTGCAGTCAAAATACAGTGCTTTAAAATTACTTGAAGTTCTTCTTTTCTCTCTGTGGTTAGCTCACCCACTAAATAGATAGTGCAACTCCTTTAAGTTTCATTTATTTTCAACTTTTAGGGATTGTTTTTCTCCTTTTGACTTCTCTCTCAAACGTTTACATGGTCCAGAGTTCCAAAACTCTGGAACAAGTTTCATTTGGAGAATCTTACTTTCATCCCAGCCCCTAGCCCTGCTTTCTTCTTCCCCCATAGGTCAGTGTTTCTAATAATACTTTGGGGTTTATCTTTCCACTGTTTCTCTGTAAGAATTTCAGTGTGTGTGTATTTCCCCTCCGATATAGAAGGTAGTATGCTGTGTGTTGTGTTCCTACATATTTTCACATGCAGAGATCATTCCTTCCTTCCCTTTTGCAATCACAATGCTCCACCATGTAGTAAATGTTAGTTCAGACTTCATTGTTCCCGAGCAGTGAATATTTGGGTTGTTTAGTCTTTGGCTGTTTTAAAGAAAGCCACAGTGAATTTGTAGTCTAATGGACATGCTGTTTCGTATCTCTGCCAGCGTATCTTTTGGATTGGTTTCTGGAAGGGGGATTGCTGGTTCCTGGGGAAATATAACTTGGTTGGAATTTGCCAAATTCTCCTCCAATGGTCCGGTACCATTTATAATGCCGCCAGCAATGGATATTGGTGCTGTTCACAGGCCTCACAAACAGGATATTGTCAAATGGTTGGGTTTTTGCCAAGATGATAGCTGAGAAATGGTATCTTGTTTTTCTTTTAATGAGTAAGGTTTTTCTAAGAGCCATTTGTGAATGACCATTTTCTACTTTGTTTTCTTTTGAGCTATTGGTCTTAATTTTTAGGATCTCTTTTTCTGATGAAAGTTCCTAGTTTTCCCCTATAGTTTGTAACTTGTCTTTTTACTTTGCTTATGGCATTTTAAGAAAACTTAAATATTTTATATAATCAAATGTATCAGTCTTTTTACTTTATTGTGTTTAGATTTTGAGTCAGTTAAAAACATTTCCTCTACTCCCAGGATAAAAAAAAGGAATTCACTGTAACTTTTTCCTCCTCTTGTATGATTTCATTTACTTTTATATCTCTGACCCACTTGGACTTTTTCCTTGTGTATCCAATTAAAAAAAATTTTTTTTTTACATTTATTTATTATTGAGAGACAGAGAGAGACAGAGCATGAATGGGGGAGGGGCAGAGAGAGAGGGAGACACAGAATCCGAAGGAGCTCCAGGATCTGAGCTGTCAGCACAGAGCCCGACACGGGGCCTGAACCCTCAAACCGCGAGATCATGGCCTGAGCCAAAGTCAGTCGCTCAACCGACTGAGCCCCCCAGGCGTCCCCTGGTGTATCCAATTTTATTTATTTTTCTGTTTGGTTACTATATATCTCAATACCATTAAAAATGACTTGTCTTTTTCCCACTGCCTGATTTTTATTTTTTTTAAGACTTGCATAGTCCATTACGGATAGACCATATGTTAAGGGATATTCAGCTATATAATCTTTTGCTTCACAGTGTGGTGGTAGATACTTTCGTATGCATTCCATTTTGCACCCTGCTCTCCCACCAAGCATTGGATGAGGGTGCTG
Organism: Cryptoprocta ferox; assembly: GCA_028646485.1. NCBI lineage: Eukaryota > Metazoa > Chordata > Mammalia > Carnivora > Eupleridae > Cryptoprocta > Cryptoprocta ferox. The sequence continues at coordinate 126,283,656 of CM053560.1, read as the reverse complement.
GTCTCCTATTGGTCTCACCAACATAATGTTTTCAAATTTTTGAATTTTTCAACATGATAGGTCAGAAATGGTATGTGTATATGTTTAATTTGCATTTTTCTTGTTGTGAATTAGGTTATTTTTCAAATGTTTAGGAATTATTCGTATTTCCTTCTGTGAGTTGTCTCTTTATCCTTTGCCCATATTCTGTTGTAATCCTTTTATTTTACAGATGGGGAAACTGATATTCAGGTTAATAACTAGAAGTGAGAGTAAGGAAAGGAAAGGGAGGAAGGGGTACTATGTGCAGATTTGGGAATTAAATCCCAGATTTCTGAGTTCTATTCTCTAGAACTTTCTCTAGTGCCTTTCCCACTTTCACGAAAGCATTCTGTTCCAGCTCTCTTCTGTATTGGGAATAGCATTTGCAAGTGACTTCTAGTGGGTTATAGAAGAGTATCTAAATAATAGTTTGTAATTATAGCATCATTTCATCAACTTGAATGTTAAAAAAAAAAAAAGTCTTTTCTCAGGCTCTGAGCCATTTTTCCTTTCCTAGACAAGCATCATCATCTTGTGCTAGACTCTGGCTAGAGTTGATTGGGTTTCATCTTTAATTCTAGGATTATTTTAATCTGGCACTAGGGCTAAAGAAATCTTTCCATGACATCTTATGTTCATTGTTTCAGTTGGTATTAACTTGATCTACTTTTTTGGTGGAGAAGATCATCTTTGTAACACTCTAGTTTTCTTGTGGCGCCTGGGTGGCTCACTCGGTTAAACATCTAACTCTTGATTTCGGCGCAGGTCATAGTCTCACAGTTTGTGAGTTTGGGATTCTCTCTCTCTCTTCTCTTTCTGCCTCTCCCCCACTCGCACTCTGTCTGTCTGTCTGTTTCTCTCAAAATAAATAAATAAACTTAAAAAAATTCAGTTTCTTGAATTCTTTTAATAGCATAGTTAGAAAACAAAAATCTTCAGCATTACTATTAATCCTTCCAAATTTTCTTTTTTACTTTTAATTTTAGAACCAAAATATAAAACAGGAAAATTAAAAATAGAATTATAAATACCAGTGGATTAAAAAAAAAATCCTAAATCTTAAAATCCAAATTGTTTAGAAGTTACTTTATAAATATTGAGAAATTTTTGACTTGAGATTATATCTTTGAACTAACAGTAAGCCACAGATCTATTTCCAATGAATAAGAGTTCAGTGTTTGCTGCTGTGTTTTCTGTGGAACTCTAGCAAATTCTTACTTAGCTCATGTGAAACTGGTGTTCTTTAGGGAAAGGACCAGGGAAAAAGAGAGGCCCAACAATCAAAATATCTGGGGTTCAAGTTAATGTGAAATCCATTATACAACATGAGGAAGAGTTTGAGATGCTGCATAAATCGATCCCTGTGGACCCTGAAGAAAAAAAAAAGTGAGTCTATCCTGTGCACACTCATGAGTGGTTGTATTGTAAGAAAGTGGATGTGGGGTTAAGTCATGTGTTGTCAGGTCATGTTTTCACTGTCTTTTGTGTAACGCATCAGGATACTTTGTGTTCATTTGTGTTCATTTCTAAATTTGAAAGGGCCCTCCTCTCATGTCCTCCTGTTTTTGAAATCCCTCTAGATACTGTTTAACCTGTCGAGTGAAAGCTGCACATTTCGATGTCGAGTGGGGGGTGGAGGATGATTCGCGTCTACTCCTAGGAATTTATGAGCATGGCTATGGAAACTGGGAGTTAATTAAAACGGATCCAGAGCTAAAGTTAACTGACAAAGTAAGTAAGTCTGTGATGCTGGAGATTTCCAGAAGATTTGTTGAATAATATTTTTATATTGATAACTTATTTTTTACTATTTTCTGGGGGGTTGGGGATCAAATTGGAAATTAGTACAGTAGTAAATTCCTGGGATTTCTTTGTTTTGGGGAATATTACCATCTTTAGTGGACTGGGGCACTGTTACATAGATGAAGATAATAACCAGGTGAAATTTTGGGGAAATCACAGGAGAAATCTTAAAATTCTAATTCTTGTACATCAAATGTCATTGCAACAAATACCGGGGTAAGATTATTAATAATGCAGAGATTCCTCGGCCTTAATTGTTGGCCCCTTGTTTGAAACCGTATTTGAAGCAATCATATTTGCATTCTGCACACACACAGTGAGCCACACCTTGGTATTTTTTGTAATGGGATTAAACCTTGGCTGTACGTCTCCCACAAAATCGAGCCTCCCACCCTACCCATTGCAGTCAGGCTACCAGACAGTGAGGCCGTGCTCAGAGCAGTAAGCAGGGAAAGCTGACTGGCTCAAACTTTAGTAGGACGCGCTCCACGTTGTGCTCCTGGCAGGGCTTTTCCTGGCACGTCAAACAATGCTCATCCCACGTGTGATGTTCTGAGAGGGTGACAGCACCCTGCCATAAGCACTGAGACCAAATCCAGTCTGGCCCGAGAGGTCCCACCGTGGTAGCAGGGACGGACCACGTCCTGGCATAGCTCAGTGCTCTCCGGCAATGCTCTAAGAAGCATTTTCAATCTAAAACGAAGCTTTAACCTAGCTCCAGGGATTCCCTGCTCCTGGAAGGAGGAAATCCACGACGGCTGGGATGCTCTAGCAGATGAAGCCAACAAGCCCCTCCTACCTGAGTTGTTCTACCCTGTTAACAGCACAGGTAGGAGCCAGTGGGAGAGCTGGATTTCTCCATCCCATTTTGTAAAACGAGAACGGCTCATGAGGGATTTTCAGTGACCGGGAGCCATGGACATGAGATAGGATCTGAGGCTTTCTCTGTATTTCGGGTGGTTGGGGAGGGAAAGGACGGCTCAGTTCTTTGTTGTTTCTGTGTATCCTGATTCACTAACCGGGACATGGGTGGTGGCGGGTGCTTCTCTTCCTTTCCTGTTGAAGATTCTGCCCGTGGAGACGGATAAAAAGCCGCAGGGGAAGCAGCTGCAGACGCGGGCGGACTACTTGCTGAAGCTGCTCAGGAAGAGTCTGGAGAAGAAGGGGGCCGTGACAGGTGGGGAAGAGGTGAGTGGGGCTCCGGCCGGGCATCCTTCAGGGGGCCGAGGCTCCAACCCTGCAGAGTTAGGTAGGAGAAGGGATGCCTCTCCAGGAGGTACATTCCATAGTCACATGTTGCTTTGGAGGGTCCAGTAATGATGTTTTGGTTGACAGTAGTGGAAATATTCATTCAATAATTGGCCTAAGCATCCTGGCACCTTTCTTACAAGCCCACTGTCCTCCAATTTTGCCTCAAAATAGTCCTCACCTCGCCAGCCCCACTTCCAGACACACGCTTTAGTTGTTTCTTTATGCTGCTTCCTCAATTTTGGAATGTAGTTCTGATTACTGTATGAATACCACCAGGTTTGCCTGGTGTAGCTAACTCTGGGCTGCTTGAATGATGGGTCCCACAGGTTTAATGGATAGTTAGAATCCACAGCTAATTCAGAAACTAGCCTTCAGGTATGACTGCCTTACCTACTCTGTGCAGAATACTAGCGAAGTTGCCAATGAACTCATCTAAACCTTACCTATTTTCCCAATTTTTCATTTCAAATTCAGGGCTAGAAGGATGAGAAACACAGTGAGGAGAGAGGTTACATTCGGTACTAGCAGCCTTCGTGGGTGCTTGTTCTTAGCCCTCTGAGAGCTCTGCCATTTGCATTAATGTCCCTGTATTCTAAAGAAAACAAATTTTATTTAAAAAGTCTCTATCAATTCATTCCTGGTCGTTTTTCATATAATAGTGTCATAAGTAGTGCCATTCTGCAGAGAGCATGTTGGGTGTGAAGTATACTCCAGAAGTTAGGTTCTGGAGGGACAGATTAGGTCATGTTTATACTTGTAGATTTCAGTACCATGTTGGAGTAGATCAACAATATTTTAAGCTTTTCCTTATTTTTTAGATAGAGTTTACTTCTTGATTTTTAAATGTTACTGTTAAGTCTCATATTAAATTTATTGGTATTTGTGCAAAGGGTCCTTTTTTCCTTCTTTCATATTCTGTCTTTAATGTGAATTCCAAACATTGGAATCCATAGGTTCAAGGATGTAGATGCTTTTATGTAGCGTAGGGACCTGTATAGGGCCTACGTGAGTGTTCTTCCCCCAGCCCAGGTAGAATTGGTTGCACGCTTTGAATTGCCTTTGAATTTTCTTGTTCGAATTGTATGGCTGCTCCTGCTCCAAAGAGTCCTAGTGTTACCTGGTCGTGCTTTTTGAGGGACTTGATTTGTGGTTTTAACATCATTTTCTTCCTTTCCAGGCCAAATTAAAGAAGCGGAAGCCTCGAGTAAAGAAGGAAAACAAAGAGCCCAGGCTGAAAGATGAGCATGGGGTTGAGTTTTCATCTCCTAGACACTCAGACAATCCATCAGAAGAGGGAGAAGTAAAGGTACATGGCTAGATTTCAGTTGACGTTTCGCTTTTAGGCTATGTTTTTTTGCCAACTGGTATAAGACCATTCAAAATGTGTTTGGTTTACATGCAGAGTCAATAAAGTGCCAATAGAATCTATATGTCTTTGCTTAACCCATGAGAGAGGAATCATTCGGTTCATTTAAGTCAGCCATTGCAGAGTCTTAGATAGTGGAAGTAAATGAAAGGGCCCGTGCAAGGTGCAGCGATAAATGGCATGTGACATCCAGCCTTGTGGTGAGAAAGGTTAGGGAGTGGTGAGAGCTGTGCTCATCAGGAACCTCGTGCCTGATGCAGAGGGGCCGAGGCTCTGCTGTTCAGTGCATCGTGGGCCAACAGAACGCTTCTGTGGGTCAGGTTTGGCCCAGGGCCTGCCAGCTTGTGACCTCTGGCCTGAGCAAAGTGAAAAATTGGTAGCGTTTGGTGTGTTGTTTCAGGGAGTAACAACTTTATGGGATTTTATGTCGTTCCCCTTCGGGTGTGTTGGTACTTTGAGATTAGCTCCAAGAGGATCAGCAATGGGTACAGAAAGTGGCATGGATTTGTCATGCATACATGAATTGAAAAACTAGCAACCTTGACAGTTACTAGGAGATGGGTATATAACATCTCTGGTCCTCAGTTTTTTCCATCTGTGAAGTGGGAATGATAATGCCTATGGTTGAAAGATTGCTGTGAGAATTAGACGTGAGTAAAGAGCATCTGCCACTCCAGGCCTAACTGGTTATTACCAGGGACCTTAGAGTTGTGTGAGTGTGTGCATTAAGGCTATAAGCGTGAAAACAAGCTTCCAAGTGTAGATGTAGTGATGAATCATTGCGGACAGTTGCTCCTCTCTCTAGAAAGTAGATGAGTAGATACAAATTTTGTGGCTAAAGCTCATAGCCCTGTTTGTTTTCTAGGATGATGGCTTAGAAAAAAGTCCAATGAAAAAGAAACAGAAGAAGAAAGAGAACAAGGAGAACAAGGAGAAACAAATGAGTTCTAGGAAAGACAAAGAAGGGGACAAGGAAAGGAAGAAGTCGAAAGATAAGAAAGAGAAGGTATCAGTGTCCTTCTACTTATTGAGATACCCATAGCCTCTGAAATTTCTTCTAGGATTTAGAATGGGCTTTGAGGGTCCAGAAATCATCATCTCCTTATAGGCACATTCAAGAAGGAAGGTTGGGGCCAGCAGGGGGATACCTGCACCTCCTCTTACAGAGAGGGGAATGTACAGTTTTGGGTTTTTTTTTTTTTTTTTTTTTTTTTATGGAAGGCCTTTGGTTGATCTCTCATATTTCAGAGGGGAAGTTTTGAATGAACTAGGACAGGTAATCTGCATTCACAGGTAATGACTTGAAATATGTTCTCACGTTTGTGGTAGAAGACTATAATCCATAGATGAACTTGAATATTTGACAGGTTTAGGACTTGAACCAAATATATCAAGAGAAGTTTTTAGAGTAGAAATGGATGAAAACCCCTGCTATTGTATAACCTTCACTTTGGAAGTTTTAAGAAGTTAATTCCAGACCACAGAACTACAGAATTCTGGTAGAATGTTGCTTGTATGCTGACTTCCAATGAAATTATTTTGCAGTTCACCCTTAATCATTAAAACATACGAAATAATTCCACCATCCGGGGATCTCTGTAGTAGACTTCTTGATGAGTCCCTTTGAACCTGTCTTATACGTATAAGTACAAAATGAAGATCAAATCAGACTCTGGGTAGCCCTTTCTCCCCCCTTTAGCAGTACATCAGAAACAGCATTCTAAGTGCATAAGTGTTAAAATCACTTTGAATAGATAAAGAAGATTCTATTTGGTTATATATCTTGGAAGCAATTTAAACTTCCCATATTGAAATCACTTTGAAATTTTTTATGTTGGGAAAACCTGTGCGAGATACCTTTGCATTTGTGCTCCCACAGAAAGATACTCAGTTTTTTTTTTTTTAAGTGAAACATTTCTGAAATAAAAGCATGAGGAACAATTTACCAAACATCCACCCATCCACCACCCCTGTATAGCTGTTGTCAACACTTTTTCATGTTTGTTCCAAGTGCCTTTTGTTTGGCTGGTGTATTTTGTGTTTTGTGCACACCTTACAAGTCACTGTTGAAGTCCCTCTGTGCCTCCCTGATTTCATTACTCTACCTCCCTGTTTTCTCCTCTCATGGTCTGAAACCTTCCTATCCGTGTTTTTATACTTCTACTACATATCAAAGAATCATAAACAAAGCATAGTATTAGGTTTTTAAGTGTTCCTACATGAAGTCAGTATATACGTACGTATCTCCATCTTGCACCCTTTCACGGATAAATGAGATTTATCTATGTGGATTCATGTGCATTTCAATCATTTACAGTATTGAAGTTAATACAGATTTCTCGTTGATCAGTGTATGTTCATAAGCTCTTAATAAAAGTTGCGTGATACTTTACGAGAGCTCTGGCAATTTATAATCTTAACCTGTTGATGACGTTTTTGTGCATTTTATGGATGAGGGGATAGAAGCCAAAATAACATTGTTCTGAAGCTGAAGTTACAATTGGGTGTGTTTGGAGACAGAAATGGAAATGATATATGATTAAGCCATTCATTAATTGTGTAGATTTGATTATACGATGTTTCCAAAGACTTTATTTTACCCCTTCTGTAAACTGAGCCCATCACATTTAGCCACTGGCGTGATGTGACATAGCTAAGAAGTCCAGCTCGCAAGGCAGGATCGCACAAATGACAATGATTCCTTGTAACTCTTTTTTAAAAGCCTAAAGGTGGTGATGCCAAATCTTCAAGTAAATCAAAGCGATCTCAGGGTCCTGTCCATATTACAGCAGGAAGTGAGCCTGTCCCCATTGGAGAGGATGAGGACGATGATCTGGACCAGGAGACGTTCAGCATAGTAAGTCTTGAAATTGAGGGGTGCTGGTGTGTGTGGCCACAGTGCTTGCTGTGGCTCTGTCTTTCTCAGGTCAGCCACACAGCAGTGGGCCCGAGCATTAGTTTGACTTTGGAACACATTTCTTCTACTGTCTAAAGACCTTTTGCTCTTGAACAGGCTGGCAGGAAGAGATTTTCTTACTCACTCTCTGGTGAGAAAGAAGTTTTGGGGGATCGATTTCATATCTTGTGCTCCCAGTCAGAAAGGCTGCAAGGGGCCCTTAGAGGCATTTGGGAAGCTGAAGTGTTCACTGAGCTAACATTTCCTAAATACTTTCGGTGTGCCAGCCCCTGGCGTTACCTACCGTGTTGTGAAGAGAGCTGTTTCTGTCGCTGCAGACTTCACATTTGAGTGGGAGACATAGTCAGATAGGCACACGGATCGTGCTTGTACTGCTGTGATGGGGACGTGTGGGAGGGATAGCAGATGCTCTGAAGATCCTGTGAGAAGAGAATTGGACCCATGCAGGGGCTGTAGGGAAGGCATGTTTGAGGCGGTGATGTTCAAATTGGGTTCTGAAGGAAGAGCAAGAGGTCACAGGAGATGAGGGGAGGGAAGAACGTGTCCAGCCAAGGCAGCAGCATGCACAAAGGCCATGTGGCAGGACTGCCTATGGTGCAGTGAGGGGGTCGCGGAAGGCCACTGTAGCTCGTATGGTAAGAACAAGGGGACAGTATGACATGAGATGCAGCTGGGATCCTGGCTGAGTGCACTAGAGCAGTGGTGAACATGGTGTATCTTCTGTGCTCCCCGTACTGTGGTGCTAGGGGCTAAGTCGTGGCCCAGGTTTCGTGCGGGATTGGAAACAGGCCAGTGCAGTGTGTCCTTAAGGAGCTTAGCCCCTCACCAGAGCTGCATATTCTTCACTGGGCTGTGTGCTGCATGAGTCCCCTCACCTCCTCTGCCCAACCTTCCATAAATCACAGCACGCTGGAGCAGTAATTCAGTCTCAGAGAGAACCTGGTCTTCCAAATCTCTAAGTCCTCCTGCTGTGTGGCAGCAGAGGATAGGATACTGACCTCACCCTGTTAGGTAGTCTTCTCCTCGTTACTCCTGTCTTGTGTTCCCAAAAATCTTTACACGCATATCTATTTTTTTCGTCCTTCTCTCATTATTCTTAATCCTCTGTTACTGTTCTGCACTGAGCTCTCTGATGGCAAGTACTGTTTCTTACGTCAAGTACACTTAGGTGGCAGAAGTGTATCTGAAAAAGTATTTCTAAAGTAGGAGGTGCATCAGTAAATGAGTAAACTGTCTAAAGGAATAAATTCACTGTTCAGCCAGCCGTCGGATCTGTGTCCTGCTTTGTCCTTAGCCCAGTATTTATGAGAGAAAACCCCAACTAGTGCTTCTGTGTACCATTTTCATTTTCAGAATGCTTGTACGTATTGGCTCTTTTAATCGTGTTAATAAGGGTTATGAAATCCTTAAAAAATTGTAGAAAAATGTAAGGAATACGAGACAGACTGATGCAGGTACCACGAAGCCTTGTCAAATAGGAGTTTCTAAAACTTGGTAAAATTGAAGCCCCTGTTGTTTCTCATTCTAAACCCACACCTCTCCTTTCTTACCTCCCCAGGAGTAAGGGTGGTTTTAGGTCCAGTTGTCACTCTTGTGCTTGGTTTGAGAGTTTTAGGACTTTTGATTGTCTGTAAAGACCATAATGGGTCATGTAAACAGCCAGGCACTGTCTGTGTGCATTTATGTTTTTTTCTCCACAACGATCTTATGAGGTAGGTAATTATCCCACTTACTACAAAACTAAGATGGGGCGCCTGGGTGGTTCAGTCGGTTAAGCGTCAGACTTTGGCTCAGTTCATGATCTCACGGCTTGTGAGTTCGAGCCCCACGTCGGGCTCTGTGCTGACAGCTCGGGGCCTGGCGTTTGCTTCAGATTCTGTCTCTCTCTCTCTCTCTCTCTCTCTCTCTCTCTCTGCCCCTCCCCTGCTCGCACTCTGTCTCTGTCTCTGTCTCTCTCAAAAATGAATAAAACTCAAAAAATTAAAAAAGATAAAAAAGCACATGTTTAAAAAATAAGGCAAAGAGAGTCACAGAAGTTGTCCTGTGTCAACACAGTTAAGATGTAGGACGAAGGTTTGACCCAGACATTTGGGCATGAATGCTTGGGTTCTTTTCTGCACAGCTTCCCAGTGTCCATATGCAGCACATTATATTGCTGTCTGTGTTTAAAGACTTTATATAAATGCCACACTGTATCATGTAACTTGATTTTCTTCCTGCAGCATCTCTATTTTTGAGGTTTATCAATGTGAGTAATTTAAACTGTTTCGGGGTTTAAACAGTTTAAATGGCTGGCTTAGTTGGTGCAGCATGCGACTCTTGATCTTGTGGTCCAGAGTTCAAGTCCCACGTTGGGCATAGAGCTTACTTTAAAAAAAAAAATTAAAAATTAAATTTTTTTTGTATTTTTCTGTATCAGGACTTCTACAGTTCATTGTTTCTCCTGTAGATGAGCCTTGAGATTTTCTAAATGTTTACTACTAAAAGTAGCAGCAAAATTGTTGTAAATATTTTTATTTACACCTGTAAACATTTCTCTAGTTCTGGGTCTTTCCTAGGGCATGCATGCACGTCCACCACTTTCCTAGGTACTGTTGAATTACTCTTCAAAGCAATTGTGGAGATTTATACACTCCTTTTCACATTGAACTTGAGTTCCAGTTGCTTCCCAGTCTTAGAAACATTTGTTTTTTTCTGACTTCTTAATTTTTGCCAATCAGAGAGGTATGAACTATTGATCAGTGGCATAGTTGAACATTTGTTTCGTATCTGTTAGGCATTCATGTTTCTAGTGAATTCCCTGTTCGTGTCCTTTGCCTATTTTGGGGTAACCTGTTTGTTCTTACCTTTTCTATAGCATCTTTTATACATTCATGATACTAATTTGTTACTCATAACAGTCGTTCTAGGTATCTTCAAGGTTGTGGTACACCTTTCTATTTTGTGTCCTTTTGTTAAAATTGAGGTATAACTCTGAAAAGTAAACAGATGGAATTATCACAGAGTGATAGATGTTTGGGGGGTTTTCATCGTTCTGAAATGTCATGATCTCGTGCCTTAGTAGTTTGTTGCACCAAATACCTAGTGGTTAACAGCCATGCTCTATGGGTCTGTGAAGTTTTCTTGAATTATTTTGTGGTACTTTCCTCTTAATTCTTGGTTTAAACTTTATGGAACTTTCTGTTTTTGGATATTGGACTCTAGGGATGGACCCTGATATTACTATCTTTTTTATTTTCCATTTCTGCTTTTTAGATTATACTTTCTGGGAGATCCCCTCCACTTTATCTCACATTATTTTTCTTTCTTTCTTTTTTTTTTTTCTTTTTTTGAGAGAGAGCACAAGTGGGGGAGAGAGGCAGAGGAAGGGAGAGAAAGAATCTTAAGCAGGCTCCACACCCAGCATGGAGCCCAATGTGGGGCTTGGTCCTACAATCATAAGATCATGACCTGAGCCGAAATCAAGAGTTAGATGCTTAACCGACTGAGTCACCTGGGCGCACCTCACATTTTTTCTTTCAGGCTTTTTACTTCTCTTGTCATGTTTTATTTCCAAGATCTCCCCCCTCCACTATCCCCTCATGGTTCTCTTGAATGTTTTTATATTTCTGTTGAATTTGTTTTCCATCATTCATTTTAGGTATTTTTCCAAATGGCTTGGTTATCACTGTCTGCACACATATTTAGGAGTAGGGGACTAGCCGTCTGCCTGGAGGCTCTGAGCATGTGGGTGGAGCCTGATCGACTTTGAGTGTTCACCATGGGTGATGTGGCTGGGCTGCTGCCTTGCGAGGCTTCTGGTGGGTAGTTCCTCCTCTTAGGTGGTCAGATTTTGTGGAGAAGAATCCTCCCATCTCCTCTGAGTGTGGAGGGTAAAAGCTTGGCTCTCTTCATTCTGGAGTCTGGGAGACAGAAAGCTAGGCGATGGCTCATCTAGCATGCACACGTCCATACGCTCCTATTTTGGTGTGGTAGCCTTGCCTCTCGGCTGTGCCCATGTAGCCCAGGTCAGAGACCTTTCCTTCATACTCTCCAGAGAATAACCTCCGCATCTTTCCCTGGGCAGAGTTGGGAGATTTGGGCGTCTCTTGACTCTGGGTATCTGTTACTTCTAAGCATTATTGAAAAATCCAATCATTAGTTTTCACCCTCTCCTACTTACAGGGGGTGCCTAACGAACCTTTGGGGGGAATTTTGCAGTATAAACCAGCTTGGTTCTCCTGTTAGGTCTATTGAGTGATTTCCCTTGCTGCCAATATTTTGTTACTCTTGTTTTCTCTCTCATTTTCCCTGGTCTTTATGGGCTTATCTTTTTTAAGACACTCCCTTTACTGTTGGGTCAGTGGAGTTGGGCATGGGGAAAAATGACTCGTGTTCAGCCCACCATCTTTTTCTGGAAGCCTCCCACGTAGTTTCTTCTAAGCCTGAAGGACTTGTAAATATTTTATCCTGCAGTTTTAGATAGCTTAGATGGTGGTGAGAAGTTTCTAGGTTAGGTCTGTAATTTTGCTTCTCATTGGATTTTCATAATGGCTTGATGAGGCATTATCATGCCCCTCTTGCCAGTGAGGAAACAGAAGCATTTTGAGCTATAATAAAGGAAAAGTGTAGAGGTCCTCACTCTAAGAGATGCTGTTGGGACCTGCATCTCAGGTTTTCCTGACTTAACCCTTGTTCCACTGTCTCTAACCCGTTCCTCCTCTAGGGTAACATGGTGTGAGGGCGGGCCGGGTTTTCTCTGGGAATTTAGGGCACAGGAACCAAGGACAAGATGTCTTTGCTGCAAGTGTTTTATGTCTCTACTCTGTTGGCCTGTTCCAGTGCAAAGAGAGGATGAGACCTGTGAAAAAGGCACTGAAGCAGCTGGACAAACCAGACAAGGGGCTCAATGTGCAGGAACAGCTGGAGCACACCCGAAATTGCCTGCTGAAAATCGGAGACCGCATAGCCGAGTGCCTTAAAGCCTACTCAGACCAGGAGCACATCAAACTGTGGAGGAGGTGAGTGGCCTTGGCCTCAGATTGCCCAGTTTGATTTGACAGTGTTTGTAGGAGGGGTTCCGTCCTTGTTTTATCAAGGGTGACATAGCCACATAGTGAAAATCTTTCCCCCAATAAAAACCGTCTATTGGCAACATACCCGCAGGCTTCAATTTCAGTTTCCTGCAATAGGGCCCTTCCACTGGGACCAGTCTTTGGAATAGGTAGGATGATGTCATTATTTTACAAGAGAACAGCAGGAGTACTGAATTTGCTGGCCTATTCTCAGAACAAAGACTTGGTCTGTAAACCTGGAAGGGATAAAAATCATCTGATCTCACTACTTCACCCACCTCAGGTTGCTAGTCAGATGTAATAACTATTTGATCGGTTCTCTACTAAGACGAGGTGAAACAAAGGTTAAAATCACCAGAACTATGATTTCTCTATTCTCTCTGATAATTAAAGAACTGTAGTAATCATTTGTATTAATACAATTTAATCCAGAACTTTAATTTTTAAGGCATGTCATGGCTCGTATATATTCATTTATATATTCACTTAGGATATTTTAGTAAAACAACTGGAGTGTCTTTCTCAAAGATCATTGTAACATAGAATCTCTTTCCATAATCCGCAGTCATTTTGGACTCCTGTAATTATCTAGGTATAATATGCCCGATCTCATGCCCGATCTCAGTGGATTGGTTTTGAGTCAAAAATGGATTCAAGAAAACTTTGCCATGATGCTATCTGTAGCGTGCTTCATACCCATTAAAAAGATATTTAGCTTCAAAATATTACTTTTATTCCCCTTTACACTGTTGCCCAATTTCTTCCTGTACCTAGCTAGCCTCTGGGCTATATTTCTATCCAACTTAATCTCTGTTGGAAGATAACAGAAGGTCATCCTAGTACATAGTCTGTGAAGCTAGTCTTCCTCCCATGACCTGAGGCCTGTCCGTGTTTAAGTGTGCTGGGTACTGTGGTCCTGGCTAGCAGTAGTTCATAAGAAGGCCCTTGCCCACTCTGGAGAGACTGCCCTTTATGAAGTGGTGATGGTGAGACCATATGTGGTAGGTGTTCGAGAAGGAGGAAGGGCCTGCAGAAGAGCAGTTGGGGAGGAAACTTCTGAGAGGCAGGTGGGTGGGCTTGAGCAGGGTGGACTTGCTTAGATGAGGAGAGTTTTCAGGCTTCAGTGAAGGCTTCAAAGTGGGACAGTGAGGGGGGCCGGGAGGTTTTTAGAGTTTAAAGGCAGTTTGTTAAGACCACTGAAGCCCGTTATAGAAGGTCTTAAAAAGGAAGGGAAGGTGAATGGCTTTGCACATGATGCAGCAGGTTTACTACGGAGGGAGCCAGTGGTTTCTGGGGGTGGCGGGACATGGTGAAACTCTTTTCTACAGTGTGTGGAAGGAGGGGAGACTCCTTTTCCAGCTCCCTGCCAGTACCCCTGCCTCCTTGTTCTAGACGCCCATTTTGTCCAGCTTTGCGGTGGGCGGGGGGGTGCCTCTTGGGAGTGTTCAGGAAGAAATGATAGGCCTTGTGGTGACACCTGGGAGGAGAAGGGACAGAGCATAGAGATGCCTGAGTGTATAGAGGTCTCCACCTGAAGATGGTAATGACGGGTTGGGTGGCAGAATCCAGGAAGTGTAGAACCTGAAGGAAGACTCCAGGGCTTTCCTGGGTGCCAGTGAAATGAAGGGTTTTAGCCAGGGGATGGAGCCTTTGTCTCCAGACCTCTCGGTCAAACTCTGTGGACACTGGTGTCTAAAGGAGTGTTAATGAAACACAGACCTGAAAGAATGTTTCTGTTATTTAATTTCTACACTCGGAGAGGATCCATAGCAAATTTCAGTAGCTTGCCATAAATAAAGAGAATAAAACGTTATTTAAAAAATTTTATAATTTACTAGAACTACTACTTTTTTTTAGGAACCTATGGATTTTTGTTTCCAAGTTTACAGAATTTGATGCTCGAAAATTGCATAAATTGTACAAGATGGCTCATAAGAAAAGATCTCAAGAAGAGGAGGTAAAATATAAATTTAATCGTAATTCATACTAACAGATAAAAGCCAGTTCCACAGAAAAATTCCTTAGTTACAGATTTTCCCTGGGGAGATGGTCATGGAATGATACCTGTCGTGCTAGAAGGGTCCCTGGTTCTCTGCCCTCCCCTTACAGATGGAGGTGTAGATGCACCACAGCCCTGCCTGCCTGTGCTGTGTGCTCCTCTGCTGTGTCCGCCCTGCGGTTTCTTGGCATGCTGCACTGGTAGTGTCACCGGTAGTGACAGTGAGACTCTATGGCTAAAATAGCCAGTGCATTAGAACCAGAGGCAGTTAAAATTCTGAACAGGTGTTGTTACCTGCATTCTTTTTTTTTTTTAATTTTTTTTTTAATGTTTATTTTCAAGAGAGAGACAGTGAATGGGGGAGGGGCAGAAAGAGAAGGAGACACAGACTCCGAAGCAGGCCCCAGGCTCTGAGCTGTCAGCACAGAGACCGATGCAGGGATCGGACTCACAGACCGCGAGATTATTACCTGAGCTGGTCGGAGGCTTAACTGACTAAGCCACGCAGGTGCCCCTACCCTGCATTATGTCCAGAATCATTCATTCTCTAATCTTGCAGTAGCTTATAAACGTGCTACTGATAAGTCACGTGGGCAGAAAGTACTTGTTCTCTTCTTTTCTGGGTCATGTATACTTGGTGTTCCTGCTTTTGTACGTAACGTCCCAACCGCTCACATAAAGGAGCCAACATGAGAAGGTGCCCAGAAGTTCCCTCCCTTCTTTGGCATTGGGAGATGGGCACACAAATGACTCTACTGATTCTGCAGGGGCGGTGTTCCTTCTGCAGGCATGTTCCTTTACAGATCTGCTGACCTGCCACATCAGCCCTACCCAGATCAGCCATTTAGGGCCAGTCTGGACATCTAACACCTCCTCCACTAACCTGTCACCTCTGCAAAGGCAGAAACATTATGCTTCTCGTCCTCTGCTATATCCTCAGTTTCTGGAACGGTGCTCAAAAGTATTTGTTGCATGAACTTAACATGCTTAGCATTGTGTTGGGCTCTAGAATAGTATGCTTAAGTAGTTTATAATTTAGAAGAATATGATATAGTCGTAATATACAGAAATAATATACTAGTATCATTGACCTTAATGTAAATTTTAAGCATTATAAAAGTCTGTGAGGATTGTCAGGAAAAGCCTGAGGAGGGAATGAAATAATGAGAAAGAGTCTGTTGTAGTGGGGAGTGAAAGTTAGGGTGAGGGTTTGTAGCTGAACACACGGTGGTAGCGGGACCATGTTAGTCTTAGGTGTCAGCAGTTAGCATATCAAACAAAAGTAGCAGTCCTGCTGCTGGGGGTGTACACTGTCACAGTCTTCTGGAGGACGGTTCGGTCAGATTTGTCAAAAGACGAAAACAATTCTGCTTCTGAGAATTTAATGAGATAACTAAGGATTTAAACATGCCTGTCATGGAAATGACTTGAATGTCCAGCAATAAAAAATAGATTAAATAGATCTATTCTATGATATGATATATTCTGTTCTATTCTATGATATATTCATGCTGGGAAATATTATTCAGCCATATAATAAAATAGTGCAAATAAGTGTTTACATGAGAAGATTCGCATAGTATGTTAAGTGAAAGAAGAATACCAAATAATATTTTTGTTGTTAAGAAGAAATAACACGCACAAACAGAAGCTTAGAAAGATAGGGACCAAATCACAGACATTAATTCCTTTGGTAGTGAGATTTTACGGCACTTTACATTATTTTTTTTCTTACTATATTTTCTGATATTTTTCTATCACATTTTACTTGTGTGGTAAAGAAGTAAACATTGAGATTTTCCCACTGAG
This sequence comes from Cryptoprocta ferox, assembly GCA_028646485.1. Classification (NCBI taxonomy): domain Eukaryota; kingdom Metazoa; phylum Chordata; class Mammalia; order Carnivora; family Eupleridae; genus Cryptoprocta; species Cryptoprocta ferox. Next base: position 126,267,436 of record CM053560.1, on the reverse strand, counting down.
CTAGTCAGAGGTTGTTTGCTCTAGTTAGTCTAGGAAAGTTGTGTTCCTACTTTTACATGGTCCAAGATGAATCTCTGAGAAGGCTGACAGCAGGGGCATCTGTCCTGGGTGGGTCCTGTGCAGTGGCACCCAGCAGCCCATGCACATAGTCTCACAGGGACTTGCCAGTGGAGCGTGACTTTCTTGTCAGAGCAGCAGGGGTGGGGAGCTCAGGGGGAATTTATGAACATGGTTTATAAGAATGTAGAAGATGGCAGATTGGAAGCTAAGAGAGGGGCAAGAGGGGAATACTAGAGGTGGTGACCTCTGTACTATTTTTGGGAATTCAGCCTGGGTTCTTAAGATTCTTTGGTTCCCTTTTATTCTCAGGAGCAAAAGAAGAAAGATGATGTGATTGGTGGTAAGAAGCCATTTCGACCAGAGGCCTCAGGCTCCAGCCGGGACTCCCTGATGTCTCAGTCCCATGCCCCGCACAACCTTCACCCTCAGAAACCTCACTTGCCTGCCTCCCATGGCCCACAGATGCACGGACACCCAAGAGATAACTATAATCACCCCAACAAAAGACACTTTAGTAATCCAGGTAGGTCATTAAGTGGAGTTTTAAAAAGAGATGCCAAAGAACCATTGAATTTTTCGAAGAAAGCTAGACCTTTGTACTTTATTCTCCTTGAACACTTTACTGTCTTCTTTTGTCTCAGTGACACAGAGCATGAAGTAAAGATCCAAAAGGCTCCAGCTCTAAGAAGAACATGGCCACCACCATAAACAAAACAAATGACAGACTGAGAGAAACAATTTACATTATATAGGACAGTCACACGGTTAAAACTGAAAGAGCCCTTGTAAATCGGTAACAAAAGAAAAACCAAACAGAAAAATGGGCAATGGTTAGGAATTGGGAATTCATACAGAAGGGGAAATTCAAATGGCTAGTATGACAAGATGGCCACTATTGCTATTAGGGAAATGTAAATTAAAGCAATGGTAAGCTAACCAAATTTTTTTTTTGGCCATTCAGATCAACAAAAATTAAAAGGGTGAAATACACGCAAATCGCTAAGACTGTGAATTGCTACAGTCTTTCCAGGAACTAATCTCAAATATCTTAATATAGAAGCCCCTTTTCTGTATGTATAAGGATGCCATTCAGTCTTCGAATGGCAAAAAGCTGGAAATAACTTGAATATCCAATAATAGAATCATTGGGTAAATAATAGGACATTTGTACTCTAAATATTATTATCAATTATTAAAAAGAATGACTTGGCTTTTTAGGTCAACAACAACAAAATCTGTGTGTCCATGTTTAAATTTATTGAGGTGAGAATCATGTATCATAAACTACCATTTTAGTTTTTATTTTTTAAAATTCATTCACTTTTCTGTTTTTAACATTTAAGTTTTATATATTTATTTTTTTAATTTATATGCAAGTCAGAATATAGTACAACGATTTCAGGAGTAGATCCCAGTGATTCATCCCCTATTTATAACACCCAGTGCTCATCCCAATAAGTGTTTTTCTTAATGCTCCTTACCCATTTAGCTATCCCCCCACCCACAACCACTCCAGCAACCCTCGATTTTGTTCTGAATATTTAAGAGTCTCTTAATGTTTTGTCCCCCTCCTTGTTTTTATATTATCTTTGCTTCCCTTCCCTTACATTCACCTGTTTTGTATCTTAAATTAAACTTTTACCATTTTTAATACCCACTTCATTGGCATTTAGTACATTCGCAGTGTTGTGCAACTACGACTTCTGTCTTACTTGCAAAACATTTCCATTACTTTCAATGGAAATCCCACATCCGTGAGACAGTTTGTCCCCATTCCTTTCCCTTAGCCCCCACAGTCCCCAGTCTGTTTCCTATAAGTATGGATTCATGTATTCGGGACACCGCATTTTCATGGAATCATACTATGTGTGTCTGAGTTCCATTTTCAAGGTTTATCTGTGTTGTTGTTTTTTAATAGTTCATTATTCTTAACATATTTTTTTTTAAAAACTTATTCTCAAGTTTGCTAACACACAGTGTGTTCTTGTCTTCAGGATTAGATTCATCTCTTACATATGATACTCAGTGCTCATCCCAACAAGTGCCCTCCTCAATCACCCGTTTTCCCCATGCCCCACAGTCCCCCTACCCCCATCAACCCTCAGTTTTTTCTCTGTATTCATATGGTTTGTCTCCCTCTTTGTTTTTATTTTATATTTTTTTCCCTTCCGCTATGGTCATCTGTTAAGTTTCTCAAATTCTCTGTATGAGTGAAATCATATATGTATCTTTCTCTGACTAACTTATTTCACCCAGCATAAAACCCTCCAGTTCCATCCATGTTGTTGCAGGTGGCAAGATTTCATTCTTTTTTCATCATCGAGTAATATTCCATTGTGTGTGTGTGTATATATATACACCACATCTTCTTTATCCATTCATCAGTTGATGGGCATTTGGGCTCTTTCCCTAATTTGACTGTTGTTGATATCGCTGCTATAAACATTGGGGTGCATGTACCCCTTCGAATCAGCACACCTGTATCCTTTGGATAAATTCCTAGTAGTGCAATTACTGGGTCGTAGGGTAGTTCTATTTTTAAGCTTTTGAGGAACCTCCACACTCTTCCAGAGTGGCTGTACCAGTTTGCATTCCCACCAACAGTACAATAGGGTTCCCCTTTCTCCACATCCTTGCCAACATCTGTTGTTTCCGGAGTTGTTAATGTTAGCCAGTGTGATAGGTGTGAGGTGTCTCACTGTGGTTTTGAAGGTCTATGTTGTAATGGGTGTCAGTATCTCATTCCTTTCTGTGACTGAATAACATTGCATTGTGTGGATGTACACCAGTCTGTGATCCATTCATCCATTGATGGACATTTAGGTTGTTTCTGCTTTTTGGCTATTGTGAATACTATTGCTGTGAAAATCTGTGTGTAAATTACTTTTGAGTACATATTTTCAATTCTTTTGGGTATATACGTAGCAGTGGAATTGCTGGGTTCTGATTTAATTTTTTGAGGAACCACCAAACTGTCTTCTGTAGTGTATGTTTGAATACTGTTTTGAATGTTTATTCAAAACAATACTATGTTTGAATAAGCATAGAAGAAAGATGTGAAAACACACACAGTACCAGTTACCTCAGGATGCTGGGAATGGAGGGCTGATTGAGGGAAGTTAATAAATCCTCCATTTTCTGTTGCTTCACTGGTTACGGTGAGCATGAATTTAAAGATACAGGTAATAAGAAAGGAAAAAAAGCATATAGAATCCGACTGAAAAAGTATATAGTAAAATACAGGATTTTACAAAGAGTCAAATACTCCATAATAAGCTTTTTTTCAAAAAAATTTTTTAATGTTTGTTTATTTTTGAGAGAGAGCACGCAAGAGAACATGTGTGCATGCACGCTAGCGGGGTAGGGGCAGAGAGAGAGGGAGACACAGAATCCTAACCAGGCTCCAGGCTCCAAGCTGTCAGTGCAGAGCCCAATGTGGGGCTCAAACTCACGAACTATGAGATCATGACCTGAACCGAAGTCAGAAGCTCAACTGACTGAGCCACCCAGGCGCCCCTCCATAATAGCTTAATGAAGTGTACATTTCTTTCTAAACTTCAGTTTTAGGATTTCCATTTGACTTCTTTAGAAAAAAAATTTCATGTAAAATTCTCAAGCTTTTAGAAAACTTGATTTTCTCCATCTTTTCCTCTTTTTTTTTTTAATATACGAATCACAGTTATTTAAAAATCTTTGCCTCCTTACTCCAGTATCTGATTTCTTGTGAATCATTTTCTGTTGTAGGTTTTATTTCTCTTGGTTTTCAATCATAAAGTCCTGTCTTTGGCGTGCCTAGTTATTTTTGATTAAATGGGGGAACCTATGTTTTAAAAATTGTGGAAGCTCCAGGAGCACCTGGGTGGCTCAGTCAGCTAAGCATCCAGCTCTTGATCTCAGCTCAGGTCTGATCTCAGGGTCGTGAGTTCAAGCCCCACACTAGGCTCCCATGCAGGGTGTGGAGCCTACTAGGAAAAATTTTATGGAAGCTTCAGATGACATTGCTTTCCCAGAGAGGATTCATTCTTTCCTTCCCCAGGGCACATGGAGTGTAAGGCGATCATTCTGGTCTAGTCTGCCCCTGGGCCCTCCTGTTCCTGGGGCTTAGCTCTTCAGAGTGCTCAGCGGAGGGCCCAGAGCATTTTCTGCCCCTTACCTTTTGCAGGCCCTAGACTCGAATCATGGTTTTCTCAGCACTACGAGACTGTCCCAGACTGCTCTGCTCTTCTGGGGCTTGCGTCCTCAGCCTTCTGCTCCCTGCAGATTCAGCACGTATCTTAAGGGAGACTGGCTGTGTGTTTGAGCCCCTCAAGTCTGCTGTGTCCCTCTAGCCTAGAAAGACCACCAAAGGCCCAGCTAGTGCTGGTAAAAGCTTAAATATTGAGCCCCTTGCCTGTGCACAGAGTCACAAACCTCCCCAATGGCTACAGCAGTCACCTCTTAACCTCTCTGAGGTTTTCTGCTCTTTGGAGACTTACTCCGTCTAGTCTAGTCCTGATGGCCCTCGCTACTCTTTGATGTCCTCAAACAGGTAATTTTTGTTTATCTGTCCTTTCTTACTGTTCTTGGCAGAGTGTAATTCTGCTGCAAGCTACCCTGAACTACCTGGAAGCACAAGTTCCAGGTCTTCTAATCTTAAGCATCTAAGTAGTTCAGAATTCAGTGATCACCATTTGATTCAGGGGGAAAAAGATAATTACTGTACAAAATGATTGGGAACTATACCCATGTTCGTAGATCTAACTATATTATTTGTGCTGACTTTTTCTTGGGATCAGACTGGTTTTGTGTTCTTTGTGTGATGTCACTGATTTTATATTCTGATCCTTTGAAAGAACTCTTCTTAGCTCACTGTAGTCTTTTATTTAAGTCTTGGATTCTTCACCCATCTCCTTAATAGCTCAGTACTTCCTAACCAGCGACCTACCTCATGGCGGGTTCAAGAAGAAAGAGAAGCACTGTTCGGTTTCTCTGGAAATAAATGAGTTGGCTTGACTTGTAAGCCTCTCCACGATACCGCAGACACTGACACCCTGTTTGAAATATTACTTTCCATTTGAAGCCACCTTCAAGTGATTCGTTTTCATGTCGTGAAGGTGTCTCTTTTTGTTGTTGTCTGTTAAGTTATTAGGTTGAATAGTTAAAGTTTTTTTTTACTTCTTGGTCCTCTGGCCTGATCCACAATCAGAGCAGCAGGGAATTTAAGCCACTGGCTGACTGTGTTATCAGTTCCTAAGCTGTCAGGTTCCTTCATGGTATTATTCTTTGGCTCTATAAAAAAAATATTTAGAAGACCAGCAGCATGAGTAGAGGGGCATCTACTTTTGATGGCTTATTTTTGGTGTTAATACAGTTGTAGATAGAAGATGGATTTCCCATGAGGCCACATAGTTCCTTCTGGTTACGCCAATGTCCCAGTTTCCTAAGGCTGCCACAAACTGGGAAATGTATTTTTCCACACTTCTGGAGGCCAGAAGTCTGCTCTGAGTGTTTGTTGGGTTGTCCCTCTCTGGGAGATGTGGGGGAGGATCCAGTCTCTGTCTCTCTCCTGGCTTGGAGTGGCCGCCAGCAACCCTTGGTGAACTTGACTTCCGGCTGCATTCTTCCCGTCTCTACCTCCATCTCTAGTGTCTCTTTGTCTCAGAACTCCCTCTGCCTTTCTCTTAGAAGAATATCTGTCATTGGATTTAGGGCCCAACCTAAATCCAAGATGATCTCATCTCAAAATCCTTAATTACTTATGCAAAGACCCCATTTCCCAGTAAAGTCACACTTACAGAATCTGAGTGGACATATACTTTGGAGGGTCACACTTAAACCCCCTATAGCCTCCATTCCTGGACTTTTATGCGTTCACTACCTTTTCTGATTAAAATAAGTGTGATTCTTCTCCTCAGGGAAAAGGGAGGCTATAGGAGCTGAAACAGATTTCAGTTTGGCCCTATCCTTGAGAGTCAGCATATGGATCCAAATCCAAAGTTATAAGATTCACTTTTTACAGGAGGAGGTTTATTATCTCCTTGGTGTGGGTGGGCTAGGAAAGAATCGTAGAATCAGTATGAGTAGTCTGGAAATATTTTCAGAGACCAGGCACTGTTTCTGGTAGCAGCGGATAAATAGACTTGAGATGTGTTTAGTTTTGTTTTTTTGGGTGAAATCTCATTTTAAGGATCTGCCCCAGATTGGAAGGTAAAGCAGCATGGAAAATAAAAAGCAATAATTTTTATGATTTCATAAGGAAGAAAGGCAGTGAGTTTTCTTTTGCCTTAGAAGTTGAGAGAGAGAAGGTTGGGACTCATTACTGGATGTTTACCAGCAGCAAAAAAGCTAGGAAGGAGGAAATTTAATGTCTATTTATATAACGTGTCAGCTTTTGAGTTTAAACTTCAGTAGATGTGAAATTCAACCATTTTTTGAAGTCATGAAACTGTGCTTTCTTTTCCTGCAGATCGAGGAGACTGGCAGAGGGAAAGAAAGTTCAACTACGGTGGTGGCAACAGCAATCCTCCATGGGGTAGTGACCGACACCACCAGTATGAGCAGCACTGGTACAAGGACCACCATTATGGGGACCGGCGACACATGGACGCCCACCGCTCTGGGAGCTACAGACCCAACAACCTGTCCAGAAAGAGACCTTATGACCAGTACAGTAGCGACCGAGACCACAGGGGACACAGAGATTATTATGACAGGTAGGCAGAAGGTCCTGAGACACCAGGTGCTGACCTCTGCCAGGAGTTTCACTGGTTGAGGGGAAGAGACGAGTGACATACACATTAATGTACTTATTAAATGTTCACTGAACCTCTCATCATGTGCCAGGCATGCTCCCTAGTCCGAACCAATGTCTTTTCCATCAGGGCATTCTCAGCTTGTTGGGGAGGAATCACGGTGTAGACAACTGACACAGTGTGCTAAGTGGATGGTGGAATGTAGAGGTTTTTGAGTTTTTCCTGAGGGCTGAGGCAGAGAGGAGGTTGCTGATTGTTGATTTGGGCCTTGAAAAGTCTGCGAAACAGAAATGGAATAGGCAAGGGTGGACATCCCGAGAGGGAAGTCCAGAAGATGGACACGTTGGTTAGTAAGGAGGCCTTGAATGCCAAATTGTAGGTCTTAAGTTGTGTTCTTTGGGTCACAGGGAGTCATTTCAGTTTTATCCTTCTACTTGTACAGGAAAAGAGTTTTCTGTCTTCTTCTGAGGAAATGTGAAGAAGTGGTAGCCTTGGAACCTTAGAGTCCACAACCAAAATTATTGAGCTTGATGTGAGGCTCTCAGATACAGTAGGTAGCAGGGATCCTGAGATGGGTCCCAGCCCACGGTGTTGCCTGCCACCAGTCCACAGTTTAGGGGTGAAAGACTTTGGAAGCTGTACCGTCTACAACTATACACTGCCATTATGAGCCAAGATTGGAACTTGGGAGAGTTACCAAGTATAGGAAGGGCTGGAGTTTTCTGTATTCTTCCTAGAACAGGACTTGGCTATATTTTAACCTCACAGCAGCTTTGGCTTTTCTTAGGCTAACGACATGCTTTGGTTGGACTTGAATTTAAATTTGGAAAATTTCCCATTCGGCATCTACCTTTTTTCTTTTTTGGAGGATCTGGTAACGCATTATATAGCCAAGTAGCAGCTGTCTCCTTTAGAGGAGGATTGAACTGAACCCCTTACCCCCCAACCCTTCTATATCATCCTGTGTGGCTCCAGTGGGCATTAGCCCTACATTTCTTTGTGTAGATCTGTATTTCTATTCACTATCACTCTTTTTCTGCCCGAGGACCTTTTTTTTTTTTTTTTTAATGTTTATTTTTTGAGAGAGAGAGAGAGACCGAGCATGAGTGGGGGAGGAGCAAAGAAGAGAGGGAGACACCGAATCCGAAGCAGGCTCCAGGCTCTGAGCTGTTAGCACAGAGCCCGACATGGGGCTGGAGCTCACGAACTGTGAGATCATGACCTGAGCCGAAGTCAGAGGTTTTAACCAAATGGGCCACCCAGGCACCCCCCCGAGGACTTTTGTTTTAGTATGGGTCTGCTGGTGGTAAATTCTTCCAGCATTTATACATCTGAGAGAGTCTTTAGTTTGCCTTCATTTATGAAAGGTACTTTGCTGGGTATAAATTCCCAGATTAACACTTTCCATACTTTAAAGATGTCCCTCTTCTGTCTGCTTGCTTTGTTTCTAATGGAAAATGTCATCTTTATCTTTGTTCCTCTTTATAAGCATGTCTTTTTTTTCCCCTTCATTACTGGTTTTCAGCAATTTGATTACAGTTCTGCATCCTGCTGTATTTTTCCTCATGTTCGTTTTGCTTGGGAAGTGTTGAACTTCTTGGATCTATGGGTTTGTCTTTCCTATCAAATTAGGAAGATTTTTTTTTTTTTAACCATTATTTCTTCAGTTTTGTTCCTGTCCCCTCTCCCTCTCATCTCCTTTGGAGATTACGGTTATGCCTGTATTAGGCTGTTGGCATTGATTTGCTCTCACAGCTCATAGATGCTCTGCTTACATTTTTAAATTTTGTTTTCTTTTTGTCTCAGTCGGATAGTTTCTGTTGCTGTGTCTGTAAGTTCACTAAGATTTTCAATGTCTAACCTGCCTGGAGGCCCGTACAATATATTTTGCATTTCATACGTTATAGTTGTATTTCTAGAAGTGGTATTTGAGCTTTTTTTTTTTAACTTAAGTCTTTCTACCTTTTGAAATCTGGAATACAGTTTAAAAATAGTTTTTAGGGCATCAAGGCGACTCGGTTGAGTGTCTGACTCTTGATTTTGGCTCAGATCATGATCCCAGGGTCGTGGGATCACCCTCCGTGTTGGGCTCCATGCTCAGCGTGGAGCCTGCTTAAGATTCTTTCTTTCTCTGCCCTTCCCCTGCCCGTTCTCTTGAAAACAAATAAATAAAATAAAAATAAGAGCAGCAGCTCTCAAAGATGGTAGCTCTTCTTTTAAATACAAAAAACAACAACAACCAGTTTTTATATCCTCATTGGCTGATTCTACCATTTGGATTAGTTTCAAGTGATTAACTTATCTCCTCATTATGGTCTTATTTTCCTGTTTTTTCCATGCCTAGTAACTTTTTATTAGCTGCCTCACCGAGTGCTGGATGTTTTGTATTCCTGTAAGCATTCTGGAGCTCTGTTACGAGAAACAGGTCATCTAGAAGCAGGTTGATTCTTTCAGGTCTTGCTGTAAAGATTTGTCGGTTAGAAAGGGAGCAATGCTCTGGCGAAGTCTGATTATTCCCCCTCACGAGGGCAAGAACCCTTCATTGTACTCCACCGAAGTCCCGTGAAGCTTGAGGCGTTCTGGTGTAGCCAGTGAGAACAGGACCCCCGCACGACTCAGCTGCTGGGTGGTTCTCCTCCGGGCCTTGGGTAGTTTCTGCACGTGTACACCCTTTATAGTGTGCCGGCGAATACCCAGGGGGACCCTTTGCAGGGTTCTGAACTTCTTCCTGTGTGCAGAATTCTCTTTTGCATTCCATCCTGTGAGCTCCAGCTGCCCTGGTTCTGTCCCCGCCTCTCAACTCAGGATGTCTCACCTCCCCGTGCTGAGGCCTGGAAACTGTCTCGGGGCAGCGAGTGAGGTTGTTACAAGCCTCGTCTCATCAGCTTTCCATCCCTCAGGGAATCGCTGTTCTTTGTTACTGGACATCTGGTTGGTGTCTTCAAAACCATTTTTTGGTCCCTTTCTTCTTGTTTCAGGTAGGAGGAGGGTGAGTCTAGTTCCCCGTATTCCACCTTGACTGGAAGTTGAAGTCACCTGCTCTCTCTTTTGTTTAATGAGGGGAAATTCACATGAACTGAATTAATTGTTTTAAACTGAACAATTTAGTGACCTTTAATATATTCACAATGTTGTGCAACCACTGCCTGTGTCAAGTTCCAAACACTTTCATCATCCCGAAGCAAACCCCATGACCCTTAAGCAGTCACTCCCTTCTGCTGTCTCCGCAGCTCCTGAGAATTATGGATTTACTTATTTTGGGTATTTTGTATAAATGAAATCATACAGGATGTGCCCTTTTGTGACTGGCTTCTTTGGACACTTAGCATAATGCTTGAGTCTCATTCACATTGTAGCATGCCTTGGCACTTCATTTCTTTTTGTGGCTGAATAATATTCCATTATATGTATATGCCACATTTTGTTCATCCGTTCATTCGTTGATGGACATTTGAATTGTTTCCACCTTTGGCCATTGTACATAGTGCTGCTGTGAACATGAGTATAAAATTATTTGTTTGAATACCTGTTTTCAGTTCTTTTGGGTCTATACCTAGGAGGGAATTGTTAGATGGGAGTTCTACGTTTGGCTTCTTAGAAACCACCTAACTGTTTTCCACAGTGGCTGAGACAGTTTACATTCCTATTAGCAACGTATGAGAGTTGGAATTTTCCCACATCTTTGCCAACACTTAACTCTGTGTGTGTGAACACTTACTCTGTGTGTGTGTGTGTGTGTGTGTGTGTGTGTGTGTTAAACATGGCCATCCTAGTGGGTGTGAATCGGGTAAGTAGCTCGTTGTGGTTTTGATTTGTATTTCCCTGATGATTAACATTCTTTAAAGATGTTGAGCATCTTTTCATGTGCTTAGTGGCCATTTGTAGATCTTTGGAGAAATGTTTAGTCCTTTCCCCGTTTTTGACTTGGGTTGTCTTTTTGTTGTTGACTGGTACCAATTTTCTTTTAATAGGATAACAAGCAGTTTACTGTGGTGCTAAGTAAAAATTTTACTATTCTTTACATGGAGTCAATTTTTTAAATAATTTATTTAACACTTTATTTATTGTTGAATGATTGGGTTGATTGTGGCTTTTGCTGTTACTAACAACTTTTCGATTAATTTCTGTGGCTCTTTTTCTCCCAGGCCAGGTCAAAGAATATGAAAATGTTTGTAGGTCTGGCCAGTTTTGCTGAGGGGAGTGCGGCTTTATAGAACCACCAGTGATTCAAGGGCATGCTTGTTTCATTGCAGACTTGAGGTTGTATGTCATTTCGTAGGATGGGTTTTGCCAATAAGTACAAAGTAGCCCTTTTTTATTACTTTTGTTTTTTTGTTTTTCCGATTCCTCGTAATGTGAACAGCTGTGAACTCTGAGTCCTTAGGAAGGGCCCTTGAGTGTGAGCCGTGGGTGGGTAAGCCGGTGGGCGAGGAGGAGGGGTGGGCTTGAGCTGTCAGCTAAGCCTTGTGTCTCTGTTTCAGGCACCATCACGACTCCAAGCGGAGGAGAGCTGATGAATTTCGGCCTCAAAATTACCACCAGCAGGATTTCCGACGAATGTCTGACCACCGTCCCCCTGTGGGCTACCATGGCCAGGGACCCTCGGACCATTACCGCTCTTTCCACACAGACAAACTGGGGGAGTATAAACAGCCCCTGCCCCCCCTGCACCCCGCCGTCTCAGACCCTCGCTCGCCCCCTTCTCAGAAATCACCCCACGATTCCAAGTCACCCCTGGATCACAGGTCTCCCTTGGAGAGATCACTAGAACAGAAAAACAACCCAGATTATAACTGGAATGTTCGGAAAACATAAAGGACAGCTGGGAATGAAGGGGAGAGCAAGAGTCATTAAGCACCTGGATATTTTTGGTCTGATCCAGTAGGAGCCAGTTATCTAGACCAGTGAGTGGAGTTTCTGGACATGACGCTGCTGTCAGCTCGCCAGTGGAAGGAGCACCTCGAGGAGCGGGGGGCCTTTCACTCGGTCCAGCTTGGGTTTGGGTCGCCACTCCTGCACTTTGACACCCCCTCCCATTCCAGCCTGGTCCTGGCCTCTAACTGCAAGAGGTGCTAGGAGGAAGACGTGACTTTTGTGTCCCAGCTTCGTGGGCTGTGTTTCCCCATTGAAGGAAGAAGGGATCTCAGAGTCACGAGGATTTTTGTTGCCAGGTCCGTGTGCCCTGGGCCCGCGTGCGGTGGGCTGGGAAGGAGCGTGTGTGTGAAGGTTGCCGGGACCTGCCAGACCGAGCGTAATCTGCTTCACTGTGATGTGACGGATGCTGCTGACGGGGGGCCGGGGCGTGGGTTTCGCCTCTTAGGACTTGAAGGGGAGCAGGTACACTCCTCACATGTGTTCTTGGGAGAACCGTACACTTGGGCCTCCTCGTGATGCCTGTGGTGCAGGGGCTGGTGGGGAGCAGCTTCCGCGGTGGCCCTTTCCCTATAACACTAACCTTTCCCACACTATCTGGACATTTCAGAGGTTCGGTCTCTTGAGCGGGTCTCCTCTGCCCCGGTGCCGGGGAGAGTCGGCCCGTCTGGCTGACTCGTCCGTACTGTGAGTTTGTGGCAGCGTTGCAGCTGGCGTGGGTCTTCCTTGGCTGGGAGTGGGCTGGGGACTGCTGGTGGGAGGGGGGGCGGTGCAGCCAGGGACCCAGCATCCCTGGACGAGCAGTCTGAGGACAGGGCCTGGAGAGGAGGGGAAGATTGCTGCAGGCGTGGGCCCAGGCAGGGGTGCGGGCGGCAGGCGCCCTTCCCGGGGGAGGTTTGGGGGGCTTCAGTGTTGTGCCAGGTCAGCGTTTGCAGCCGCACTCGTTATTTGAGTTCCCTTCGCACAGCTTGAAGAAGTAGACTGCATAGAACATGTATCTCCTGACACCACGGGGTGGGTGGACACGTGAAGCCTGGGTCCCTGTGGGGAACAGGCTCCCACTCCCAGTCGGAGATCATTAGAATTGAACTCCGTTGTTTTTAGAATGAGATCAAATAAGGTATAAACCTAAGGTAAAGTTTTTCCAAAATAGGAAGCCTCCAAGGACAGGGGACTGAGCTGCAGACAGTAGGAGTCCTACTAGGGTTCAACAGAGTCAGAAGTGGGAAGGTGAGTCGGTTGCACCAATTAATCAGGCTCCTTTCATTTTACGGATTACTGGGCCTTCCGTTCTATTCCCTTTAAATATAGCTTGCCAGTATTGTTGGACTACCCAAAGGCCTTTCTAGATGGAATAACTGACTTGAACCTACACTGTGCCTATATGCGTCCAGGCTCAGAGCTGGTGACCACCTTTCCATTGGGCGTGCGCAGGGTTAAACTTCCGGAACTAACCTGTGAGGACTTAAACCGTGATCACTTACTTGCTGGTAACCCAGGCAGCGCCATTAATGCCTTTACTGAGAAATTCCCAAGTCAGCTCACCCTAGGGAAGCAGATGTGGCTTTGGTGGGTCGTCACTGCACGCAGCCTCGTGGCGTTGGCCGGGCGGGAGTTCCACATGAGAGTCTGGGTCCTCACAGCTTGTGTCGGGAGCTTAGTGGGCCTGCCCCCTACTTGTTTATCTTTCTTGGGACTGGGGTTCACCGTGGGCTCGTATCCGGTAAACATGCGCCGGACCACAGCCCAAAGGAATACCTGGGAGCCTCTAGCCACAGCTGCCCCACCGGGCACATGCTGTGACCCCCACCAGCTTAACTTCTTGCTGACAGTACTGACACTACCCTGTGTTTTTCTTGCCCAGGCCAAGGAGGAGGGCTAGGTTGGCTTGTCTCGTCCTGTAGTGGGAGGGAGGGGGAGGGATGAGCCCCAGCCCAGGCTGTGTCCCCTGGGAAACCAGGAAAGTCACTGGAGGCCCTGTGTTTCAATACTCATCAGGGTTTTTTTCTCTGAAGTTGACAGGAGATGTGAGTTATTCCCAAAGATGTCTCATCATGAAGAAAACGGAACTTCCTTTTGTTTACATTCAGGACTTGTAGTGCCATATGATGTAGCAAAAGGCAATACTAGCCAGATCAGTGTTAAATTGATTATAAAATTACAGTATCCCCATAAAAGCATCTGCTTTAGGTGTTGAAGTATGTTTGAAGAGTGGGTTGGGAAAAAGGAGACATTTCCTCATTGACCTAAATCAGTATGAATACTGTATGCTTTTATCAAAAACAAATTTGCACAGGTAGGAATTCTCTCCCTTGCGGGTGGGGTGAAATGTCCCAGGAACCTGCGAGGGTGGTGCTCCGCGGAGCCTAGCTTCGAAAGATTCAGTAATTGGGTAGAGACTGCAGGGGTTGAGGAAGAGGGGAGTTGGCATTACCTGAAGTCTGAATATGAACAAGGGGTAGCGTGGTATCCCATAGCCCTGGGAAAGGGTGCAGTGAGAGCCCCAGGCATCACTGAGGTCTCTCAGAGACGCAGGAGAGAAGCAGCCAGGCCCTCTGCAGAGCCCCATCCGATGGCCCCTGGTCCCCCTCTTTCCTCCTAGTCCTTGCTTTAGCCCTTCCACGGGAAGCCAGAACACTTCTCACATTGTGCTGCAGACACTCTAGCCTGATGCCCGAGAGCTGCATCAGGATGTGCGGTGCACACGCGATTCGGTTATGAATTCACACGGGGACGCAGGAGTCCTACAGACCAAAATCCACTCGTCAGCTGGAGCGGTGGCCCGGGGCCCAGCACTGGCAGTCTTCCGGGCTCTTTTGAGGGCCGCGGTGTTGGGCGGGGAGAGCCAGGCCAAGGGTCCAGGCTGCTTTATTCCTTCTGACCCCACTCGTTTGGGGACAGTTGGTTTTTCTTTATTGTAAAATTGTGGACTTTTCAAACCTGTTGACTAAACAGTAATTAATTTATATTTGTGAAAAATGCCACTGTCCTAGTGATTTCTGATGTAAATAATGTTTATATAGTATGTATTAAATTTTCCTACATTGTAAAACTGCTGTACTTTTGATTCTTGTGTATTAAACAGTGTTACTAAGGATTTTTAGCATTGGGCGGACACGTTGCGTTGCATCAGTGGGAACTGTGACCACATGCACGACCGGCTCCCTTCCCCTGGCTGCCGGGTCGCTCAGCCTGTTTGACAGCTTGTAAAATGGAGCCTTTTGAAGTCGCATTGTTCTGCCTACCAGCTCCAGCGTGTTGTTGGGTCCAGGACCCTCACAACCGCAGGTTCCTGAGATGTTCCCTGCGTAGCCACTGCAGAGGGTAAGAGGGTAGTGGTCCCTGGCCAGGCAGCTTCCTGCGCTTGAAGGGATTACCGGGACGAGCTGCAGCCCCTGGCGGAGCAGAGTGGCCCGCCCTCTCCCATGCTCATGCCGGGGAAGGAGCCCTGGAGACCTGGAAGGTCATTTTGAAGACCTGTGTCATCCAGACAGGAGTCCTGTACCCCCTCTTCCACCCAGAGGAAGTGAACACAGTGTCTGCCAGCCCACAGCCATGAGGGGAATTTAACAGTTGGGTTATATATTCATGAAGAGGGAAAAAGGCATTTTATAATGGAAACACTGACACGAATGTTAACTCTAGCAGTTTGGCACGGGGGCAGGCCCGGCTCCTGCGAGGCCCAGACGGAGGAGGGGTGGCCCAGCCCGCGGGTGGAGATCCCGTCTGAGTCGGAGCTGGAGAAGGTTGCCAGACCCAAGGGGTTTTGCTAATACTTGGGAGACTTCAGAACCAAACTCTAGTCTTCTCCAACCTCTTAATTCCTGATACCCAATAAACGCATACGTTCGCTCCATTAACTCCTGGGATTGTCAACCCCGGAGACCTGGCCTCGCTCGGCCTCGCTCAGCCTCGCTCAGCCTGGCCTACACGGGAGGGAGAGGCTGGGATATTTGGTGCACCGGGTTCTTGAGTCCAAGACTCAGAAGAAGAGCTGAGGGCTCCTCCTGCCGATAAACAACTCACAATCATGTTGCAACTCACAGCTCAGCTGGAACATCTTTGGGAAACTTTTAAGAAACGAGCACTGCACTAATCAGCTTAGGATTTACAATAGCAACGCGACTTCTAAACCGACTGCTGCCAAGAAGCCCTCCTTTTACTGGAAGAAGCAGGCTCGAGGCCCCCTCCCTCCTCCCTGGCGGGGCCTTGAGTGTCTGGCGTGAAGGCAAGCCCTCCTCAATTAGCACCAACTGAAAGGTCACTTACTGCAACACAGGGCCCCGAGGTTTGCCAGACCAGTCCAGACTTCGGGTGCCAACCTGTGGCTCTTTAAAGGAGCAGGACCAGGTTTGCCGCAGAGGCTGTGACTTCGCTGTGGCTGTGCTCCCCCACCCCTCGCATTCTGAGGCTGGAATCCCACTCAGCCCGTCGCCTCCCAACCTGCGCCCTCTATTTGTTCCGCTATGTGAATTGGGAAAGAGACGGAGCCCGAGCAAATAAAAGCTCTTCGTCCCCGTAGAAACCTGGGCCCTCATGGGGCTGGGGGACCCCGTCCTCGGCTTGACGTCTGGGGCTTTCCCGGTCGGATCTGTGGCCATGTGATCTGGCTTTGTGTGGGAACATG
This sequence comes from Cryptoprocta ferox, assembly GCA_028646485.1. Lineage (NCBI taxonomy): Eukaryota > Metazoa > Chordata > Mammalia > Carnivora > Eupleridae > Cryptoprocta > Cryptoprocta ferox. The sequence goes on along the minus strand of CM053560.1, from coordinate 126,251,146 downwards.
ACCATGCTTGCCCCTCTCACCTCAAAAACGGGCAGGATTATCTACTTCTTGGGGCCAGCCGCCTCATGGAGTGTTCACACACGGTATCATCTTAAGTTTTTTGTGTGTGACCCCCAAAGGGAGCTGTCCTCGCTGACCACGTGCATCACGGTGGCTTTGGTGGAGGGGGGCCTCGATGGTCTAAAGGGACTGGCAGGAAGGTCAGTGTGTGGTCTCCACGGGGCCCCGCCCTGTGTGCAGTTGAGCAGGCGGACTTCGCATGCACACCCTCATTTGCACACCAAGGAGGCAGCTTCTAGAGGTGAGAAGCTCACACAGGGGAAATGGCGAAGGTTTGTAAGCCCTTAAAGGCTTCATCAGTCCTTGCTGCGAGGTGGGGGAAGATGGGGACACCGTGGAGGGCACTTGCCGGGCAGGCCGGGCTTAGCATTCTGCCCCATCAGCCGTCAGCTCACCAGAGGGGCCCAGGAAGAGGCCTTGCTCTAGGGGGGAGACTAAATCCCAAGAGGAAGGCCCTGCAGGGAGCTCACAGTCCGACGGGGACTGGACAGTCACGAGAAAGTTTGTCCCTCCCAAGATCTTGAGCACCTTCTATGGGCAGGGCCCTGTTCTAGAAGGTGGGGACACACCCACGGTGAACCAGGACGAGGGCCCCGCCCTCCGAACGGAGAGGTGGCGAGGCACACCTAGACCGACAATAAGAGGACAAAAGGTCGCTTCAGGGCCAGGACATGGGAGTGGGGACAGGTGCCCCGGGCCCTGAGGAGGCGGGGAAGGCATGCATCTGGGCAGTGGACAGAGCTGGGGCTGCACCAGCTGGCATTCTAGCTCTCTGAGCCTCAGCTACGGAGAATGTCAGGCTGTGGCGGGGTGAGGGCCACGGCTTGGTGGCTGCCATCAATGTCGGAGGGCCGGGCTGGAACATCCCAAGAGACCCCTCATGCCACCAGACCTGGGGCCTGAGTTGTATTTGGAAAGTAGTTTCCCCTTCATTCCCTGACTGAGGGTCCTGAGTGAATGTAGTTCTAGAATCTTCCTGCAGGGGGCAGAAGACATCCACAAACAGCCCGCCTCGCTGCCAACGCCTCCATTTACAGAACCCCCCGGGGGAGTCTTACCGGCCTCCTCCGCCCTGGCGGGCCGCCTCCCTTGGCCGCAGAACCCAGGCTGGAGCCAGAGACGTGGAGCCACCTCATCCCCACCGGAAGTGTGACAGGGGACGGGGAAGAGGAGAGGCTGCAGGAGGAAGCCGGCCTCACCTGCTCCACAAGCAGGAGGCCCAGGGCGCAGTGCTGGCCCAGCCCTCTCAGCCAGCAGGGCGGGCTCTCTCCCCACCAGCCAGCCCTGAAAGCACTGACACGTCCAGCAGTTGTTCGGGATGCACAGCCTCCTGCCTGCTCCTTCCGGGTCCAGCCTTCCCTCCGTGTGGCCGCCAGAGGGACGTGCTGAGCCACAAGGTCCAGGCATCCCTCTGCTGCTCCCCGTGACCCTCACCTCAGCCCCAAGCTCCCTTGGCTTGGGTCCGAAGCCCTCGATGACCTGCCCTTGCTGGCCACTCGGAACTTCGAGCCGCCTGCCTGGTGCCAGCCAAACCCTCAGGGAGCCGAATCTAAGGGTGACAGCCCGGAGCGGGTAGGAGGAAGTAGAGGCAGTTCGCCGGCCACTGCGATACGTCTCAGTGTCGCAGGGCCTGGGATGGCTCTGCTGGGGCGGGCGGGCTCTGTGGCCCTGGCTGCCTTACCCCAGGCCCTGGCCCGGGACGCTGCACCAGGCTCAAGGGTGAGGAGACAGGAAGGTGTGACGGTGGCAGCAGCAGGTGGGCTCACACCAGAGGGGCCTCAGTCCCAGCGAGGAGACCCAGGGCTGAGGAGCACAGGCTCCGGAGACCCCGTCTGCCCCGTCCGCCTTCAAGTCGGGGTTCAGCCCTGACTGTGGTGAGCTGGGCCGGATGTTAACCTTCAGGGGGGAGGGAACCACCCGAACCCGATGGGGGAGCCCATGCTAAGGACGAGGTAAGCTGAACCCCCGTTACTGTGGCTAGTGGTCCTCAGCGTGGCCCAGCCTAAGCCTGGTAACGTGTCATGAGGTCAGGCCCACAGCCTGCCCCTCCGTGCCCCCCGAGAGCCTGGGGCTGAGGCCTCTGCGGGCCCCCCTGGCTCCTCTTCCCACATTTTGGTGGCCCCACCACAGGGGCTGGGGGCCTCCACTGAAGCCCATCCCGCATGTCACCGTGACCCCGGTGCCCTAGAGCGCGCTCATTCCTTCCCTCGAATTCTCTCTGAGGCCTGTTCTGCCAGCGGTGCACACAGTAATCAGATTAGCTAATTCCCTCTCGACTGCGCGCTGGCTTGGTGTTTCCCGAACCTGGGGCCTTCAGCTGTATGATGGGGAGAATAGCTCTTAGAGATTTCTGGAAGAAAATTAAAACTTTTTCTGTTGGGGCGCCTGGGTGGCTCAGTCGGTTAAGCATTTGATTTTGGCTCAGGTCATGATTTCACAGTTCGTGGGTTCAAGTCCCGCGTCGGGCTCCGTGCTGACAGCCCAGAGCCTGGAGCCTGCTTTGGATTCTGTGTCTCCCTCTCTCTCTGCTCCTGCCCCACTCACACTGTCTCTCTCTCTCTCCTTCAAAAATAAATAAACATTAAAAATTTTTGTTTTAATTTTGATGAACATTTAAAAAATATTTATTTTGAGACAGAGCAGGGGAGGGGCAGAGAGAGAGGGAGAAAGGGCTCAGCGCAGAGCCTGATGTGGGGCTTGATCCCATGATCATGAGATCATGACCTGGGCTGAAATCAAGAGTCGACACTTAACTGATTGAGCCACCCAGGTGCCCCTTGGTGAACATTTTAAAGAATTAATCTAAGCAAATCCTGGATGATCTGGAAGGAATGGGAAGAAGAAAGGAACCCAGGACCAGGCTTATATTGGTGCCAAGCAGCGAGTGCTACTTCCGCAGGTGGACAGGGGGACACGAGGCAACAAGTTTCACAGGGGTCAAAGAGTGAAAAGAAGCGGAGGTCCAGAGCCACTGCCTGGCAGCAGTGACAGGGGCCCGGACAACCCCACCTTCGACACACGAAGAGGGCCCACTCGACATCCGCAAAACGGTGTCATCCATCACTGTAATTTAATGCTGTTTGTTTGCGTTTTGTTTGGGCTTAATTGGTAAATGTTGTCTGGACTTAGAGTTGAAAGGAGCTGTAATTACAATTTATTACAATTAGGAATTTATACCTAGCCTCATGAATTATAAAAGCTCCAGCCATGGAGGGCCTGGAGAAACACTGGCTCCCGGAAGGGGTCTGCACATCATGTATGTTTGGGAACCCTGCGCTGTTCGTGACCTGAACCTGGGAGTAAATGAAGCAGCCCTGTGGGATGTGCCTGTGGGAGCAAAAGCCACCGTCTGCAGATGGCTACTGGGTATCGCTCCAGGCCCTTTGTTTCATGGTATTTTTTAAGTGTTATTTATTTTTGAGAGAGAGAGAGAGAGGGAGAGAACACGAGCAGGGGAGGGGCAGAGAGAAAGGGGGACAGAGGATTCAAAGGGGGCTCTGTGCTGACAGCAGCGAGCCCCATTTGGGGCTTGAACTCATGAACCATGAGATCATGACCAGAGCCGATGTCGGATGCTTAACCGACTGAGCCGCCCAGGCTCCCCTGCTTTATTGTATTTTTAGAATCACGTCCTCATGAAAATGCAAGGAGGCAGGATTTGTCCCCATTTTTCAGTTGAGGATCGCGAGGCCCCGAGACTTAGAAAATGTGCCCAAGATCACACATCTAATGAGGGGTGGAGCTCAGACTCCACCGGGCTCCGCCTACTTCTCAGGGCCAGCTTGGCACTGCCTCCTTCAGTGGCTTCCCTTACTGTCACCCAAGTACCCTCCCTGGGACTCAGTCCCAACCTTCCCCCTGTTGTAGATGAGCGGGCTCAGAAGCCATGTGTGACTGGCTCGGGGACAGAGGACTAGCAAGTGGGGACAACCAACATGCCATCCCCATGGCCATTCTGCACCCCCTTCCCTGCTCCACTCACAGCAAACTAACTCGTGCACCGTCTACCTCTCTCTCAAGAAGTTGGTCCCCCTCGGGCAGGCACATTCATCAGCGGGGGTCACTGCTCTATCCCCAACACGGAGCTTGGTGCCTGACACCTCACAGGGCCTCTGTAATTATTATGTGGAGTAAACAAATGGATCCCCCAAACCCAGACCATGATGGGACACATAGGAGATGCTCCTAAAATGTTTGTGCAAGAAATGAAGGGAGGGAGGGAGAGAAGGGAAGGCAGGAATGACTCTGTTGCTGTGTTAGACCGACAGAATGGACACCCAGAGGGACAAGGCTGTGGCCACTTGCCTTAGGGATTCATCTCCAATCGTTAGCAAAGGCAAAGGTGTGTTAAGTCAGCATGCGGTTGTCCTGAAATGTGTAGCGGAGAGGGGCCCTGGTTTCTGATGGTCCAGACCCCCCGGCCCCCCCCCAGACCTGAAGGCCACTCGGGAGCCCCGCTCACCAAGCCTCCCTTCTAGGATGGAGTCTGGCCTTCAAGCCACCTGAACTCCAGGAGAGAGGTGGCTGGGGGTTCCACCGTGATCAATCACTACTGGGATCAAACACTTGGCAGGGTGCCCGGAAGGTGGCCAAAAACTGTAGCTGTCATGATGAGGTGACTCAAGTCTCCATGCAAATGGGAGTGGGGTCCAGGCCAGCAGCTGGATCATGTCTGAGATTGCTTGTCCCCCACCTGGGGAAGCTGATGACCACCCCTGGACTGTGGCGGCCCAACCGAGAACTCTCTGGACCCCTCGGGGCATCTCCATTCTTGGACTCTAAGCCTCTCAGACTTCAGATCTGAGGGACCCTGTCTCCCATCCTCCTTCTCTTCAGGGTCCAGGTTTGAAGTCCCTCTACCCACCCAGCCTCCAGGCAGGGGTCTGGCCCCACGTTCTGCTCACCCAGGACCAGAACCCTGAGTTGACTCCACTGCTGTTTGGGGGGCCCTCGAGCCCCTTCTCTGTCCTCAAGAGAAGAGCAAGTAGGTGGCACGAGGGTGGGTGTTCATCTGGAAGCGAGGCAATGGCATCTACCTTCCGGGGCCTTGTGAAAATTGTCAAGGCAATTGAGAGACTCAAGGTCAGGTTTGTGTGTAGGTATTTCATCTTCAGGAGGACAGTGCGAGGGAAGTGAGTCATTATTCCCTCATGGCTGAGAGAGAGCTGAGGCTGAGAACGGTTACATCTCACTGCTGTCACACGATCAGTAGGCGTGACCGCCGCTTTGGACAAAGCGAACTCATCTGGCCTGGGGAGGGTTCTGGCTCTGGCCAGAGGGAGGCTGGAGGTGAGCAGGAATGGCTTCAAGTGTGGAAGAATCTGTGGGCCATCACTTCGTTCCTCTGGGCAAGGATGAAATGAGGCCACATCATGTGCCCTCGTTGGCCTCAGGATCTACGCTGCCTGGGATTGTGTCCCCTGACCCCAGAAACGCCCCCACTCCGACCACACCATGCCTTGTATATCCGCTACTGCCATCTCTTAATTAAGTCCGTTCTGCTAGAACTCTCTGAGAATGTTCCTTTCTGGTCCTCTCCTTCAGGGCACTAGGCACTTCCCCATGTTGCAAGCAGGAAACGATTTAATGGTCAAAAGTGCAGAAAGCCCAAAGGATGAGGAAGGGGGCTAAAGGGAAGTTGTTGAAATAGCTGGTGGGGTCTGTACCCCAGGACAGCAAGTGGCTCCATGGAATTAGAGGTCCTTAGGCTCCTAATTAGGGTGTGCGGGGTTCCCACTGACCCCCCGCCAGAATACCAAGCTTCTCTCTGGCCCAAGTAGGAGCTGGATAAAGAGCTCTTCAATTCTTTTCTTTTTAAATTTTTATTCAATTTTTTTTTTTTTTTTAAGAGAGAGAGAGAGCAAGCCGGGGAGGGTCAGAGAGAGAGAGGGCGAGAGAGAATCCCAAGCAGGCTCCATGCTGTTAGCACAGAGCCTGACGTGGGACTCGAACTCACAGACTGTGAGACCTGAGCCAAAACCAAGAGTTGGACGCTCAACCGACTGAGCCACCCAGGTGCCCTGCTCTTCAATTATTTCAAGAGTTGGACAACTAAGGCTAATCAGACCAAAGAGATATGATTTGGGGACCACAGCTAAGAGAAGAACGCATGACGCAAAGTAGGGTCCCCACCCACCCTTAGTGTCTGGTAGGAGACAGGTGTGTAAGGCTTGAGGCGGGGCCTTTGCTTCAAGTGCCCTCTCTCCAGGTCTGGGTCAGCCTGGGGGCAGGCAGGGCCAGGGGCTTCCCCCTGGATGCCAGCTCAGGTGTGACCCCATGAAGGCGGTGTCACCTGACTGGTGGGATGGGAAAGGGAGGGAGTAGGTGCTTGTTGGGGTCTATGCTTGCTTGGAGAGTGCTTCCTGTATTCTGTTATTTCCTGCACCGGTCTTCCCAGGAGTCCCTGGGGGATGGCCACCACCCTCATAGTGCAGAGGGTGTCACACAGCCAACAAAGCCAGGAGTACCGTGGGCCTCCTTGTAGCCCACGGAGGCTCTAGCTCACCAGCCAGTAGGCGTGGGGTGTTGATACTGCCCCTCCCAGGATTCCTTGCTGTTCTCTGAAGTGTCTGTCTTACAGTTTTAACGTGGCGCTGCCCATCCGGATCAGAACTTCAGTCCATGCACCATTTGGTATGTGGGGTAAAGCCCCATCTTGGTGAGCCCAGTTGTCCTTTCCCAAGCATGTGGCCCAGGGTCGCCTGGAAGTGCGGGGCTCCCAAGGGTCTCTGCTGGAGCATGGCCTTGGGACTGGCCACCAAGTGACAGCTGGTAGAGCCCCCACCTAGTCTTACCGACCACAGCCCCGCCCCCGGCTTGTTGAGTGACAACTTCACTTTGCTGCGGAAGTTTCTTCTGTGGGCGCCGCACTCCTTACACATCTGCTCCCGGGAAGTGCACATCGATTAATTAGTCCAGCTGCGTGTGCTTTCTGATGTGTCCCAAAGTAAAATTTTTGTCCCCAAATAATGTGTCCCAAACCCGCTGCCCCCGTGGCTCAGTAAGTGGCGCCACAGTTTACCCAGGCGCTCAGCGCCCGCGCTGGGTTCTCCCCCTCGTCAACCCCGGCCTGCAGCACCTCCATGTTCTACCCCAAAGCGGATCATTCCTGGCACTTCTGGCACCACCCCCACCACCCCGCTTCCGACTAGCTTTGTGCCGGAGCCCCCAGCGTCCTCTCTCTCCCCCACCTTCCCATGGCTGGAATGATCCCTTTAAAACCCAAGTCGGACACATTCCGCCCCGGCTCAGAGCGCAAATGGCTTCCTCGGGCCCCAGCAACAAAACATCAAGTCCCCTCTCCGGTCCGCCGGCCTGCAGTGCTCCCTCCCGCGGCCCCGAAGCCTCACCTGGACGGCGATCCTCCCACTCGCTGTGTCCAGCCTCATTCTTTTCTGCTGCCCCTTAAACTCTGCCGCTGCCGGGCCAGGCTCCTTGCTCTCACTGGCCTCTCCGCATAGAAGGTTCTCCCCAGACCTTTGCCAGGCTCAGTCCCAGAATTCACGCAAGTGATCTGACAAAGGTGCGCCCCCACCCCCATCCCACCAGATGGAAGCTCCTCCCCGCCTTCCTCCAATCCAGGTGGGCCTCCTGCAGATGAACCTGCTTCCCTTTCCTTTGTGGTGCTTCTCAGCACGGGACATTCGACTGGGTCACCCTGTTGTGTAGTGGCCGATCTCCCCAGCGAGACTGTGTGGGCTCTGCTGAATGTCCTCAGTGCCCGCCATCAGGAAGCAATTGCCCAACGAAGGGGCGCCTGGGTGACTCAGTCCCTTAAGCGTCTGACTCTTGGTTTCTGCTCAGGTCATGATCTTGCAGTTTGGTGAGTTCGAGGCCTGCGTCGGGCTCTGTGCTGACAGTGTGGAGCCTGCTTGGGATCCTCTCTCTCCCTCTCTGTCTCTGCCCCTCCCCCACTCCCTGTCTCTCTCAAAATAAACTTAAAACAGTTTTAAGAATCGTCAAATGAGTAAACGAACACCCGCCCCTCCAAGGGGAGAGGACCTCCGTTTTGGGCGGCCTGTCTGGGCTACTCTAGGGCCAATGTGGGAGGTAATTTATGAGCATGAGCTGGTTGGATTTCTATAATGACCTTGGGAGGTAGGTACTCATAATTCTGTTTTACAAATAAGGAGTCTGAGGCTCCAAAAATCCATGGGAGACCACACAGCTAGTGACAGGCAGAGCCAGTCTGGACGCCAAGTGGGCCTGCAGCCCAAGGCTGAGGGCCACCTCCCGCTCCACGCCGCTGGCTGGCATCACTGTGATGAGCCCCACTCATGCCTGGCTCCCACGAGGCTCTGCCCAAGGGTCCCCGGAACTCTTTTCATCCCAGAATTCACCCCCTTCGTTAGAAAGGACCCTCATTTCATTGACTTTCGCCCCCTCTCTCCTGTCTTCTCTCCTTACAAATTCTGGTTTGCCACCCAAGATCTCCAAGAGTTTTTGCCACATGGCAGCACGCTGAGATGCAGCGCGGAGACATACCACCATCTGCTAATGCATTTCCCTCCCGGCTGGCTGGCCTCCGTCACCCTGGCTGGCACCGAGGATGCCGCTCCGAACCCAGCCCGCGGCGCAAGACAAGCCACTTCCTGGGCATCTTTTAGCTGCAGACTGTGTTCCATATTCATGATGAAATGCAAGTTTCCATGTTCGTGGGCAACTACTAGCATGGCACTGGCAAAGGATTCCAGCTGGTGAAATTTAGGGGCCTGTACGGATTCCAAACCAAGAATACTTTCTGGCAAGTGCCGGAGCATTTTCATCTGACGGTGAACGGGATTTTTTTATTTCCAATCTTGTGCGTCCTGCCTGGCTTCTCGGTAATCGGTTCTTGTGCGCTGGCCCAACGCCAGGGGCTCTGCTGGCTCCGTGGCGCCTCCCGTGGTCCTTCCATCCCGCCTGCTACTGAGAGAGAGGCCTGTGGGTCCCGACAGTTCAGGCAGTGGGGTCAGATGTGACGGTACCTTTGGACTTGTTTTGTCCCTTTTAGCCTGGTTCTTCCTCCCCAAGCCTGGGTGTCCCATGTTCCCTCTGGGAGCCTGTGTGAGAGCTGGGTTCTAGAAAGTTCTCTCTTGCTGCCCTTGACTTTCCTCTCTTGTGTGGATGGTTACATGCTCATTCGGTGGATTCCCTCCCGCACTCGCTTTTTGGTTTACTTCTCTCCCAAGCTCCCAGGGCCTGTGTGGCCCTCCCTGCCCACCTCCCACTGAGTGCCTCGCTCAACCCCTGCTGCTCTGCGAAAACAGCGACACCAGCACTAGACACCCACCGCGTGCCAGGCCCTGTCCTAAGCACTTTTATATCAACTCCCTGAGTCTCCAAACAACCTTGTGTGATAGATACTCCCCACTTCACAGAGGAGGAAACAGAGGCTCAGAGGGGTTGAGTGACTTGCCCAAGGTCACAGGGCTAGGAAAGTGGAGAACCCAGGATGTGGCCTGGCTTAACGGTGCTGCTATTCTGCCTCCTGACATTTGGTGTTAAGAGCAGACGCAGACAGGGCAGAATGGACCTAGGTGTATATACATCTTGGCCCTGCCCTCGCTAAGGACCCTAGGCAAGTCAATTCATTCCTCTGGAGTCTCTGTTTCTTTGTCTGTGAAATGGGCATGAATTTGTTCCTGATTCACTGGGTAGTTTGAATCAGGTGATGAAAGGTGATGACAGCCAGCAGTGAACCTGGCCCTCCAAGCAGGCCTTGGTCCCCTCTGTGGAGCCATCACTGTGTCCCTGGGCTATGTGAGTAGGGGACCTGCAGGGAAGGTGACAGCCGAGCCCACCCAACCTCGTGCCCCCCCCCCTTCATGTTCCTCCGCCACGTGGCCATCGGGGTTCTTGGACTGCCTCACGCCCCATAAGGAGAAAAAGTAATTTTTGAGGAGTAGGGGCCTGTGTTAAACTGCTTCGCCCTCCCCAAGCATCCACGACTGCCCCGTAGACGCATGCGCACACGCGCGCTGGCCCTCGCCCAAACGTCCGCCCCCGCGCGGGGGACGCCCCGCAGGGAAGCCCACGCTCCACCCCTCCAAAGGAGCCCGTCTCTTCAGAAAGCAAACTCCATCACACAGTCCAAAAGGAAGTAACAAAAGAAAACAAAAAAAAACCCCAAACTTTACTTGCATTTAGCCGTTAATAAATAATTTACAGTATGTACATGCGGTGACACTCTACACAGGTCGCAGACACAAGGACGCAGTGAGGGGTCCCCACTTCCAAGCAGAACGCGATCAAACACAACCAAAATAAAGTGCTTCACTTTTTACTTCCAACATAGGGACCATCTAAAGACAAGCAGGGCGGGCCGGGGCCGTGCCTCCCGCCCGCCTGCCCTGCCCGGGGTTGGGCACAGAGAGGGGACCTCTTGGGGAGGAGGTGGGGCGCCTCCTGGGCCAGTGTATGAGAGGTCCCTGGGGAACAGCAGAGGGGCCGGACAGGGCGGGGCCGCGGGCACCGCACCCTCGGGAGTGGAGCCCAGCCCGGGGGTTGGTCCCTGGGTTCTCCGGAACAGCAGCAGAGGCGGGACCGGTTCGGGGCTCCTCGGGTGGGCGGCCTGGGCTCTCGGAGGCAAGCCTCTCCTGGTTCGTGCGGCCGTGGGCTTAAGGGAGGGGCCTAGAGGGACGGGACCGTCCAGGGATGCTCAGGGCGGAGAGGCCGGCGGGCCCTTCTCCTCTCCCCAGCGCTCAGACCTGGGTGGACGGGTGGGGAGCAGGGCTCTGGGGGAGCAGATGAGGAGGACGAAGAGGACCAGGGCAGGCCAGCTGGCCCCGTCCACTGCGCCTCCTGCCCACGCCCTGCAGCCCGAGCCTCCCCGCCCCTCCTTCCCCAGGAGGCTCTTGCCCCCTGCTGGTGAGAAGGGAACACAAATCAAGGTGGGGGGGGGGAGGGGAGTTCTGTTTAGACATTTAGAAATGAGGCCGGGACCTCCTAAGCACAGTGGAGAACGGGGGACGGGGAGGGAAGGAGCCAGAGAAGGGCATCTGGGCCCATGAGTGGCGTCAGCTGCGGGCTGGCAGGCAGGGGGCCTGGTAACCGAAGCAGGGGCGCAGCAGCCACGCCGCACACAGTCGCCTGGGGCTCACAGGGAGGCCGCGGGCGGGAAGGCACCAGGCGGGCACGACCTTCCGGTCAAAGGGCTCCGATCTGCTGACGACGCCGAGCAGCCCCCGGGGTTGTCCTAAGGCCCACGGGGAAAAGGAGGCCCTGCCTGGGGAGGGGGTCCAGCCTCTCGGATGCCTCAGCCCCTCAGCTTAGTGTGCGCGAGTGTGCTCGTGAGTGTGTGTGCGTGTGGCGGGCGTGGGCAGCAGTCAGCCGGGCCTGTTTCAGTGCATTGCAGGGGGTAGGAGGCGCTGGGCTCTGATCCATCCCGGTGTCTCTGGCGGGGCTGGGGAGGGGGGCCGGGGCGGGGGGCGGGCTTCGGCCCGAGGGGCTCTGTTTTGCACATTCACACTGCGGGGCGGGTGAAGGGGAGCGGCTCCCCCTCTCACGCAGCTCTACTGTCACAAACATCACAGCACCGGTCACCACAACCTCTCTGGTGGCCTCCCCGACGACGACGACGTTGGGGCGGGGGGGGGAACGGCCCCCTGCCCCCCCTCCCCAGCCCTTGCCAGCAGAGGGCGCAGGGCAGCTGTGAAGTTAACTGTCCACAGCCCACGGGCTGCCCCGATCCTGACACCCCGGCAGGCACTGTCCCCCCCCCCCGCCCCCCGACGGCCCCAGACTCCCTGCAGCCGCCCGCCGGCTCAGGGACAGGCAGCGCCCCCTCTCTCTGCCCTGCCCTACGCGGCGACAGCCTCCAGGACGGCGGGGAGCAGCGTGAGGAGCAGGAGGCCGCCCAGGAGGGGCCGGGGGGCGGGGGGCAGCCCCGCGGCGGCAGCCCGGCCCGGCGGCTCCCGAGTCCTCTCGTACAGGTGAAGCCTGTCTTTGTTGGAGTGCAGCATCTTGACGTCCTCCAGGGCGTAGTAGGCGGCCAGCGTGAAGTTCACGTCGCCCGTGGTGAGCAGGTCGAAGACGCAGGCCTGGTAGTAGAGGTCCTCCACGGGCAGCTTCTCCTTGCACTTGGCCACGGCCGTCTCGTACGGGAAGGTGTCGGGGGCCGCGGGCGCCGGGCTGGCGGCCGCCGGCCTGCGGGCGCCGGGGCCCTCGGCGTTGGCGCGGAAGGCCTGGAAGTCGATCTGCTGGTTGAGGGGACAGCCGCGCAGGCAGAGGTAGAGGCCCTGGCTGTCCCGGTCCTCCACGGCGTTGACCACCTCCTCCGGCATGCGGACGGCGAAAGTCAGGTATCGGCCCACCTGGCGGACCACGATGGTGGTGCCGATGTACTTGGCCTGGATCTCCACGTGCTGGCCCGACACCTTCTCCGTGATCTTCAGGCTGTTGGCTCCGTGCTTGTCCCCACCGTTCTTGGAGCCGTCGGCGAAGGCGGCCGGGAGCTCGTCCATCTCAGCCTGGTACACCTTCTGGTCCACGCACTCCTGGAAGTTCTTGAAGATGATGGTGAGCTGGGGGCGGGAGGGGGGAGGGGCGGAGAGAGGGGGTTAGGCGGTGCAGAGATGGGGATGGGGGTGGGGGTGGAGGGGGAGAGGGCCCAGTTCCATGCTGGCGATGCTGGGGGACAGGAGGGGCCCCCACGGTGCTCCAGTTCCCCATTTTGGTCACTTTTTGGTGCCACCTGCATTATTATGCACTTAATATTTTTCCTTAAAACAACTTGTTTTACTATAGGACAAAGAGAAAAAAAGGAGACAAAGAGAATCCAAGAAACAGAAACCAAGAAACTACAGAGAACAAACTGAAGGTTACCAGAGGGGAGGTGGGAGAGGGAATGGGGGAAACAGGTGATGGGGATTAAGAATACACTTAATGGGGCATCTGGGTGGCTTAGTCGTTAAACACCCAACTCTCGGTTCTGGCTCAGGTCAGGGTTTCATGGTTTGTGGGTTTAAGCCCCATGCTGCGCTCTGTGCTGATGGTGCAGAGCCTGCTTGGGATTCTCTCTCTCTCTCTCTCAAAATAAATAAACTTAAAAAAATTTTTTTAAAAACTTAAGAGTACACTTAACATGACGAGCACTGAGGAATGTATAGAATTCTTGAATCACTATATTGTACAACTGAAACTAATATAATACTGCAGGTTAACTATACTGGAATTAAAATTAAAAACTTTGGGGCGCCTGGGTGGCTCAGTCGGTTAAGCATCCGACTTGGGCTCAGGTCAGGATCTTACAGTTCATGAGTTTGAGCCCCGCGTCGGGCTCTGTGCTGACAGCCTGGAGCCTGGAGCCTGCTTCAGATTCTGTGTCTCCCTCTCCCTCTGCCCCTCCCCTGCTCACGCTCTGTTCCTCTCTTTCAAAAATAAACATTAAAAAAGAATTGAAATTGAAAACTTAGTAAAAAAAAGCAACACACATGTTCTACTTAAAAACAAAAACAAAAACAACGGACTTAGGGAACTTTAGATCACCATCCTAAATTGGAAACCAGCTCATTGACTATATATAAAGAGGTGAACCGTAAAAAGAAACGCGTAGCTAATTAAAAATAAAAGTTCATTATCTATTATAGTAGGCTGAGTAATGACCCCCAAGATATCAGGCCCTAATCCCGGCCACCTGTGAATGTTACCTTATATGCAAAAGGGACTTTGCAGATGTGATTATGTTAAGGATACTGAGATGGAGAAACGATCCTGCAGTCTCTGGGTGGGCCCCAAGTAATAATCACATGTATCCCCCTAAAATGGAGGCAGGGGGAGATGGGACCACAGAGGAGGGGAGGACTCTCCACAGAGGCAGAGACTGGAGGGATGTGACCACAGCCCAGGGGTGCCGGCAGCCACCAGAGGCTGGACGAGGCACTAAACAGGTTCTCCTGGGAGCTTCAAGAAGGACCGGCCCTGCTAACACCTTCCCGTTAGCCCTGAAAAGCCTCATTTCAGATTTCTCGCCTCCAGAGCTACAGGCGACTACATTTCGGCTTGTCTGAAACACTGAGTTTGTGGCATTCGTTACAGCAGCCGTGGGAAACGAATACGGTCCACAATCACCCCACACGAGCTTTCAAGCCACCGTCAGACCTGCAGCCAAATTCCTTCCAAAGGACTGTGAGCCACTGGCGGAACGTAACAGACTCCTGCTCAGAGAAAGAGTGAGCAGGCAGAGGCCACTGTGGCAGGGCTGTCCCGAGGGGCCACCTAGCTGGGCCCTGGAGGTGAGCAGGAGGAAGAGGAAGAGGAGGAAGGAAGACAGAGTGGGGTTCCATGCTGGCCGGGGCCAGAGCAGAAAGGCCCATTTCCGCTGGCGCCTGCAGCTGGGGGTGAGGGGCTGGGCTCAGCTGCTGGGGCAGAAGCAGGCGGCTGGATGGCGCCACTGGTGACTGTCCTCCTGAGACCCACAGACACAGGCACTGTCGCTCCATCGGGTGTGTTGGGCACCGTATATATCGCTTCTGTGTGGCACTGCCAGGGAGAATGACATTCCCTCCCATTTACAGTGCAGAGAGTTCAGGCTCAAAGAGGCACAAGGACTGGCCCAAGGTCACACAGCCAGCAAAAGGCAGCGCTGGGTTTCACGTCTTGGTTTCCAGCCCCTGGGCTCTTTCCAGCCACAAGCCCACACAGGGTGGGAGGTCTTGGGAGAAGGGTGGGAGACAAGCAGCCCAGGGAGTGCGTCCGTTTCCCCGTGTTATCCTGGGTGCGGTGCCAGCTGCTCCTTCCTCCTGAATCCTAACCGGGAAGACTGCATGGGTTGGAGACATGAGTCAAATCTGGACGAGACACCACCACCTCTCCTTCATTCCTGTTCCCGGGTGCCCGCTTTTAACCACTGGTGGCTCCGGGCGCCTCTAAGGCCACTGCCCCCCCCCCCCGAACCAAGGGACTCCAGCTCAAACCCAGGGAGGCAGGTGGGGTCATGGGGCCAGAGGGCACCCAGGCCTTTCGGGGTTCCCTGCTTAACCCCCGCCCCTGACCACTATTCCTAGAACTTGTCTCCCCACCCCCACCCCAGCCACCAAGCCCCAACCTCCTGCCCCCAGGAGCTGCGCCCCTGGCCCAGCTGCGGGGGTAACGCACCTCAGAGGATCTGCAGGCCCAGGGGGCCCCCGGCGAGAGGCAGGGGGCCGCTGGCGACACGGATGCCCCTCTGTGGCTGAATTCTGTGCCTGGCACCCTGGTCGACATGGCAGCGGATGACTGCCTAGGGGGGCCCTCGGGGTAGAGGGTGGGTGACGCCGGGAAGCGCTAAGGCAGTTTCTGGTCAAAGAGGGGGTGTATGACAAGGGTGAGGCCCAGGCACGCCGGAAACCGCAAGCAGGTCCTACGGGCAAGGGGAGGCAGGACAGCTGTGGAGGACCTCAGCTCAGGCTGAGGGGCGGGAAAGGCCAGGGCTGAGGGTGGGGTCTGGGGCTGGGCCACAGGCCAGGTGGTGCAGCTGCAATTCAGGGGGTGTGTGGGGGGGGGTGGCCCTGGGGCACAGACAGGAGGCTGAGGGGGAAGCGGCAGAGAGCCGGCTCAGCCTGGGGCCTCAGGAGCAGAGCTATGGGAACAGGCCTGAGGCCTGGACGGGGTGGCCCAGGGGCCACAGAAAGTTCTAGGCTGAGCAAACCAACAGGGTAGCCAGGGCCCAGCTGGAGGTGCCCAGGGCCCTCTCATCGCTGCTCTGTGGGCGCCCCCACACTGGTAAAGCGTAGGGGTGACCAGGCCGGGAGAGCACGAGGGGCCTGGGCCTTCGGAGAGAAACTCCCCCTTCTCACTCTGATAGGAAGGTGAGGATGAGGGGACGGGAGACCGGCCACAGTTAGACTTCTGGGGGCCCCCGGGCTCTCGGGCCTTCCTCCATCCAAAATAGTCAAAGCACATTTTGTGACTGCATTGGTGTCCAGACTACTAACAGTCTAGATTGGCTCAGGCTAAGTTTTTCCTCCTGACTTTAAAACAAAACGAAAGCTTTCTTGCGGGTCCCCGGCAGTCTTGGGGCCCTCGGTGCTGTGCCTGAGGGGCCCGGCGAGTGGTCAGGGCGGAGCGGGGCACATTCCAATGGCCACACGGGACACTGGTCTCCGTTTCCCCATCCCTCCCTCTGAGGTCACCACCTGGCCCCCCTGGGAAGCGGTGTCCTTCTGGGCTGCTGTGGGGTGTCGACGGTGGCCACGGCCTCCCCACCCCGCTTGGAGCCCTGCTCTCTGACCCCGGGGGCCTCTGCCGTCTGCGGTCGCTGGCCTACCAAGATGGCGACTTCACGGCTCTACCTCCTGCCGCTTCCTTCTCTCCATCCCGAGGCTCCCGCCCTGACGTGGAGGCTGCCTGTCGGGGGGGGGGGGGGCCGGGAGGTGCAGCCAGGGTGGTCTGGACAGTGGGTGGTCCTGCCACGGGGGAGGGGGCGAGGGGCGAGGGGCTCTGGTGTCCCTGCCCGGTGCGCTGCGCGGTGGGCAGGGGAGGGGGGTGCTGCTGCCTTCCAAGTGCCATCAGCCTCCTGGAACAGGAAAGGCTGGTTTCCCTCTAACTGTCGTCTCTCGTGGAGACAGGCTTCTGGAAGGCTGACAGGCTGTTAGACTCTTCTTGGTGCCACTGCCAGGGGCTCAACCACAAGTAACAGCATGAAGGGGCCTGTCGAAAGCCGGGCGGCTCGCTGCCAGCATGGCCACGGGTGCGGCTGCCACTCCTGTCTCTGCTGCCCCCCTGCCCAGAGGGGTCTGAGGCGCACCCCCCCAACCCCACCTCGCCAGGCCCAGCACCGGGAGCTGGATCCACACGACAGGGCTGAAGAGTCCAAGACCCTTGCCCTCAAGGAGTTCACACTCCAGCGGTGACACATCAAACAGATGAGTGAGGCGGCGTGACACGTGGTTAAGTTCTAGAGGGAAGGGGGAGGGCAGAGCAGAGACCCAAGTGCCTCTCCTCCCCGAGCCTCAGTTTTCGCCTTTGTACAATGGGGGTGCTACCAGCACAGTGGAGCTGGGGGCTGGGCACAGAAGGAAGTCGGGGGAAGTGGGGGGCAGAGAGTTGGCTAAAAGGTCGGCTTGGGCTGGAAAACCCTACATCTTGATCACCTACAAGAACAGAGGACCGGGCCGGGCAGGGCCGGATAATGCCGGGATCACAGGAAAGGAGCCAAGGCCCCCTGGGAGAGGGGCGGGTGGAGAACGGTGGGCAGAAGAGGCAGGCAGAGGACCCTTGTGGGGAGGCATCAAAGCCCATCAGAGATAACAGCCCCTTGGCTTCTGGTGCTTTCCCCCAGGTTCCAGGCCGCCCTCCCATCTCTCCCCCAGGCTTCTGCTCCCATCCCTCCTGTCCCCCTCAGGAGGCTCCACAGAAGGAGGTGGAGGAGGCCCCGCCCAGTACTCTGGGCAGAGCGGGGGGGGGGGGGGGGGCACCCAAGGCCCTGGGCATCCTGCCCCCACCCCAGGCACCCCTTGGCCAGCTTTGTTCTCCATCATCAGACTGGGAGTTGCCAGGAGGGGAGGAAGCACCCCTAGGGTGTTGCGTAAACGTTTGCTGAATCAATGAATGAACAAAACCAACACACCTGCATAGTGGAAACCTAAAGAAACAGGCGCGGGCAGGCCCAGGGTGCTGGAAACGGGCCACCGATGCCTCTCCCCCGGGTACCCCGTCTGCCCTGAGGCCTGAGCAGACTGACCCTGTCACTGCTGGGTGTCCAGCCGGGCCTCCTGGCTGCTGAGGGTGTAACAGAAGGCGGCTGGGCTCTCAGCCCGCCGGGATGACCGAGGTGACGCGAGGTCACAGCAGAAAGGGGCCAGGTCGGTGGAGCTCTGTGGAAGAGCTCCCTACTTTCTAGAACCTCCATGCTAGCACAGGAAGAGAGGTGCTCCCATCCCTGTCTGGCACTTCTTCCAGCCCCAGGGCCCAGCGGGGGGCCTGCCGCAGAGCGGGCGTCTGAACGGGTGGCACACAAGAACGAAAGGACGATTGATCCATTTGGTTTGGGGACAGCATCCCTGGGCTCGGGGTCCCAGCGTGTGCCCGTGAAGGGCGGGGGATGGCATCCAGGGGTCCTAAGCCAGGGCACATCACCCCAGCCTGCGCGACACAACCGGACGTGGTGCAAAGGCTCTCGCTCCAGCCTGTCGTGCCCGTCCCCCACCCCAGGGGAAGTGGGGATCAGAGCCCCGCGATTCTTCCCACAATTCTTCCCAGGTCTGTGATTGGCTCTGTTATCACATTTGGTGCTCACGCTGCCCCAGATTAGGAGGGGCAGGGCCTGCAAGGTCCATGTCACTCTCATGCCCTCAGACTCCCCTGTGTGTCCCTGCCAGGACGGGACAGGGAGGTGCGGTCCCCTCCCGCAGTATGTTTGCTGCTGGATTTAGAAGCTGCAGCCTCAGGCTCCTGGCGTTCATTTATCTTGGCTCTAGGGAAGGAGGGAGGTGGGTAGGTGCAGGGGCCGCAGGGAAGGCGGCTGGGTCCTTGACGTGGGCCCCCCCTGTCTGCGGAGGGCTGAGAGGGCGGATGGGGTGGAGAGAGCGCTGGCCACAATTCTGCCGCCCACTAGGCTTCACGGCTTGGTGCCAAGACCCTGCTGGGGCATCCACGGGGCCAAGACCCACTTGTTTCCGCTCCTGCAGATGGGCCCAGGAGGAGACCCTCTGGAGGCACGAAAAGACCACCGGAGCAGGGGGAGATGGCGGGAATTTTCCTGGCTGCCAGGTCACCTCACTGTCCTCCTCTTGGGCGTGGAGGGACAGGAAGGAACAGAAACGCCCTTGTGGACCAGCCTGGCGCTGCCCAATGTGCCTCCTTGCAACGTGCTTTTCCTAGGAAAACAGACCCACTGCCAACCCGGAAAGCCCTGGGGGCTGCGGTGGAGGACGCACATGCACCCCCATCCCTTGCACTCCCAGAGCCCACCGGCCTCCTGGCCTTGAGGCTGCGCCCTCTGGCTGAGTCTCAAGGGGAGGCCACGGGAGGCCCTCCTGGAAGTGGGTAGGGGAGGGAGGACCTGGGTAGGATGGGGAAGTGAAGTCCAAGTGCCTGGGCCACAGGCCACATGGGTGGCTGCCTGTGGCTGCCTCTGGCTGTGGCCCTGTGAGCAGGACTTGAGACCTGCCACCCAGATACTGAGGCCTCCTCGGGTCAGAAGATGACCGGCTCTCAGCGGCCTCTGGGGCTCCAGATGGTTCTTCGGAACTGCCTTTCATGGCAACAAGAACTCGGCTGAGTCTAGAGCCTACCCACCCCCCGGCCCCGCTCCAGGTCACTGCTAGCTGGCAGTTCCCAGCCGACTGCACTCCGGGTGGAGAGGCACCTCCCAGTTTTGGGCTGGCCCGAGGGAGGACAGGAGAGCTGCGTGGGTGGCCCCTGGGGTGCTCAGGGAGCTGTTTCTCTGTCCTCACCTGTTCCCAGACACCACAGCCCTCTCTGCTTTGGGGCTGTGGCCTCTCAGTACAGACATGGGGTAAAGGGAGGGCAGGACCATACCCCGCAGCCCTGCTGACCCCAACAGCATCCTACAGCCCTGACTCCCAACCCAGCTTCCCTCACCGCTCACCCCACCCACCACGAGCCAAACTGGGGGCTTTAATAAAAGAACACACACCTGACCCAACCCAGAGACCTGGTGTCACACGGGCCTGGGGGCGGGGGGGGGGCCGGGGGAGGGGACCAGAATCACCATATTCTAAAACCCGTTCAGTTTGTAATTGTGCAATCGTGTGAGATGCCCCGGGCAGGACCGTCACCTCCAGGGTCCACTTGGCCAGGGCGGATAGGAGGTTGCCCTCCTTGAGAGCAATGATGGGAACATCTGTAGAGAGGCTCCTCTGTTATCGGGGTTTTAATGCTGGAATTCTAACACAATACAGTTTGGGGGCAAGAAAAGAATATCCTGAAAGTCCGAAACCAAGCGCTCCGGAGAGCGTTTCTACCATTTGTGGACAAGTGCGGAGTGGATGGGGCACTTGGGTGGCTCAGTCGGTTAAACATCCTAGTTCGGCTCAGGTCACGATGTCATGGTTCATGGGTTCGAGCCCCGAAATGGGCTCTGTGCTGACAGCTCAGAGCCTGGAGCCTGTTTCGGATTCTGTGTCTCCCTCCCTCTCTGCCCCTTCCCTGCCCATGTTCTCTCATTCTCTCTCTCTCTCTCTTTCAAAAATAAATAAACATTAAAAAAAATAAAAATAAATAAAATTTGTGGACGATCACCCCAGTAGGAAATCCACATTACACCCAGCATTTGCACTGCTTTGTGCGCACACGCGCGCACACACACACACTGAAACTGAGCCTCCTGAAACGGGTCCCCTTACCACGAAACGGGTCCCCTTACCACGTACAGTGCATTCACAACCTGCCTTTCCTATCGGTGCTGGGTTATGCCATCTTGTTCTACCTTGCCCAATTAAAAAAAAAAAAAAAAGGTGGCATTGGTATGCTGGTTCCTGACCCCAGAAAACTGATTTCACAAACCCCTGGTGGGCGGTGGCCGGCAGTGTGAGAAATACCACACTGCAGGCAGCATGAAGAGGTGGTTCCAGCTTGGCTGAGCTCCTGACAAAGATTCTCTGGAACGTTCCTAAGTCATCAGCCCATTTACTGAAAATAAGAACACTGGGGAGGGTGCAGGGCATGTCTGGGTCTGGGCCCTGGTCACGGCGGGGACGCCCACGCCTCAGCCTCGGCCTTACCTTGCTGGTGGCCGTGGCGGCCGAGCCGGGCAGCACGGGTGTGTTGGTGACCTGCACGTTCAGGTAATTGTTGTCGATGAGCGGCCAGGCGCCCTGCACCTTGCAGGTCTGGAAGCGGTCTGTGAAAGTCCTGAGGTGCGGGTCCCCGAAGAGGCCGCAGTGCGTGTAGTTGGGGGCCGCCGAGTGCTTGTGGAAGCTCTTCTCGTAGTGACAGATCTCGGGGCTGTCGGAGCGCTCCTGGCTGTCGCCCGGCGGCGGGAGGGTGCGCAGGCGCGGCTGCGACGTGGGGCCATCCTTGGAGCAGTTGTACTGGCTCATGAGGTCCTCTATGCCATGCACGGCCGAGTGGTAGGCCAGGTCGCCCCGGCAGGTGCGGGCCGTGCGCCGCGTGCACAGGGCGTACGTGCGCAGCGCCGCGCAGAACTCGGGGGCGTCGTCCGAGGCCGGGGAGTGGCTGCCCGCCGTGGCGCTCCAGAACTCAGAGTTGCACTTGAGGATCTTGCACGGGGACGTGGCTGTGGGGAAAGGAAGGGACGCGCCGTCAAGGTCACGGGGCGAGCCCCGGCCCCCTCACCCCTGGGGGCCAGCGCCGCAGGCCCACGCACAGGGACATCTCTGCCCAGGGGGCGCCACCGCGCCGCACGTTTGCAAGCAGATGGCAAATAGTCCCCCGCAGGTGGTGGTGCAGTGCGCAACCTGGCCTTCCTAGCTTTCCGCCCAGAGTGACCCCAAGTGGCCAGGCGTGCCGGTTCCGCCTGCCGCCAGGGCCGGTGGCGGCCCCCCCCTCTCACTGTCCCCAGCCTGTAAAGAGGGGCGGTCAGTGTTTTCTGGGCAGCAAGACTCTGCGAGCTCACAAGCCACCCTGCTGTGCTGGACATCTGCTGACGCTTTCACAGCTATCCCCAAATACAAAGCCCCACTATTCAGCACGTGTCCTGGCCTCTGCTACTGTGTGACCTTGTAGAAATCACTGGGCTTCTCTGTGCCTCGCTATATACTTCCATAAAACGGGATAACATAGTATGTACCCTGTGAGGCTGCTCAGCATGTTACGGGACTAAGGACGGTACTGACGTCGATCAGAAGCTCCATGAATGCTGGCGAGTTGACGCCATGAGCTTTGGTCACCGAAGACCTGGTTGGGGTCACCCTGTCTTGCAGAGCAAGAGAAGCACCCTGTTGGTCGCCACAGCTCCATCCCTCTATCCTGCTCAGGACGAGAAGCTGGGAAGCGACGCAGAGTAATAACCTTGGATCTGCCTTAATTCACGTTTCTTAGAAAGTCACTGACAAGCTTTGAGACCTTAGTCATAATTAGCTACAAGCGACCGCGCCTGAACATTGGGGCTTTAATACACCTGCATCTTGTACTCGGACACGTAGAACCTGCCCTTTCCTGGCCTCCCAGATTCCTTTGCACAGTCTGTCGTGACTTCAGTGGCCAGGCATGCAGCCGGGCAGCAGGAGGGAACGTTCTACGCAGGGTCTAGCAGCCAAGTGGCTGGCGGACCAGCTTGGGGGTGGTGGGGGTGGGGGCAGCCGCAGCCCAGTGCTGGAATGATCAACAGGAGAATGGGGCTGTTGCTTCAGCCTGTCCTGCCCGGGCCACTAGCCTGGCTCATGAACCCTTGGAAAAAATCAGTTTGCTTCTCTGGTGCTGGCTTTTGACCTATGAAATCAAGTTGCACATAAAAGCAGGGACAGAAGGACGCCCGGGCAGGCGAAGGAAAGAACCACCTGAGAACCTGGGCACCTGGACGGCCTGTTTCTGGGGGATCTACGCCCACAAAGTCACCTGCCTGGGGCCGACGCTGACCTGGCCGGGTCACACACCTGGGTCCCCAGCAGCTGGTGCTCGTCCTAAAATTCAGGCCCCTCCCCTGACTTCTCCTGTGTTTGTCACACTGCTGGCCAATTCGGGTGTTTCAGGTGGAATCTGGGTGGACTTTTTTTTTTTCTTTTGAGACGTTACAGATTTACTTCAACGTGTATTAGGACAAATAAAACCAAGAGGATAGAAGAGCCGCGGATTTTCCCTTTTAATAGCTTTAAAGTTGAAGAGTTCAGCAGACCTGGCTAATAACATGGCATCTGGGGGGATGGGGGGAAAGGTGTGGGTGAGACAGCCACCCCACCCCCCACTCTGCATGGTCTCCCTCCCACAGGGACATGGATCCTCGGGGCAGGTGTCCTTTGAAAAGCAGCTAGAAGATTCTCCAGCCATGCTGTCTTCATATTTCTTTCTTTTTTTCTTCCAATTTTTTCTTAATGTTTATTTATTTTTGAGAGAGAGAGAGGGAGAGAGAGGGACTGCCAGTGGGGAGGGGCAGAGAGAGAGGGAGACAGAGAATCTGAAGCAGGCTCCAGGCTCCCAGCTGTCAGCACAGAGCCCAATGCGGGGCTTGAACTCTCGAACAGTGAGATCATGACCTGAGCCGAAGTAGGATGTTTAACCGACTGAGCCAGCCAGGCGCCCCTGCTGCCTTCAGAACCTACAGAAGATAATCTACAGAAGATGGCCAAGACTCAACTTACCCAAGATGCTAAAGTGGCCTACGTGGCAGAAGGCAGAGGGGCCCCTCGTGGTGGAGGGGAGGGGAGGGGAGGGGAGGCTTTCTCAGAATCCTGGAGACACGATATCAAATAAGAAAACTACCTGAATGGGATGCAGGCTGGTGCCGAGTGGCAGGTGCCTGGGCTGTGCCCACCGCTCGCCCACCAGCCCTGGGAGCCCGGCCTGCCGCCAGGTTCGGGTGCCCCTCCGGCCCTCACCGTGCCCCAAGTGGAGAGAGGAGACCACCAGCCCCTTTACACCCAGACCACTGCAGCCCAAGCACGACGGGCAGCGGCCTCCGTTCCTGGGACGGCTGACCTGGGACGGCGGACAGTGAAGTCACAGCAGCCAGCCCTCCCGGCAGCCCCGGGGCCAAAGCCAGGCTCAGCACGGCTGCTTCTCTTGCCCAAGGTCTCCCTGAAGAAGCTGAAGTGGGATTTGAATCTGGCCCATTGGACCCGGGAGCCCATGCGGGGGTATTTCCAAGTCATCACACAATTAGCGACTTCACGATTGATTCCGGCAGCCGCTAAGTGGTTCAAGGGCGCACTTCATCGCAAAGCGGCCCTCAGCCTCTCCCTGACGACCCGTGGTCCGCAGGTGTCCGTGGCCTGGCCCCCAGTTCCCAGGGGCCCCAGCTCAGGGTACAGCCCACAGGCTGGCCAGGGGCTGGAAGGCAGGGGTCAGGAAAGGGGCCGAGGGCAGGACCAGCCTGCACACAGACAATGTGGGACATGCAGGGTGCCTCACTCCTGACTCTATTTGTGTCTCTAACCCCACAGATGGGGGACCCCCCGATGGTGATGACAGTCTGGTATCTTCACAGCCTTGAAAATGGCCCCAAGCAGGGTCCCGGCTGCAAAGCTCCCCAGCGTGTCAGGACTTCATGCCTGAAATCCTACAGAGGTGCCCCAAAAGGAGGTCCCTCACATGTTCTGGGGACATCAAGTGGGATCTGCCGGCACAGATGTGGCCCTTGATACTCCGTTCAGAGCAGCTCGCCTGGGATGTCACCTTGCACACCAGCCGCCTGGGCAGGGGGCTGCAGAGGGGGCAGAGAGAGGGGCCAGCTCTCCCAAGGGGCGAACCCTAAGCAGCCCAGGGCGACCCCTGGCCCCCAGCCCTCAGAGACCAGGCCTTTCATCTCTCAGTTCAAACTCCGAGGGGCTCCTTCACCTGCTCCCCTCCCCCTCCCAGCGCCACAGGGCCACCAGCAAGGCAGCCCCGCTCACCACCCACCACCCCCAACGACCCTGAGGTCACTCTTGGGCTGCCTTTGCACCCAGGAGCTAAGCCTTCCATCTGAGGCCAGGTCCACACAGAGGAGAACCCCTCCAACCCCTGACTCCCCTTTAAGTCCTGCCCGTCCCATTTCTCAGCCATTGGCAGAATGTTCCCGATGCTGTCACCCAGGACTAGGACAGAAATGGAGAGGCGTGAGGGTGACAGTGGCCAGGTGGGGTGGTTCGAAGTCCCGCTCTGTCCCCTACCAGTAGTTGTGGGAACGTGGCTCTACCTCAGTTTCCTTATCTGTGAATTGGGGGTAGTGCCCACCTTAGAGAGCTGCTGAGGATTAAATAGGACGCGCTGAGTCTGCCTGGGACCCAGTGGGCACTCACCAAACAGGGGCCCTGACAAAGGTCTCAGAGGGAGATAACCGCTCTCCCCACTGTGTGGTAAGAGGTTAGAAATCACAGGTGGGGACAGAAAGGGGACAGGAAGGCCTCTGGAGCATCCCTCCCTCTACCCCTCTCTGGGCACCACACTCCCCAAGGGGAGCACCTGGTATAACTTCGCTGCTACCTCGCTCACTGCCTTTCACCAGGGCAAGTGTTGTGGACTGAATGTGTCTGCCCCAAATTCTTACGCTGCAGCCCCAACCCCACTGTGATGGTACTTGGATGCGGGGGGGCCTCTGGGAGATGATTAGGTTCAGATGAGGTCACGAGGTGGCCCCCCATGATGGGATCAGGGTCCTTCTAGGAAGGGACACGGGAGCGCGGATTCACGCTCTGCCATGTGAGGACACAGCGAGAAGGTGGCCGTCTGCAAGCCGGGAGGAGAGCTCTCACCAGAACCCGACTTCCAGCCTCCAGAACTGCAAGCCTTGCCCCCATCTCTCCTCCCCTTCCGGGGCCCCTCCTGCACCCCCCCTGCAGAAGCCAGGATCACTGGAGACACTCTCGTAGCCAGGGGCCAAAAGATCAGGTGGGCTCCACTTCACCTGTTGCATTGTCCCTTCTCCTCGAAAGGACCTGTGGTCACACGGGGTGACCCAGGCTGGGACAACTCTCCCGGCTCTTGAAGGGGGAGAGGGCATCCAGGAGGCAGAGACAAACCCAGCTCTCATCTCCTGCTCTGTCCTGCCAGCCTGTGTGACCCAGCGTCCGAGGGTGGCCCTTCCCCCTGCCACAGTCCCTTCCCCCCCTTGTCGCCAAGGTGCCCCACGTTGCCTCTTCCACCCATTTCCTGGGAGACGGCAGACTCAGCAACTTTGGGTCCCGAAGCACAATTTGTACAAGTTCGCCTTTACTCTTGTTAATGAGTAAATGCACGGACCTCGGGGTCCGTGAGACCAAGCAAAATGAAGGCACCTGCGATTGCCCTTCCCAGAGACCACACCGGGGTCAAGTCCATGTTAACAAGCAGCCTGTGACAGATTCTGTGTCACCGGCCAATGCCGACTTGGGGATTTTCAGGAAACAGGGGACCTCACTTTGGGGGGCAGTATGGTGGGGAGGGTTTCTCGGGATGTGCTCCGGGGGCAGATGATCGTGGTCAAATTCCAGCTGTGCCGCTCAGTGGCGGTGTGGCCGCGGGACGCGCGGCGTGGCTCTCTGTGCCTCCTGGCATCAGGACCTTGATCAGTGTCTACTTCAGGGACCAGCGGAGCGGATGGCAGCAAACCATGAGAACACTGGGAGGAAGCTCTGTGGAAGTCAGTTTTGTGTTAACTTTGTTTGGTTAAATGATCATTTGTGCAGGAGGCTAAGGTCCACCTATCAGCTAATGTGTACTGAGCACTTACTCATATTCTCCATTAACCTTATGACAGCCCCCGGACTACCTGTTATCCCCATTCCACAGACAGGCAAACTCAGTCCTAGAGGCATTAAACAGCCCCCTCCTCCCACACAGCAGGGAGGTAAACCAGGGCACTCAGCCCCCAAGCTGCTTTCCCCTCCTCTTCCATCTTCCGCGCGCGCGCGCACACACGCGCACGCGCACACACACACACACACACACACACACCAGGCCCAGCCCATTTGCTGTGAGGCCACAACGATAATAAAGAGGAGGCTCTGCCCTTCAGGGCGCGAGCGCGCAGGGGCGGTGCCCCCGTGGGTACAGCTTGGGGGACAGGCAGGCCGGGCCTCACCTCCAAAGAGAAATAATGGTAATAATAACGCCCCGGACTTCCTTAACCTGTCAGACTGCAAACTGCTTGAATGCCAGGCCCTCGCTGCTATTCTGAATGAACGGGCAGGAATTTTACCTGCATTTGATAGATGCACATACATCTGGTCACACAGCCACAGACTTTGGGGCTCTTTCTACGCTTTTCTTTCTTATTTTATTTTATTTTTTAATAATGATTTATTTTAGAGAGAGAGAAAGAGCGAGAGACAGAGTGTGAACAGGCGAAGGGTGGAGAGAGGGGGAGACACAGAATCCGAAGCAGGCTCCAGGCTCCGAGCTGTCAGCACAGAGCCGGATGGGGGGCTCGAACCTATGAACCGTGAGATAATGACCTGAGCGGAAGTCGGATGCTTAAACCACTGAACCACTCAGGCGCCTCTCCTTCTATCCTTTTCAAGGCGCATTTGCCACACCTTTCTTGGGACACCAGCTGAGAATGTCCCAGGTCCTGAAATCCCCAAAAGCAAGAAGATTCGGTTTTTTTGACCACGCTCAGTTCCTGACGCACAGTCATCGCTAGCTGTCTGTTCCCACGGCCGTGACACCACCCTCCAAGTGGATGGCACGCTCTCCCTGCAGAAAGGCCTGCGTGGAGATACAGGAGCAAGTCCTAATGCCAAATGACACCCCCGCCCCCCACCCCCGCCTCCGCCAATTGCTGGGTTTCCTTAGCTGCCCCAAGCCCTTGGGGGACTTGAGTCAGCCTTTCACACCTTCCTGACAGTTTAAGGGGACGTCCAAGTACCTCCCACCACAGACGGAGGAGCTATCGCTCCGGGTGTGGGTGGGGAGTGACCTCCAAGAGGTCAGTGACCGCCTGGGACCAAGAGTTGAGGGGTCCCGTCCCCCTCTGCCTTCTCTCCAGGCGGTAATGCAGCTCTCCTGGGGCCTGTCTGCCCGACGTGGTCATGCATGAGCCATCATTTCCTGGGGGTCGCAGAAGGGCTTTGGGCACAGCCGAGCTGGAGGGTCCCCCACGGGTGGGGGGCTGAGGGGCCCTTGACCCCTTGCTGGAGTCCTCCTGCCGCCCCGTATCCACTCCACTAAATCACGGGCTGAAGGCCACCCCGGGTCAGGGACCTGAATGTAACCTGGCCCAGCATCAAAAGGAAAACCTCGTGGCTGTGGGGTCACCTGCCAAAGAAACCACGGAGGGGCTGATTTTTATGTACCGTGTCTTAAAAAAAAAAAAAAAAAAGCTAAAGGCAGGAGACCTTCATTCCGGGCAGGAAACCTTGGACTTATTTCTGATGTGAACATCCAGGGAAGGAAGCAAGAAGAGGAAAGCGTGAGAGTGTGAAACAGATCTAACTGCAACTCATGCGGGCAGAAGGGGACACCAGCGTTCAGGGCAAGCCGCCCTTGCCGCTGCTGGGGTGACAAGAAGGCCTCGGCTGCTCCCTCCCTGCCCGGTTCCTGCAATGGCAAAGTGGACCCCTCTGGCCCTTTGGCGACCTCTGGGCGGATCCAAGGCAGCCAGTGTGCACAGAGCCAGGGGATTAAGAACCTGATGGGAAGAAAGAATTTCTCCCGAGCTTCGTTTCTACCTTAGCCACCCCGGTCCTCGGGCGAGCCTCCCCTGGGGCCTCTGGTAGACCCTTGGGACCCGGGGCTCCACCTCCGACACCCAGGGAAATGCAAAGCTGCCGCATAGAACTTTATGCTCCTTAGAAGCACATTCTGCATGTCTGGGTTTGACCCAGGCCTCCTCCGGAGACAGAGAACTTGAGGATGAGCTAGCGGGGTGAGGGTGGGGGGCGGGGGGCGGGGGGGGGTGACAAATGGAGGGGAATGCAGAGGCCAAGACCATGGCTGGCTGGGAGTCATGACAGGAAGCCCCTGAACTCCCTACAGCGCCCCCTGAGGTGGGCGAGCTGGCTTTAAGGCTGGGGGTAGGCAAAGCCTAGAGGGTGGGGTGGCCCCTTCGGGCTCAGATGGGGAGACCCCCCCCCCCGCCCCCGCAAACATCAGACCCATCTGTTTCTGACTCTGCACTTGGGGCCGGATCCCTTGCCTCTCTGTGCAATCTACTTAATCAAGATCGGTTTATCTAATGAACACGTGGTGACCAAACTATGTTGGTTTCTCAAGATGCACGGTGGAGTTTTAGAACCTGGGGCCTGAGGGCCACCAAGTGTCACTGGTCCCTGGTTTCCACCTCCAGGCAGCCTCCACGGCAGAAGCAGAGAATCTCCCTGTACCATCCCTCCCAGGGCGTCCGGCCTCCCAGGGCGTCCAGCCTCTGCCACCATCACCACGGGGAATCTGCCAGGGCAGGGCTGGCCCCTCCTGCTCTAGACAGTTCCAGCTGTGGACCCGCATCTGCCTCCAGGGGTGTCCATCCGAGGGGCCTCGGCTCCTCTCCAGGGCCACACAGAAAAGGCTCAAATATTGAAGACAGCTCCCCTCCCCCTGCCCCCCCCCACTGCTCCCCTGTGTGTCTCCTGGCTGCTGTGGGCCTCACTGAACGGAATGTGTCATCCAGCTGAGATGTCCCCTCCTGCCCACAGACCCTGAGAGCAGGGGTCCCTCATTTTCCACACCCTACACTCAAAACATCTTGGGAGACTTGATGCCTTTTTATTTATTTTTTAACGTTTATTCATTTTTAAAAGAAAGAGAGAGAGAGCAAACAGGGGAGGGGCACAGAGAGAGAGAGAGGGAGACACAGAAGCTGAAGCAGGCTCCAGGCTCCGAGCTGTCAGCACAGAGCCCGAGCCAGGGCTCGAACCCACAAACCCTGAGATCATGACGTGAGTCGAAGTCAGATGCTTAACTGACTGAGCCACCCAGGCGCCCGATTCGATCCCTTTTTAAAGCCCCCAACCCAGCGCTCTGCTAGGTCTCTGGGGGAGGCTTGCGGCTCCCAGGTGCCCCGACACCCCACAAATGTAACATTTCACTTTTTGGGGCGGTGGGCTCCGGACCGCCTCCTTTGTGCGCTGAGACCTGCGAGCCAGAGAAATCACAGCCTCTCAGCCTGCCCGACTTGGTTCCTTTCCTTTAACCAGCAGCTCAGAGCCTCTGGGAAACAGACGGGGGCTGGGAGCTCGGAGCATCAGCTGCACCCGGCCGGGCGGGAGGGAAGTATTTATGCACCAGTGAGGCATTAGCTGCTTTCAGAGACCTCCTTTGAACTGTTAATCAAGCCCAATCTTTCAGAATAATAGCCTGATTATTACCGCCCTGTTTGCATAACAAAGAAGCCCAATAAGACTTATTTCGCTGTGCACCGAGGGGGTGTGAAGGATCGCCCCGAGAAGCGAGTCTCAGGAATGCGGCGAGCCGCTCCGCGGCCCCGAACCCAGGAATAAAGACAATGCAATTTGCCACCAAGAAAAGCCCAATAGACCAATAAATTACCCGCGTGCAAAGGGATTAGATCAGGTTTCAGTCGCTGTGCAGGAGGAGGGGCGGGGAGAGCCGGGAAAGGGGGAAACCTGCCTCCTCTTAAAGGGGTAGCGCTCATTTTGAATCCAAGCCCCAAGGTCAGGTTGGTTCTCTCCCACTCTGTGGCTAGCATGGCCCCTGCCTGGAGTCATTTACTTGCTAGAAGTTCTGGACCCTACCCTGTGCTTCCTGCTGTTCCTGCAACAAGCCGCAGGTCGCAGGTCGTTTCTCTGCTCAGGTGGGGGCAGCTAGCAAACTTCTGGAATGCGGAGCAAACACGTTTCATCTGAAGACGAAGTCACAAGAAAGACGTTAAGGATGGAGACACCAGAGGGATCAGGGAAAGCAGCAGTCCAGCCAGGTCTTGGAGGGCCAGTGGGACTGGCCAGCTGAGGCGAGACAGGTGCGGAGGCACTGGGGCCTCCGACACAGCTGAGGTTGGCTGGCGGTGACACGCTGCTTGCACGCTGGTAGCAAGTGTTGCTCAGCTAAAGTGCTTTACCCTGATGTGTGTGTGGCGGGGACCCAGGGGACTTCAAACTCCTTTCCTCTCGTCCGCCGGCTCCGTGAGACTCCACCACAAGGGGGCGCTGCCCTCAGGCGGTTTCCATCACTGTGCTTTCAAAGTACCCTCCTCGGAACCCTGGCCCTGGTGCTCCCGCAAACGCCCGACAATCCCCTACATTAAGGTCCCTCCGGGGAAATGGCCCATGTGGTTTTGTTATCCTGACTGGACCCTGACGTACTAGCCTACGGATCTCAGACTAGATGCGGTGGATGGCGGGGAGCCCCATGGTAATTTTCAGGGAGTGGCATGGCATGATCAGAATACTATTTTAGGAGGTGGTGGCTTTAGTCGGGGTAGAAGCAGGCAGAGCACACGCGCAGTGAGCGGTCACTGCTCAACCTCCGTGGAAAGGTCAGCACTGAAGCCTGAGACCTCCTGTTCCTGTCCCCTCGGCCTGTCCCCCATCCACCCTGGATGGCAGAGGCCCTGGGGCTTCCCTCTTACCATCAAGGTGTGACACGGGGGTCCTGAAGGAGGAGGGGAGGGCGGCGCCAAACCGGGAGCACCAGCCTCCCTGCACTCGGCATGGGGACAGCTGGCCACTCCCCACCCTCTTCAGGAATCAGGGAGGGGACTCGATCAGATCTAGTGCCAACATGTGGCAAACTCTGGCTTGGGCGGCGTTCTGCAGTCTTCTCGAGTTAAGAGACGCCTAAAGCGGGACACCTGGGTGGCTCAGTGGGGTCAACTGAGCCTCAGGACATGATCTTGCAGTTCGCGATCAAGTCCTACATCAGCTTCGGATCCTGTCTTCCTCTCTCCGTCCCTCCCCCACTCGCACTCTCCCCAAAATAAATGAATATATATATTGTATATACGTATATTCATATACATACATACATGTATGTATGTGTGTGTGTGTGTGTATATATATATATATATATATAAAGTGATGTCTAAAGCTGCCTGTTTGTGTCGCTCCTGCAGGACACATCCAGGTGTTTGACATCAGATGCCTACAGGAACACAGCCAGGTGACCCACTATTTTGTCAGCTGCGGCGGACGTCACCCTACTTAACCTGCAAGAAGCCAGAAATGATCATCTTTCCGAAGAAGCACTCCTCTCTATGCAGCCCAAGCTGGTTCAGGGGGAACCGGCCTAGCCTATGAGTCCCTTGAAGGTGCTGGACTTTTCTGAGAACCTCGCCGTCCAGGAATTGACCTACAGGAGAAAAGAGCCAGGCAAGAGGAAGGTTCTCCGAGAATCTCAACTGATCTAGGAAGGGGAGGTGGGGAGGCTGGGGAGCTGGGGGTTAACTCCCTGCCCAGTGTGGGAAGAGGTGGCCGAATGCCACCCACTGAGCTGAGGCAGGAGGCACTGCCCCCTTGTCACACTTGTCACACTCAGCCAGGGCTGCTCTGCCCCAGCCACCGAGCGCGCCAAGCTGCTGCAAGACACCACGCCGAGTGCCAAGGAAAACGGCACACCTCAGCTTTCCAAACTGGGCACCCCCCCTCCCTCCCGCTCCCACCAGGGCCATGTGGGGCCAGATCAATGGGACAGTCACTGGCACCTGTGTTCACCAAGGCCATAAGCAGGCCTGTCAGTCAGGCGGCGGATGGGAGGGAGGGAGCCCTGATGGGGGCGCCTGGGTGGCTCAGTCGGTTAAGCGTCCTAACTCTTGATTACCCTAACTCTTGATTACGGCTCAGGTCACGATCTCATGGTTCGTGGGTTCGAGCCCCAGGTGGGGCTCGGTGCTGGCAGTGTGGTGCCTGCGTGGGATTCTGGCTCTCTCCTTCTTTCTCTCTCAAAAGAAGCAACAACAACGACAACAAAAAACTGAAAGGAGGGAACCATGATGACCAAGGGCTGAGCTGGGCGCAAGATTCCAGGCCAACACCGCCTTGTCTTAGCCACCCCGGGATCCACAAGCAGGGAGGTTACCGGCAACGACATCACTTTTCAGCCATCAATGAAACTTTCAGGTGACCAACGTGTTCTTCTGGCTTGGAGGCATAACCCCGTTTCCTGAGTCCAGGGCTGGCTCTAGAAATGATCATTTTCCATCCTGGCTCTGCCTCCAGCAACCCCCGGCTCATCTGCCTGGACGCTCCAGGTCCAGATTCATTTGAAGTGGCTTTTTCTCCCTCACCGCCATTCGCAGTCGTCCCCCCCGCCCCCCCCTCCCCAATGCAGTGGGAGGGCACACGCACGCCAGCTGGGCACACGCCCGGCCGGCGCACACATGTGTGGGCCTGTGTTCATGGGGCATTCCTTAGCGTGGGGAGCAATAATGGGCTCCTTTCTGTGGGGACCTGGGTGCAGACGGATCCCTTTAATAGGCGTCTCGGTATTTCGACTGCTCGGGTGAAATGGTGCATGAAATGAATAAATAAGCAAAACCCAAAAGACATAAATCTGACTTGGGAAAATTTGCACAATGGCAGCCCTTGCCAACTTATTTGCCTGACCTATGGCTGGGTGGCATCTCCTTCTCGGAAATGCTAAGCCAGGGACGGACAGGGAGCGGACAGGGCCTTTGGGATGAGGCAAAAGAACGCTAGGTCCACAGAACATGCGGTCAGCGCTTCACCCTGCTATCTAGTATCTCCAAATTTGGGGTCTTATTTTCCCCCCTCGCCTTGAGGCCTTACATGCTACACAAACTCGAATAGGCTATGAAGCAAATCTAATGTTTATTCACAACCTGGTACATGGAAAAGGGTGGGGGTCTGTGTTCTACCCCCGGCTGGGTCACCAGCTAGCTGTCAGGCAACGTCTGGGACCCAGTCTCCTCTTCGGTACAGTGATGTTCGTGAGGAAGGTGTGGTGATCTCACGAGGTGCTGTACTTAAAGTGTTTGGCGGAGCGCCCAGTATGCTGTGGCTGCTCAATAAATGAGGAGAGCTTTAAAAATTATTGTTCTCCTTCAAATGATCGTACTTTGGTGAGAACAGCATAAGGTATTATGTCTCAAAGGATGTTCATAATCTTAAGTAGTGATGTGACGGTTGTGTGTGGGAGGTCGGAATGTGGGTTATTTTCATGTACTTATTTACCCTTTTTGGTGTTGAGCTTTAAAAATGAGTACTGCTTTCATAACCCCCAAAAGTTATTTTAGAAAAAAGATTGGGGTATCTGGGGAAAAACCTGTGAACTCTGTCTCTTGAGGAAAAACCTAACAAATGCAAAAAGACCCAAGGGCCCTCAGTTCCCAGGATGGCGCTGTGTACAGCAGGGAGAGGGAGCAGAAAACGCGGTTCTGTCCTTATAGACAGAACTGGTGATTTAGAAGGGGGCGGAACCCCAAGCCTGCGAAGCAATGAAACCAGGAGGAAGCATAGGTGTCTGCAGCCAAGGGGACAGGTGTCTAGGTCATTGGAGGGATGGCACTCGACCCCAACAGACAGCACTGAACTTGGGCCTTGATCAGGTGGGCATTCCCCTTCCAAACTGGGCAAGGAAGGCCTGGGGACTGCGCACAGGGAAGGTGGGGTGGGTGCTGGTGGAGTAGGGGGGCGGGCAGGGGTGACCTGGAGCCTGGGGATGTTACAGAAGCCCTGCGAATGAGGCCTGGGAAAAGGGTGGGGCCAGAAATCAGAGGGTCCTCCTTTTTGGATGCTTCAGAGGACTAGGGGAAGGATGAGTTCCTGAGCAGGACTTTTGTGCGAAAAGGGGGTTGGGGGGGAGGGGGACTAGAGGGAGAAGGGTCCTAGGGCTGGACAGCCATTTGTAGCAAGGTGACAATGGGAACAGGTAGGAAAAGGTGGAGGAAGGAGGCCCAGCCCCAAACAACTGGATTGAATGGAGAGCCCCACTTCCATTCAGGGTTTCACGGTTCTGGGCAGCGGGTTCCGTAACAGACTCAAACCAGGCACTAGTCCTGGGGGGCAGGCAGGGAGGAGTCTAGGGTGACCAACCTTCTTGGTGTGCCTAGGACTGAGAGGGTTGCTAAGGACTTGGGACTTTCAGCTTGAAACCTATGAATCCGGGCGGGGGATACTGGGATGAGCTGGTCACCCTAGAAGGAACTGCCTGCAGGTTGAATTCAGCCAAGCAGGGAGACAGCATGGTGGCTAATCACGCAACCAAAACGCAAAGCTGGGGTTCTCAGGCCGGTTCTGTCCAGTGCCTTGCACATTTCACTAAAGAGACGGTTTGGTGCACAAACCACAGGTCCCCCGGCACATACACTGGTCCCCACCCCATCATCCCCTTTACCTCCACAGGGTCCTGGGCCCCCTTTTCCCCATCTCACAGAGCACCTTCACCTTATCCTGTCCTCACCTCTCCTCTGAGATGGGGGTGATTGCTAACCTTGCAGACAGGTTTCTTTTCTTCAACCACAAGACCAGAGACCCCCCTCGTCACCTCAGGGGCCAGGGGGCAAACGGTCCATAGGATTTTACATCTCACTCTTCCCCCGAAGCCCAGGCTCTGCCCTGCAGACCTCTTGGCTGCTAGCTGGCTCTGCTGTCACTGGGCTTTTGCAACCAGACATCACTTCATTCTCTGCCTTTGGGACACAAAGTCCCACTGGGAAGACAAAAATGTGGCAGGCAAACGGACTTGCGGGCACATTTCTAAACAGCAGCTCTGACAGCACTATTCTCATCTCTATCATGACAGAGATGCCCTTGGACAGAGCAGAGAGTCTTGGTCTCCCCAAGCCTTGGTTTCTGCCCTGAGGATTAACATTTCTGTGACAGGTGCAATTTAAAAGTAAAGGGAAAGAAACGAGGGAAGAAGAAAGGCCGTGGGGTAATAATTCTTAGAACTGTTGCCCTCCCACCTGAGCGTGCATCAGAACACCCTAGAAGGCCCGGAGAAGTACAGAACCAGGGTCCCACCCCGGAGCACCGGTTTCAGTGAGTCTGGGGGGGAGAAGCCTCCCAGGGGACTGTGGTCCAGGGACCACACTGTGCTCGGAGTACAGCATCCACAGGAAGTTAACGGGAAGAAGCCAGCATATCTGCAACATAGGAGGGGGGTCCGGGGCGGGGCTCAGTCAGTTAAGCATCTGACTTCGCCTCAGGTCATGATCTTGTGTTCTGGGTTCGAGCCTCGCGTCAGGCTCTGCGCTGACAGCTCTGGAGCCTGCTTTGGATTCCGAGTCTCCCTCTCTTTCTGCCCCTCCCCTGCTTGCTCTCTCGAAATTAACATTAAAAAATTTTTAAAAATCTGTTAAGTCACAAAGCTTTTGACGTCTAAGAAGGTCTATTAATTAGGTCTTGAACAAGATGTTATTTGTGGAAGATTCCTCCTGAGAAGCCTTTTTTTGGGCCTCTTCCTTCCCCGCCTCCTCCTTGCCCCCACTAGATGTGGCAGCTGGTCCTTCCACTGTGGGCACACCATCGTCCAAAGGCGGCACCCTTACAGCCCAGGGGACACTTGCAGACCCCTGTCCCTTTAGGAGTTTGGGGTTCTGCTGGCCCTGCACAGAGGAGGGCCCCGACCGCTGTCAACTGCGTCCGGAACACAGTAGGCGTGTCATACCCACCGGGTGAGTCCACACAAACACTCTCAGAAGACACAAAAGCCCTCTCAGTCTACGAAGGTGAAGGCATCTTTCTCCACATAACTATGTCCAATTTAACTTGCACTCTTATGGGCTTACTCCTGGCAGCTGTTCAAGTTCACCAGCCCTGAACAAACCTATGCTTTCACGTGGCTGCGCCAGCCAGATGCCACCTGTCTTCAGTGGGCAGCTCACAGGGCCCCTGGGGGTCCCGTGCCTCACACTTGCCAAGACTTTGTGTTTTCCCCAGCACCCTCCCCGGCCCTCCCTGCCCTTCCTTCCGTCACACCTGCGGCCTCTCTGACTTTATTCCAAAGCAGCCCCTCCGTCACTGGGTCAAAGAATAGGACAGTCCGTCTCTTCATTGCGAAAATGACCCATTTCATCTCTTACTTAGGAAACAGTCTTCTGACCCAGGTTTCTTGGGCATACAAGGTTTTGGAGCCCGCGGTGCATTTGGTTTGGGGCGACTTGGAAGCTGTTTCGAGTAAGGTGGGCAATTTTGACGAAATGCAGCTGTCAAGGCCTCAAATTAGAAGAAATCGGAGCCAGCTGGCATGACAGGGCAGCAGCTATCTGTTCTATGTGCCAGGTTTTAGTTACCAGCCTCAAAGCCAAAAAAGAAATGGGCTTCTAGGAAACAAAAGTGATGGAATTCGCGTTCCGAATTCTGTAACCCACCAGCTTTGCTCGGACTACCAGGGGACACTTTAAAATAAAGATTTTAAGGTGGAGATGTGAAATCAGCAACAAAACCACCACCCCTGGGCGCTGGCAGCTGCCACCACCAACTCCTGAGTACCTCCGGGCCAGCCCTGCTCAGTTCCTCTCCCCAGTTCAAGAACTTAGCAAGTGCTGCCCCTTTAAGAGCGGGAAGGTGTTGTTTTAAGGGCCTCTAAGCCCCCCTTCTCAATTTCAGCTCCGAGCTGAGATCACATCCCCCAAGGCGGCCAAGGGACAAAAGCTATTTATCAACCCATCTGATAAAACTTCCAATGGGCCGGATCTTTATCTAGACCAAACCGAGAGGCACAAGCATTGCAAAGTCCCGCTTCTCCAGAAGGCGGATTTCTTATTAAAGATGACGGTCCTTTTTATTATTATTACTATTTTTTAGTCTTGGGAAGAGAACCAAATCAGCCTTTCAGCCAAACCCTTCTGTCGATGGGGAAACTGCCTTTTAAAAGGTATGTGTGCGAAGAGGCAGTAGGCCACCCCGCTGCTGGGCTCACTACAGGGGTGTTAATATTCCGGGAAGGGGGCCCACGGGGTCCAAGGCCTCTTTGGGGCAACTGACACCCCCCTCCCCCCCATCTTGTCCTTAGCCGGGGCCTCCCCGGTGGAATCCAGAGCTGGGAGCAGGTTGAGGCTGTCCCGGACGCCCTTGGGGCGCGCAGCTGCTGAGTGAGCTGGGCGCGCTGGACTGGGCTGGCGCCGGAGGCCCCGGAGCAGGGCTGGGGCGAGAAGGTAAACTGATCCTTTGCCCCTTACCGCTGGCAGCACGGTCCGCCCGCAGCCCCGACTTGCAGCCAGGCCGAGCCCGGACTGCCCAGTTCTGCCAGTTCCTGAAACCCAGTTGGCTGGGAAGCAAAACAAAACAACCCAATCCCAGTCTAACTGGAATCCTTTCCTTGCAAAGGGCTCAGCGGTGCGCGGGGGGCTGCGGATCCGCGTCCGGCCCGGAAAAGACACCTCCGCACCCCCGCAACACGACGGAGACGGCCGGCAGATCCCGCCTTGCAAAGGGGGCCATTTGGCCCGTGACACTGCCTTTATTTGTATTTTTAGCAAGAGAAAAGTGGGTCTAAAGGGTTTAACTGGCGTTTCCAGGCTGCGAGGAGCATATGGCCAAAATGAAATAAAGTTTTATGAAACATTATAAAGAAAACAGACCGGGGATTTAAGTTTCGTGCCTTCCCCCTCCCCCCCGAAAGGGGGGGGGGAAGTAAAGAAACTGGAGCGTTTGGGAAGGAACAAATGCTTCTCTGTGGAGTTGGTCTCCCTTCCCCCAACAAAAACAAGAGGTCCGGGCTCGGAGGAATTTGAAAGCAGCGATCTGCCAAAAACATTGTGAAAAACTATGGGGGATTCATTGGAAACAGATGGCTTTTTCAGCTTTAATTCTGAAATTCTCTCCCTTTCTGACACAATAAAAACAAACAGGGGGCGACGCGGAATGTTATCAAACAGGAACCCGGGCTCGCGGGAGCCCAGTCCGTGGGCTTCCCCGCGTGGGCAGGCGCGTGGGGGCGGGACGGAGTCCCGGAGGAGGGGGCGGCCGGGGACCCGCCTGGGACCTCCGCGGCGGCCGCGGCTCCACCCCTGGGCACACCGCAGGTCTGCACACTGGAGGGCGAGCAGCGGGAGAAAGTGCCCCCTGCTGCGAGCCCGTGCTCCCCACCCCAGCCCTCCTTCGGGGCCCCTAAGGGGCGCGTCCCCGGCACCCCCTTTCTCGCCAGGAGAGAGGCGCTCCCGGCACCGGCCCCCTCTCCCTGCAGCCGCGACGGGGGCCTGCCACCCCCTCGGTCCCCATGGGTATCCATCGCGCCCTCGGCGGGGCGCGGGAGAAACAAAGACCGGGGGAGAAGGGAGGCGGGGGTCCCGGGGGCGCCGGCGGACTCCAGCTCCGACCGGCTCGCGGACGCGCGGCCGAGCGCAGCGACGAGGCCCGGGGAGCGGGCCGGGCGGGCCACCCTCGCGCCGGGGGCAGTGCCTTACCTGCGGGGAAGCTGCAGAGAAGGAAGGCGAGGGTCGGCCAGAATCCCAGGGCTGAACGTCCTGCCCCTCTCCCCATACCCATCCATCCAGCTCGGCCTGTTACCACTAGCCTCTCCCTGGAAGAAGAGTTTAGAAGAAAAGAAGAGGAAAATAAATCACGCTGCGGAGAAAGGGCAGCCTCGCTCCGCCGGCGGGAGCAGCGAGCCGGGAGGCTCGGTCCCCCTCGGCCGCGGGCGCCCGGCGCGCCCCCCCTCTCCCCGCGCGCCCCTCCCTCGCCCCCCCTCCCGGGTCCCCTCCAATGTCGGCGCGGCCCCGCCGCCCCAGCCGCCGCGCGGCCCGCCCCCTCGAGCTCGGGTTTCAGCGCGGCGCGCGCGAGGGGTGGGGTGGGGGGACAGGCTGGGCGGGGACCGTGGCGGCGGGGCTCCGACGCTGGCCGCGGGGAGCTCGGGAACCCGGGCCCGGGGGCGCAGGGCGCGCCCCGGCTCCCGGACCTCAGCGGCAGCCCAGGCAGCAGAGGCTCAGCCTCCGGACGGCCTGCAGAACCGACCCCCTCCCCCACCCCCCGCGAATCCAACCTGTAAATACCCAACCCGGGTAGACACTGCGCTTGGAGACAAATCCCAGGACCCCTTTCCAACCAGACTGCCGTCCGGAAGCCGCCACCGACACCCCCTAGTTCATTGCTCTACTCCGATAGGTCCCCCATGCAGGAGGCTGAAAAATCCGAGGGTGTCCGGGATGGCCCGCTGGATCTCAGCCACTCACGCACCTCGCGGCTCCCTCCCAAACCCCGCTGCCGGGCCACCCACTGGCCTGGTCTCGGGGCCTCCAGGATCCTCTTCAAGCACCTCGCAGCCTCCCCCAGTACTTGCCCTGGCTGCACTCCCGAGTTGCGGGCCTTCGAGCCTGACGGAGGCGGCAGGACGGCTGCCACCCCGGAGGAGGTGTGGGTACTGCGGTCCCGGCGGTGTGCAGGGCCCGGCCGCCTGGGGTTGCCAGGGCAAGGCCACCAAGGCGGCTCCTGGGAGGGCATCAGCGTGGTGACTTTCCTTAACTTGGCCGCTTATTTTTCCAGGAGAAAACTGTCTCCTCCCCAAGGTTCCCTAGGACCTGAGGCTCTTCTGCCTCTGTGTTGGGATATTTAAGAGACTGGCAACGTTCCCTGAGAAACATCTTTTGGAGGGAACACCAATAGGCCAGAGCAAGTGTTTTGAGTCGAACCAATTCCTCCCGTGCCCCCTCCCCCCCTCCTCCAGACCTGCTCATCTGGCTCTTTGGGAAGAAAAAAAAATTCTGAACTTTTATCCAATTCTGATGTTTCCCTTAAGCACTATCGCAGTCCTCACTCGCAGAAGGCCACACAGGCTGCATGCAGGGCTGTGCTTGGGGCTCTGGCTGCCAGGAGGGCGGTGGGGTTCAGGGAGAGCAAGCCTTGGGCAAGGGGAAGAGAGCCATGTGTCCCTGAGGTCCCAAGCCAAGCAGTAGTACCTCTGGATCTGCTGTCTGCTGAACAGGTAAGAAAGGGGACCGATGTCTCTTAGCCAGGTGCCCCGTGGGGCAAAGAGAAGCTGTCTGTCCTTGGCATTTCCAAAATGCCGCAAAGGCAACTTGCCGCCTTTAAAGTTAGAGTGCCACAGCATTTTCCCCAAAGAGCGCTCAGTCCAACAGGTGCTATTTATCCATCCAATTGGGGTTCACTTGAAGCCCCGATTTGCAAAAAGGCTACAGTTTTGCCCCGTCAGAGCCCAGCACCTCACCACCCAGGGCCCTAATGGCATTCCTCTCGAGCGGGGCCCGTCCTGGGGCCAGACCTAAGGATTTAGTCCACAGAATGGTAGGATTGACATTGGTCCACGGAGGCAGGCACAGAGCCACGGGGACACAGAGGCACCTTTGAGGTCCATCAATGAACACCATTTGCTGGACCGTGCCTTTCCGGGTTAGTTCTAAAGCATCTCGCTAATGAGAGAGAAGGGACCCATCGGCATCCCCAGCAGTGACACTGTGGCAGCGTCTCCAGTGGCCAACTCGGCCCAGCGGAGAGGCCGTGCAGCCTTCGGAAGACCGCAAGGCAGGCCTTTCCAACACGGTCCTGGCCTGAGGGTAGACCTTTGGAAGCAGGACTTGGAGCCTCTACACCTCGATTTCTTTGTCTGTAAGGGGCAGGCTGATAATATTGTCACCCAGAGACTGCAACTGAATACAGTCTGGGAGGAGCCCTGGGAACTCCCCACAGTCCCTGCTACAAGACTGGCCACCATTTTATGAGGAGATCCAATTCTTACGACCTAAGCGAATAATTTGGGAAAGGGACGTGAAGGACTTTTTTTCCTCCCCCCTCGCGAGGAGAGATGTGTGAGGCTGAATTTGGACATCACCAAAGTGGAGATTTGGCTTTTACATTGTTTAGACTATCAAGAGAAATCCAGCCCCCCAAAGAGCAGTATGGGGTTGTGCTGACCTTGAGCAATCTGTCTATACTGGCCAAACCAACCAGCTTATTGACAACTCCCCAGGTCTTTGCAATAAGAAATCCTTGCAACACTGGGTTATGGAACTCAGCACTTCATTCGCCACAGAAACTCAACTCAAAAGTGTAGCTGACTTCATACAAACAGTTCCCATTATAGAGTCTGACCACTTATGGGTTCTCCTCTAGGTTGTTCTCCGAGCTTCGGGTTAGAGATTTTCCCTTGCATGGCTCTTGCTCCCTGTCCCCCAGGCCTAGCTGTGGAGGCCCCAGCAATGAACCCTTCCCCCCCAGCCCCATGTTCCGGGCACTGGGGCTCTGGGGGAAGGGGCACAGGGGTTCTGAAAGGGAAGGTTCTGCATAAAGCTAACAGCCTCCCAGGAGTGAGGGGTGTCAGGGACTCTGGCTTTCCCTGCCTCTGGGTACGAACAGGGTGTTCCCAAATCCAAGCTCTCAGTCATCGGTCAAAAAAAAAAAAAAAAAAAAAAAAAAAAAAAAAAATATATATATATATATATATATATATACACATACTCAGGACTACTGCATGCTAGTTCCTGGGGGATAAAGAAATAAATAAGACAGCTCCTATCTTTGAGTCGCTGGTAGAAACAGATTATTAGAGGAAGGAGGGGGGGTAATGGACTAACTGCCCCGGGAAGGCTTTACCAAAAGGGTTGTGTGTCTTGTGAGTTGTCTTGAAGGATTCATGTTTAGTAAGACTGACAGCAATAATGGCCAAGGTTTCGATGTGCTGTCACATTATGTCAAGTGCTGGCTAAGTACTTTACATTTCTAGACGCTTTAAGCGAAGGTAGGTTCTAGTATCATCCTCATGTTGCAGACGGGGAAACTGAGGCTGAGTGCCGTTAAGCACGCACCCAATTATTGGCAAGTAAACTGTAGAGCGGAACACACCAAGCCCATGCCTGATGTGCTCTAGGCGCCATTAATTCCAGTGATGCAAGTCCGCACTGGGCTTCAAGTCAAGGCGAGACAGATAACTGAGCAATCACTTTCAATAAAGCATAGCACAGGCTCTGACAGCGGAGGCACGGAACACAGGCGCCAGGGGCCTCCAGCCCAGACCCGGGTGCAGGGTGGGGAGGGAAGTTCTTCCAGGTGCGGGAGAGTGCCGGGGGAGATGGTGGCAGAAGGAGGGGGAGCAGGGCAAGGATTTCAGGCAGAAAGAACATTGAGTATAACATGTGCCAAGGTGTGGCCTGCCTGAGGGGCTGGAAAGCTTGAGGATGGCTGTAGGAGGAGCTGAGGCTGCAGAGTGACAGAGAAGGAGCTTGAGGAAGCCTGAGAATGGCCAGCACAGGCTCGGAGAGGGTGTCCGTGTTTAGCGCCCCGGGAGCCCCACCTGAGGTCTCAAGAAGAGGAGAGATGTATTCTTTTGGGAGACCACCGTGGGGGGCTTAGCGGTACTACTACCCAGGACCCGTTCCAGAGCAGCTGAATCTGAATCCCTGGGTAGAGCCTGGGCATCAGCATTTTTAACGAGCTCTCCCAGGTGACTAATGTGTAGGGATTCGCTAGGTTTGTAAGGTGCATCATGCTTCATTGACCCTGGGTGCACATTAATACTCAAGCTGAGTCAATCAGTTTATCCTCTTGGATTTAAAGGCAAGGCAAGGCAAGGCAAGGCAGAGAACTTAAATAGCACTTTCAATAAGGCGGCGACTGGCACATGACCCAAGCTAACCAATCAGAATCTGTCCTGAAACTGTTGCTATGGGGGAGCTGCGACCCAAGCTGACCAATCAGAATCTATCCTGAGACTGTTGCTATGGGGGAGCCGGGACCTGATCTCTGATTCCTATGTGATGGGTCTGCGGGTAGCAATCTGATGCGAAGGCCAGTGTTTATGAGTGTTGCAGGCAGCAGCTGTGTTTGCAGGGTTAGCATACTGTTTTTTCCTAAAATTGCATTTTCTCTGGTGAGGTTTTCTGGGACGGGTGGAGATTTTCAGGGCTCCCCCTGCCACTCTTCAG
Source organism: Cryptoprocta ferox (assembly GCA_028646485.1). Classification (NCBI taxonomy): domain Eukaryota; kingdom Metazoa; phylum Chordata; class Mammalia; order Carnivora; family Eupleridae; genus Cryptoprocta; species Cryptoprocta ferox. Next base: position 126,207,861 of record CM053560.1, on the reverse strand, counting down.
CGTGTGATCCTCCCTGTAGCTCCTCCTCCTTGGTCCAGCTATGGGAGCCAAGGAAGTTCCTCATTTTGCCGAAACTGGTTTGATTTAGGTTTCTCTCCCTTTTGTGCACAGAGTCCTAACAAGGAGGAAGTTGATGTTCCAACACTGGTCCCAAGAAGCATTTTCACCAACCTCACACATCCAGGGATATGTTGTCAATGGCTCCCAACCCATCATTCATTTACTGGTAAGACTTCTTGAGCCCTACTCCCATTGACTCCACCCCCTACCATTGAACAAATTTTGCTTATACCAAGTCTTGAGAATCGAGTTGGTTTCATCTACAACTGAGGGTGGGACCCACTCCTTTTTCATTGAAATAAAACTTCACTTCAAATTCCTCTTTCAAACTTCAAGGGCTCCCGTGGGTCTGGGATTTGATGAGCCAGACCTTGTTCACTCTCTCCGTAACTGTACTGAGAAGCCAGAGCTGGTGTGCTGCATTAAGAATATGCAGATTAAAGGGGTGCCTGGGTGGCTCAGTCGGTTAAGCAATTAAGCATCTGACTTCGGCTCAGGTCATGATCTCATAGTTCATGGGTTCAAGCCCTGCGTTGGGCTCCATGCTGACAGCTCGGAGCCTGGAGCCTGCTTTGGATTCTGTGTCTCCCTCTCTCTCTCTGTCTGTCCCCCACTCATGCTCTGTCTCTTTCTCTCTCAAAGTAAATAAACACTAAAAAAAAAAGAGTATGCAGATTATGATCCGCTCAATGAGGGGGCACAAGCCACCCACATGGGGTCAGCAGGCAGGGAGTTCCCTCAGCACCCAAGCTCCCCACTTTGGGCAAGTGAAACCCCTAAGGTCATTCTGATGCAAGGTGTACTTTCAATAATGGGCAAAAATAATTTGAGTCACAAGATTTATTGCTCACAGACCCCAGGAAGAGTGGGATGGTGGGGTGCGCAGTGAGCCAGGCGAGGGCAGTCCTCCATCCCAGATCATGAACAGGAGACAGACAGCGGGATAGCAGGCATCTACTGCTTATAAGGGGTGGAGGTCACTAGCTCTTCTTTGCGCTCAACTCTAAGGGTTATTTCAAAAGGTACCCTGGGAAAAACAAAGCAGGGGGGTAAGGCAGGAACCCTAAACCTGAGTCCTTACCTGAATGTCCACAGCAGAGTTCTCATCATGAAAAACGCAGCAACTCAGAAAAACTAAATTGTTTTTCTCATCACAGTAACTTCCAAGGTTTATAGCCTTTGACCATATCATTTTTGGGGCTGCATCTTTCCACCCTAAAGCTCTTAAAGGACAACGCACCCCGGCTTCTTAGGAAAGTCTTCTACCTGCGTGATTACTTAACCTTTCTACGCTTCCGAGGTATTTTTCTCTAGGGGAAAGTCATAAAACCACCAGGTTGGGGTACAGCCCAGGGAGAATCCTATCTTTGGCTTAGTTCCCAATGCCATTTCTGAAAACATTTTAGCATCTTCTGAGCACTTGGTCCTGCACGGCCATTTTGCAAAGACCCCCAGGATCTCGTGAGGGGGGCTGTAAACAGACTGGACAGAGTCCATTTTGCTATGACTTGGATGACGTTCTCCCAAATGCATTAACTGAGGCCGGCCCCGCTGAAGCTTAAATATGCATTTGCTTGCTAACTCATAAGCTCGTCCTCCAGTTTATCCACCGTTTGTTTTCCCATCTGTCTCCAGACCCTCCATTTCATCCACAGGCCTGGAAGTATGTGAGCATTCGCTCCTTCAGATCATCTATGGACATTTAAGCTAAGTCTGGGAGCACCAGCGATCCTTGGGGATCCCCATTGTTTATAATTCTTCATCCAGAAAAGTACCTGTTTATCCTATCTTTGGTTTCCTGTCTCTAAGGGCAGTTCCAATCCGTGGCGATTCCCCGCACCGCCCCCGCCCCCCCCTCCAAACACACATTCTGGAAGGACTTAACCATTGCGAATGACCCCCGGGGTGGAACTTTGTCAGAAGGAATTTTGGAAGTCTAAACATAATTCATCCCTGGGTTTCTCCCTCGTCTCCAGGCCTGCTTCTACCTCCTCAAAGAATGCTAATAGATTTCTCCGGTTTCATGTTCTCTTTGCAGAAAGTGTGTTGTGCTCTGTCCAGTTAATTGGGACTTTAAAATGTGCTTGGTGATATTACCTTTTTAGTATATGTTTCACAACGTGGCTATTAAAAGTGCCCCTTCCTAGATGGGGGGGGTCCCTTTGTGGGCAGGGGGACCCCGGGTTGTACGCCCTTGGGTGCAGGCCCGGTGTGGAAGGTCAGTGCACATTGTGGCCATCAGGACATGGCTACCATCTTTAATTCCCCATGCTCCGCTCTGTCCAGATGGTCCGGGTTGGGGGCCATAGAGTCTCCCTGACCTCTTTGTTTCCATGACGATTTAGGAGATGGCTTCTCTTTGCTTCTCTTCTTCCCAAGCATATGTGAGTCTTGGACTCTGGCAAGGAGGACCCCTTCCCTGTAGATCTCAGAACGTCTTCACGTCCTCCTCCTTTGGCCCATCTTTTCTTTGCTCTTGCCGCAGGCTTCCTTTCCCTCCGTGTGCTTCTGTGCCACCTCCCTCACCACGAGGGATGTTTAGTCTTGATAATTAAAATGGAGAGATTTTACTCCAGTACTGGAGTGGTGTTTTGAAATAGATTTTCCTGACATTCCAACGGCTCTCTTTCGGAACCGAAGAAGTATCTCACTTTTTCTTTGAATTCTTTCATATGGATTTAATACATGAGCAGATTTTATTTGCTCTTGGACATGGTATTAAATGCAAGTGATCAGATCAGTAACACTGTTTTCGCCCACACAAGGGAGATTCTTTGTATTTATTTATCGTGTTTCTGTTTTACTCATTCAAGGAGCACTCATCAAGTACCGAAGCACTTCGCTCTGGGATCCCGGGGCGGTCAGGGATTCTCAGATGAGCAAGAGAAAGTCCTGGCCCCCTCCTGGAAGCCCAGGGAGCAGTCAGGTGTAGAGACAAATGATTCCCACTACAACGTGCTCAGAACTCTCAGATGGGGGTTTAGGAGGCTTCTCCGTGTCTCAGGAGCTGAGAGCCCTGCATTGACTCCCCGTCATCCTTATTGCAAATCAACTAGGGACTTTACAAAACTGGTGAGTGTCTCAGAGTTGGTGTATGGAGAGCACGGGGAGTCTCTGTCAGTAACTTCTTTAATAACAGGATCGCTGACATCAAAATTGGTGGATCTAAGTTGCCATCAGCCTCACCCTTCTGGAACCCCTTCTGTTAAAATCTCACCTTTTAGGAATCCACCTCAGACTGTCCCATGGGCTAGCATTTCCGCTCGTGATTCCACTTTCAGGAACAGAGCCTTGGAGACATTCAGAGCCTGGTGAACTAGCTGGGCTTGGGACATCGGTATCGAATGCCGCCCTCAGAACCTCCCAGAAACACACCCCTGATGGTAGCCATGGGCATATTCGCTGTGCTAGGAAGATATACCAAGGATTTTTTTTTAAAGAAGGTGCTAGAAGAACAAATTTTCTGGGTTTTCCATTTTCTTCCATCCAGCATCAAATTTAGTAAAAAAAAATTGAAACAGGAATATATGCACATGATTAAAACAAATCAACTTCCTGTCAAATGAAATTAGGGGACTCTCCCTGGAGGCAATAACTATTCACAGTTTTACATGCATCCTTCCAGATATTTCCATGTGCATGTAAGCACATATAAAATCAATCAGCCTAGCTCATTCGCTATCATTTCGCCAAGAATGACTAGCAACCTTCGGACTGCCCTCTCCCAGTAGGCATTTCCTGTTAAATAGCGCTGTGAACTCCCCCGTCATGGTAGGAGCTAAGCAGTCAGAGAAGAACTGAGCTCACCAGCCAAAGGGGGTTTACAGATGTACGCACGGAAGGACGGCACCCTCTCCTCTTCCTGGATGTCGTTTAAAGATACTTATTCCGTCCGGTCATTTGGAAGTCAGACAACTCACACCTACCCCCACTTACACTGCAGAAGGTAGATAACCTGCCTGAGGTCACTCAGCTGGCTGGGTGGCAGAGCAGGGTCTGGGCGACTCCCGGCTGTCATGCCACCTCTGCTGAGCTCACCAACTCCTTCCCAGGCTCAGAGACGTCATGTCTTCTCTCTGCCTCTACTAACCCTACTCCATCTTCTGTGTTCATCTTCTTGCTCAAACTCCCTTTGTGTCCTCTCTGCCTAATCCAGGCTGGGCAGGCTGGGCTGGAGCCCTCCTGATCACCTGCTAACAGCTTCTGGCGGTGCATTTCCATGGTGTTTGGATTTGAGCAGCCCCTCTGCCTTTCCTTGCATCTTTTTCTTGACTTCTGAGTTTCCCAGGAAACTCTTGGAGCAGCCAACACTTTTCCTTTTGAGACGTCCCCCCACTCCTCCCTACTGGGATTACAAACTAGCGTATAATTGGAGTGTCACCTATGAAAGTCTCGCTTCCACTCACTTTCCCATTGGGTCTCAGGACTGTGACTCTGGCGCACCCCTACCATCTGGTCTACAGCTGGCAGAGTCTTCTGCCTACAAAGTCAGGATGAAATGGAGGGCATTTGTGAAGTGCTTAATTGTCAGCGTCGAGACTGAGGCTTTCTAGACATTGCAGTGGATCTGGGGAAAGAGAGAGAGACGGAGGATTTGGGGCGGCTCTGCCTCTAACTTCGTGGCCCCTGAACGTTCTGTCCTGTCTCTGGACTCTCAGCCTTGCAATCTGCAGAAGTGTGGCCAGGCTGCCCCAGGAGGGGTCTCTAGGGATCCCCTGAACTGGCATTAGGTCTGTAACTAAGTGACCTCGCCTGCACCTGACTCCAAGGGGCCATGCCGGGGCCTCATCTGTAACATTTGAGGCCTCCCCAAGTAAAAACGTGGCTGAGCGAATTCCGCAGCTATAATCCCCAGCAATACCACCCGTGCCTTACAAACATGTAATGACCTCTTGTTTTAAAGAAACTTTTGGGTACCCATCCCAAAATACACCAGGTTCCTATAATGGAGAACAGACCACCCAGTGTTTACGTCTCCCCATTCCAGGAAGTACTGGGGAGAAGAACTAGCTTGGAACCATTTATCCACCAAATGGCAACTGTCTGAACTGACAGTGAGTCTGTCTCTCTCTCAACCAGCATAAGGCTGGAGTATTTGGATTAATGAACAATTTGGTGCCAAGCGCAAATACCATAGACATTTAGCAACAGGAACAGATAACCAAGTTATTCATCAAGTTCAAAATTGTTTAGAATGGCTAATGCAAAGCTGAAATACAGAAGATCCCTGGCTGATGGGAGGTGGGGAAGAGTGCCAATGCAGAAGCAAGAACAAATATGTCGCTTTATGTGACATCCTCCTCCTCCACCACTGTTTTTACATTTGTTAGAGGCTTCACTTGGATGTGAGAGAGTCATACAGCCCTCTGGCTAAGAACATGCAGTCTGAATATCGACCCTTTACATCTGTTAAGTGGGGATACACTTTAGTTCCCACAGAGGGTTCTTGTGAGGACATTAAATGAGTTGACACAATATAGACGGACCACTTAGGACAGATGCCTGGCATGGAGTAAGTGCTGGTAAGTAGCTGACAACATCACGGACAAGAACCATTGTTTGGATTATAACAGAGCATCTATTGTGCACCGGATTCTGCTGGAGCCTTTGTATGTGTGGGAACTGGGGGGGGGGGGAATCTGCAGCGCGCCCCAAGGACTAACCTTGACTCCTGGGTGGGCTCTAAGTGTATTACCAGTTACACGCAAGTTCTGTTGAGCAACCACCATAACATGAAGTCTCCCACGTAACTGTCGAGTCGTCTCAACTGTGTTCGAGGGCACAACTGTCTCCATTTCACAAAGGAGGGCACTGAAACTCTGGGAGATGAAGTGATTTGTCCAAGGTCACTAAGAATATCCAGGGCAGGGAGAGCCTCAGAACCTGGCCTTGTGATGCCGAGTTCAGTGTGTTCCCCACCAAACTACAGCGGCTTCTCATCTTCACCTGGCATTTATGTTTTTTCCGTTAGTCAAATAATATGGTCCATTTATAAAATAGTGGGTCACGTTTAGAAATGAGAACATGTTCAGAGATACACTGTTTTCCAGAAACAAGACTTTCAACATGTTTCAAGAAAAGAACAATTTTCCTGAACAATCTCCCCACCCCCTTAAAGAGTTAGGAAGTCGGAAGAGTTATAGAATTCCTCTTATTTCTTTAGGGAACTAAATGGTATTTGGGGGTCAAGTTTTCATAGAGTGCTTACTTGGATGTAGCCTCTGAGTAATGGGTAAATATTACACAACAGGATGTTTTGGTAAAACTGTCTATAGTATCAGTTCACTGCAGTCCCTTCAGACAACAAGCCATTTAGACAGTTTCTCCAATTCAAAGCCGGTGGGCTCCTGCCCCTAGAAATTGGTCACTGACCCAGAAAGGCAGGGCTTGGGCGCCATCTTGGCTTGGGTTTGCTTTGTCCTCATGGACTCTTGGCTCAGGTTTAGGGGAGGCAAATATATTTCTAAGCCCAAAGTCTGTAGATTCTGCCAATAGCAGAGGAAAATAAAAGCAAGCAAAAACTCACACAGCAGAGAAAAGGGTGGCATCTGGCTTTTCCTTACCAGATACTCTTGAGATATGGAAAGATATGAAGCCAAGTGTGTGCTTCAGGATAGTAAGGTAAGCAATTTCGAAATCACTATTCTGAAATTGGAATATCAGACTATTTTAGCAGCTCAAAAGGATGTGAAACTACATAAATTAATGTCCCATGATTCCCTTGTTCTGAGGCAAAATGACCTACCAGCCTTAGCAGTGAGAGGGTGACTAGCGGGTCCGGACCTGTGAAGGGATGTCATCGTGAACTTCACAACGTCTACGGGTAGGCCTGTCCTCTACGTCGGCTCTGTATTTCTCTCTACTTTGCCTTTCTTGCACAAATGGAAGCCCATCTGGGAAAATGCAATTGCACTACAAAATCTATTTATTATTTATACTCTACCTCTTTCCCTAACAGATATTAAATTAAATGGAAATGAAAGTAGACCGCACACCCACATTTCCAAAGTCACATTAAATCTTACTGTTTCCAAGGTGCCCATTGTTTTGAGGAAACCCAACAGCGCTTATGGTTCTGTGAAGGAGATACGCATTTCCATGTGCTTTTCCAGTAAGAATCTGTCAAACGAACACTTGTCAAGTGGGGCACGGGGTGCTGGGTGGTGAGCCACAGTTCAACAACAGACCATGGGAGAAACTGACATGGAGAAGTTTATTATTCACAGACCCTAGAAGGGCATTGAGGGGCCACGTGGAGTGGTCAAGGAGGGTGCAGAGAGGCAGGATTGGGGCTCATGCTTTTATTAGGGACCATGGTAGAACGTTTGAGGGTTTCTGTGTTGAGGCCACATTGGTCAATTCAAACCAAAAGAGTGGGCTTCTGATGGCCCCACGGGGGTCTTTTCTAAGGGGTGCATAAAGGGAAAGATCTGGGAGGTGGGGGAGATGGTTTATCACAGGGGCCGTGGGGGAAGTCATCAGAACTTACATTTGCTTGGGGCTCTGTGGCTGTTATCTAGTGCATGCACTTGCACCAGGGGACTATGGTCAATTTAAGATCCCCACAAGCCACATGGCCAAACCAAACGGCTGCAGAGACGGTTAACACCGTGGAGTAGCTTGAATTCTCTGTAACCAGGGGACATATTCTTATGAGAGCAATCTTTTCTCCAGGATGCCAGGGTCGGTGTCAGGAGCTGAAAATGCACACTGGCAGCAAATTTCAGAGTCACTTTTGCCCAGCACATGTCTTCTGAGCGAGCCTCTTTGACCGCCGGTAAAACAGCATCCGGGCAGGGGGTAACTGGTAACCTCTTGGGATCTCACAAGCGGATCTGACTTTGATAGAGGATACAACTTTGTGGAAGCGCATGGAACAATGAGGCACTATGGCTTAAAAATTTTTTTCTCAATGTTTACTTATATCTTAGGGAGAGAGAGAGAGAGGGAACGAGTTGGGGAAGGGCGGAGAGAGAGGGGGACGTAGAATCCGAAGCAGGCTCCAGGCTCCGAGCTGTCAGCACAGAGCCTGACGTGGGGCTCGAACTCACGAACCGTAAGATCATGACCTGCGCGGAAGGGGATGCTTAACCAAGGCCACCCAGGCGCCCCAAGGTATCGTGGCTTTTAAGTAGCTAACTGGAGGGAAGAGATCCACGTGGTACAGAGCAGTGAAACGTATCAGAGACTAGCAGGAGACCGAACTCCAACGTAGAGCGTCTGCGTGTGGCCGACAACGCTTATTACACACGAGTGTTCAGGAGGCCATCGGGGCAAGTCTTTGTGCATTTGTGCGTTTCCACCTAATCTCGTTTTAAATAGTCATCAGGGAGAGAAGTCCTCACAACTCCTAAAGACGATGAAAAAATGGTCCGTGTCCATCTTCGGAGGAACAGGGTACTAAGCATAAAGCTAAAGCAATGGTACTGAGACTCTTATCGAGAACTTGGCCAGAATAACAGAAGAGCTGAACATTACCAGGAAACCAGACAAATTGTTGCCGTCAGCCAGGCAAGCTGCTGCAAAAGACCTGGAGTCGGAGAGTCCCCGAAGATGGAAAAATGAAACATCCTCAGTAGCAGCCACAGGGGCTGGTAACTACTAAACAATGCTTCACACGTACTAACCAGTAAGTTTTAGGGCACTTTTTACTCCTATCTGCTGACCTCTAACCTACAGGAATTGGCCTCGGTCTACCAGACGGATGACAGAAGCTTTTGTTTTCAAGTTTTTGCCAGATTTTCAGACTCTGGCAAATCCAGTGTCTTGATTCTTTCTAGAAAGTTCTTCATCTCGTAGTGTTGCTTTAAACAAACAACTGGAGAACGCGAAGTAAAACTCAAGTAGTAGTTTTGTAATTTTTTTGTGTACACAGTGTTCGCGACGCTTTAACTCTTTACTGTAGTAATCTGGATACAATTTTATAAGTCAAGTAAGTAAGCACAAAGGGCATTTTTACATTCATCAAGTAGCAGGGACTTGAAATTTTTAAAATGAGGCTATAAAAGATATTTGAATTTATTTTGTTAATTTCTGCCCAAGTGTCAAAATATCTTCTTCTTACTGCCCTTAAAATTATAAAAGCTTTCACACCTCAGTAGGCATTTCTGCTTCGACCCCTAGGCTCTAATAGGATACTGCATTTTTTTCCTATAAAGTTTATTTATTTATTTTGAGAGAGAGAGAGAGAGAGAGAGAGAGAGAGAGAGAGAGAGAGGGAGAACAAGCGGGGAGGGGAAGAGAGAGAGGGGGACAGAGGATCCGAAGCAGGGTCTGCACTGACAGCACAGAACCCGACGTGGGGCTCAAACCCACGAGCTGTGAGATCATGACCTGAGCCGATGTCGGACACAACTGATGGAGCCACCCAGGCGTCCTGATACCGCATTTTCTACTCATAGGGTCACACCTGGCTAAGAAACCGGGGATCCTTTTAAAAGATGTTTATTTGTCACCAAGGAAACTGACTTGTGCCCGACCTTGTACACATACTTGGGTGAGACAGTCCTTAGTTTTTCCACTGCCTTGGTCATTGCTCTGTCATAACCACTGCTGTGAAAGGAAGAAAAGCTGAAATTGCACTGCCGTTTGGTCACAGTTAGAAAACCAGGAGTCTGTCCTTTGAACAGGGCTGGCTACCAGATAGGTGGGACAGCCTGGCGCCTCCCTTCTTCGGGTTACATTTATGTTGGGTTAAATCTGTTGAATGAATAAACGATGCATGTTGTCTGAAAAGCAAAGCCATCCTCCGGAAGAGCCACAGAGACACCACGGACGCCAAAAAGGTATCCGAACTTACCTTTGGGTTATTGTAAGTCAGGTTCTAGAACAATGATCTTTATGGAGCAGTGCCTTCTCCTTTCACAGAACTGACAGATTCACACGAGCCTGCACTGGTATCTGGTAATCCCAGTTTGTTTATGCTCAGTTTCACTTGGGGATATCCCATTTCCTTCCCTGGATGCAGAGTTCTCAAGAGCTCGGGGATCATTCCTCCTAAGGCGGGGCTGAATTTGGGGACCATACGTGGGAAAGGCAAGCGCTTGAATTGAATTCATTTGGTAGCAAGGTTGAAGGGGAAAAAAAGCACTTTAAACCCACAGAGCCTGGGCTATCCTTCTCTGGACACGCGTTTCTTTAGAGAGATGTAAATGCCATCACCAGTCTGGTGAGCATCACTACAACAATGGCTTGAAAAAACTTCCCGTCCTAGTGTCAGAGACGCTCAGTACCTACTCATTTTATTCTGCGTCTCCTCATCTAAGAATTCCTGTATTTGGCCCCACAGGGGGTGGCTGGCCGAAGGGCCAAGGGTCGTGTTAAAAGGGAGCCTCTGATGGCCCCACTCTGTATTATCACACACAGTAGGGAGGCAGCCTTGTAAGGCGTTTCTTAGAGAAGGTCAGAGAAGCCCTCCTTGAATGAGATGTCAGGTCACTGCAAGACCCTTTCGGTCACAGATCTGGTTATTCAGTAAACGCCTGCAAAGGGAGAGACAGCATGGGGGAGGCAGATACGCCACCTACCATTCCACACTATTTGGAATGTAAGCCCCTGTCTGTCACCTGGAAGGGAAAAGGGAGGAGCAGGGCTCTTGTTAAAAGGAATCTGGGGGTGGGGGTGGGGGCTTGGGTGGCTCTGTCCGTTAAGCGTCCCACTTAGGTTCAGGTCATGATTCATGGTTAGTGGGTTCCAGTCCTGCATCGGTCTCTGTGCTGACAGCTCAGAGCCCGGAGCCTGCTTCAGATTCTGTGCTTCCCTCTCTCTCTGTCCCTCCCCTGCTCATGCTCTGTGTCTGTCTCTCAAAAATAAATAAATGTTAAAATTAAAAAAAAAAAAAAGGAATCTGGGACCTCCCTCACCATCACCACGGGGAAGACGATCTCAAGGGGGCAAGGGTCTTCACCACAAGGGGACCACCAAGCAGTTCTACAAGGAACCAACCTATCCTTTGGAATAGGGAGAACCCAGCCGTTGCAAATATCATCTGGCCTGTAAGGTGGCAGCAAAAACGAGCCACAGAGAATGTGGAGCCCGCCTGGGGTGTGGGCGCTCCACCCAGAGCCTTTGTCCCCTCTGCTGGTCACCCAGCAAAGTCAGCCCCTGTTTTTCCCCAGGGAGATCACATCCCTTAAAAGGGGGCTTGCTTGTCATCTGCTGTGGCAGTGAAGTATTAGGAAGCCCTTTGTATGTGTGAAAAAAAAAATGCTATTTCTGTATGATCTGCAAGAGGCCCTTTCCCACTTCTCCTCCAGCTGTCCTCAGCCAATCTCTTTCCTAGGGGTCCTGGCTTGAGATTCGCCGGAAAAATCACTCCTCTGTGACGTCCTGGAGAAGAGCAAGATGGGCGCGCATAGGTTTTTTTCCCCCCTGCGATTGATGCCCGAACAAGGGGTATCCACTCACCGGCAGGTAACATTTTCTGTTTTTGCTGGAGGACCCTAAAGCCAGACGGTGAAGGTGACGGATCTCCTCGGGGCGACAGCCTGCCCCTGAGTACAACCTGTAATTCTGTCCCTTGAGCTTGGCGCGCTGAGCTGGGGGTGTCGGGGCGCTCCCGCTCATCCAGACTGTAGACACACGGATAACCAGGATACCCACTCTTCCTGGGAGGGCTCTCTACCCCCGTCTCTACCTGGCGCTGGAGTCGCCTACTTCGAGAACACCCAACTTCGGGGCCTAAAAGGAACGCGCGGCTTACCATTTCCGCTAGATGGCGCGATTTCCCCTACTCCGCTCTGGAGACACCCGATTTATAAAATAAATACAACCCAACGCCTTCCGAAACCACACCATACACATAATAGCAACTCGCAGGCTCCCATTAAAAATCTCAATTTGGGGGACTTGATTCTGCCCCGGAGCAAATCTAATGCAATTACATTAACAGGATGCAATCAAGAATTGCAACCGAGCGTCCCCCCTACTCCCCTCCCCCCAACACACATCGGTCCTCCCCCTAAATACACCTGTCCCCCCTTGCTTCAGCTAGTTCCCTGGCGTGAGCCGGCCGCGGAATCTTCTCTGTGCCCCGCCCGTCGGGCCCACCCCTCCACTTAGGAACGCCGGGGCCACTCGGGAGTGCGATCCCTTAGCCCTGAACTCAAGTCCCTCACCTTCCTGCGTACTGATGCTCCCAGTTCAAAGGACCGTTGGGACCCGAGCCCAGAAGGTGCAGCACCGACGCCCCGCCCGGGGGGCCGGCGCTTGTCCCGCGGCTCGGCAGCTGACCTAGGCAGCCAGGCGCGGAGCTGGAGGAGGGGACCCGGGTGAGTGCGGCCAGTGGGGGTTCACGGCGGGCCAGCCCCGCGGACCAGCTCCGTCGTAGGGTGCGCTGGCCCGGCGGCGCCCGCGCCGGAGAAAGGGAGCTCACAGCCCGCACACCGTGGAAGAGACGCTCGCCGGGTCTATCCAAGCACGCGCGCTGCCGGCTGCCGGTGCAGGCATTTTAGGAAAAAAGAGCAAATACTAAACCACAAAAACTTTACCTCTGCCAAGAGCTAAAGCGATCGAGGCGCAGCGGAGCCCCAAATGCGGACAAGACGGTAGCGAGAAGAGACGCGGCGTCGGAGAGGACCCGCAAGTGCCCGCGGCGCCTCGGGGATGTCAGAGCCGGGTCCGCCCCGCGCCGGCCCCGCGCTTACCTTGGCGGCTGCATGAGCCCCTGCGGCCCGCGGGGGGGGGGGTGGTGGCGCTGGCAGGGCTGCGGGCGAAGAGGGGGTGTCGGAGCGCAGCTCGCGGGGCCCGGGGCAAGGTGGGAGGGGCCCGGCAGGCGCTGGTCCCCGCCGCCCCGGCCGGCTCAGCACCGGCCCGGGGCGCGCCGCCTGCTCCCGGGCTGCATGCCTGCAAGCGCCTGGAGGAGCCGGCCCGGGAGCCAACCGCTAGTGCTTCCCCAGCCCAGCGGCTCGGGCGGCGCAGCCCGCGCTCGGCAGACAACTGCGGAGTCGGGGCGGCTCGGGCCCGCCCCCTCCCTCGCCCGGCCCCCGCCCGCCGCCGCCGCCGCCGCCGCGCGCGGCGTCGAGAGGTTCGTTTGCGCGCTGGGGGAGGGGGCGGGCCGGGCGCCCGGGGCGCGGGCGGGGGGCGAGCGCGGGCGGGGCGGGCGGGAGAGGAGATGGGGGCGCGCGCTCGGCTGGCCCCGCCCTTCGGCGGCCGCACCCTCGGGCACCCGCACCGACCGGGTGGGTGGTGGGGTGCGCACGCGGATAAAGTCGGGACTGGCCGAAATGCGCCGGGAAGGGCTGGGGGTGGGGGGCGCGGGCGGCAAGTGCGGCGACCCTCGCGGCGCCTCCAACTTTCCGAATTTCCCTCTGGGCGGCTGCGGCGTGCGCGTTTTCCACCCTGGTCAGCGGGGGAGTTACTCTGAGGTTTCTGGAATAGACAGTCACATCCAGAAGAAACGCTTCTCTCTGCGGAGACGCACCTTTGTTCTACTGAGATGTCAGTTTAAGCTTTTTCTTCTAAAAAAAAAATGCATGCATGTGCATTCAATGCGCAATACACGAACACGTTCTTGTGTACAATTTTACACCACTCAGGCGGGTCTGGAGTGAAAAGCAGACCACATCACGTCCCCTCCCCACTGCGGCAGCTCCCCAGGGGTAACCTCGGGTCGGTGTGGGATCCTCTCCCGCTCCTTCCAGTCCTTGCTCGGCACTTTTACATGCACACGCACAGACTGCAAGTGGATTCTCACGGGCTTTTCAAAAGCGTGTTTGACCAGGCAGCAACGCAGGCACACCCCGGCGAGAACAGCGGTAAATCCCCCCGAGGCTTCCGGAGTCCAGGGGGAGACCCTTGCGGCGAAACCGGTAAAGAGCCACCCAATCGCCATGTGCGAATCTGAAACCCCAGCTGGGCCGTCAAGTCAGCCTAAACACACAGCTCACGCCCAAATTAGCCTTGCACGGTTAGAGAGATTTTGCCAGTGCGTTTCAGACGGGGTTATGACCTTCCCGTTCCTACAGAAACGGGATTTTGCTAGAAGAACTTGGATTTGCAAAATGACAAGGTACCATCCACATTAAAACACGATCGTTATTTATGCTTGCGGTCTTGAGGGATGTGGTTTTAACTCAATATTCTGCGTTTCATTGGCCAAATGTACTGAAATAATCTATGGTTGGGATGTAAATAAAATCCATGCGATTTAGCAGGAAGGGATTAGATATTGGGATCGCCGGTTTCTGTAATTAGCTCTGGCTGGGCCTCCTTTCTCCTGCTATTAGAGGAGTTGTACTAGACGTGTGTATATGTGTGCATGTGCACTTGCGTGCAAATGTGCGCTCCAGCCCTAATAGTCGTTGAAAAACTAATTTCTCCCCACGTCCATCTTTTCAGCTCAGCTCCAATGTCTCTCCTTCAGGGAATGGCTCTCCCGGGACCCCACACTTTTCCTGCCAAACGCTGATCTCACTTCGCAGTTACCTATTCCTTAGGGTGACCTTTTCCATAAATGTAGGCTGTAAGCACCGTGAGGACAGGTCACCGTTGGATCCCCAGCTTCCGCGCATAATAGGCATGCCGAACGCCTATCAATGACTATCACCCAGATAATGGTTTTCTTACTGCTCTTCCAAATCACTTGGCATTTGCAAAAGATGGGTGAGTGGAAACCTCTCGTTTTACAATGAAGCCTCTGGAAAGTACCCAGCAGGGTTTTCCCATCTTGGGGGACAAACAGTTGGCTGTCTGGATGAGGACAGACAATTCTGAGCTCAACCACAGACTGTGGATACAGCTAACAGGTACTTACCTCTATGCGCGTAGGCTCCCGTGGAGATGACAACGAATATTAATGCTGCTAATTAGGTACTTGATTAAGTTGGAACCGTGCATAGGTAGTTACAAGACTCACACGAGCACTCAGAGTTAAATGAGGCCACGGGGTGTGTTTAGGGTGCAAATTAACAAATGTACATGCTTTCAACCAACGCTCTAGAAACATTCCTAATATAAAGTTCCCAGGGATGCTGGTCTTTCTTTACTGCAGAGGGCCTGGATTCCTTACAAACATGAACAGGAAACAGGCTAACCTGGGCTCAAGTATTAAAAAAAAAAAAGGAAAAGAAAAAAGTAAGGCCATTAAGGAACAAGGGGTGGGGGAAGTGAGTGTCGATTGTGGTACAAGAATAATTCTGTATTAGCTCCTCTCTTGTCCAATATGCACAGTTGCCAAGGGAGAGGTTAAAATCTGGCCTCGTGTTTATTTTTATTATTATTATTTTTAATGTTTTTGAGAGAGAGAGAGGGAGAGCGAGCGAGCGAGCCAGGGAGGGGCAGAGAGAGACCGAGTCATAGAATCCAAAGCAGGCTCCAAGCTCCGGGCTGTCCGCACAGAGCCTGACTCAGGGCTTGAACTCATGAGCCCTGGCCTCACATTTTTGTAGGAAAACGTGTGAGCTGTAGCTTCCACCCCTTCTTGGCCACTCTTTCCTTCTCTCTCTCTCTCTTTTTGGTCAGCGATCTGTGCAGTGGCTGGATGTCCCTCCAGGAGTAAGGAAGCCCTTACTCCGTGGGGAGACCTTTAGGCTGACGAGAAGGGCACAGTTATCAGTCGGGGCCCCCAGGGGTCCCCTGGTGGAAGGAGGCATGGCACCCTGGTGGTACCGGGGGTGGGGTGATCTGCTCTCTCTGGCTGCTTCAAATTCGAGGTGGGGCCTGCTGGCGGGGAGCACCCCCTCAGAAGGTGGATTCCTGGGGAAAGTGATGAAGGGTTTCTTCCCAGCCGACAAAACAACGTGGAGTGCGTCGACGGGACCCTTCACTCAGGGCTGGCATCGGGGACTTCCTCTGGATTGGGGGTCACCCCACTATGTTTTTCTGGGTAAAGGCAATTTCAAAAGGAAAAGGGGAGGCAGCTTCAAGGAAAAGCAGGGCAGGAGCTCCCACGGGAGCCTGTTACAGAAGGAGGGACTGACTGTCCCCCACGTGGCCTCCGTGAGACGCCAGGAGGGACTGGGTGCTGGGGACCTGCTTGTTTTGCACGGAAGAGGCTGTGCAGGCTGGACGTTGTCTGCTCTATTATAAATCCCACCCGCTTGGTGTCAAGAAGCTTCTCCACAGCTGGGGTTTGTGCTTGACCCTGCAGCAGGTGTCCACTCAGGGAACACAGCCTATGCCCTTAAGCCGCTTGCAGTCCAGGGACGCCTGGGTGGCTCATTCGCTTAAGCATCAGACTCTTGATTTCTGCTCAGGTTATGATATCATGGCTCGTGAGTTTGAGCCCTGCGTCGGGATCCGCACTGACAACGCAAGGCCCGCTTGCAGTCCAGTGGGAGAAAGATAAGAAGGGCAAGAAGGTCTCAGTGGCTTTGTGGCATGGGGCGGGGGGCAGGTTGTGCCTGAGCAGCTCCATCTGATATCCCTTCCCATGGAATTCTAGTGAAACCATTGCTTTTGCAAGTATGGGCTTTAAGCCCAGTCTCCCAGTCTTCCCTTCCAATCAGACAGTGCTCAGAAGCATTTGGGAGTTGACTGTAAGGTAGAGGGGAACAAGAGACAGAAGAAAAGTGCAAACACAATGGTTTCCAATGGACGGATCTGAGTTTAGTGTGTGAGCGAATGGGAAGGAGGCTGAGCATTCCAGGCAAAGGAATCACATGAAAAAGGCATGGAGATGGCAAGAGGTGGGCAAATTCAATAAGGAGTGATTAAGTCTGGTTGGAATGTGGGTGCTGGAGGAGAGATGTGATTGAGAAGACAGGTTAGGGCCATATCGTGAAAAACCTTGGTTGCGGAATGAGTAACAGGGAGCCATTGAAGGTTATTGAGCAGGGGAACGATGTAAATGAAGCTGCACTTTTGGTATCCCGGTGGAAGATGGGTTGGAGAAACAGGAGGTGGAGACGAGCTAGAGGATCCTAATAATCTTGGCATGATGTTATTGACAGCATGACTCAAGGGGCTAAGGTTATACAGGGAAGTAGCGGCCGATGGAAGACCCAGATACTTCGTTGGGAGATGGAGGGGTATTGAAGTGTCGGAGAGGGTCAGTGCTCAGTACAGAGGCTGGGACGTCATGAGGAGAAGCTTGGAAGGAATGGGAGTGGATGGCCATCAGACCAACCATCATGGGCTCAGCATGGGGGGTGGGAAGCCTCAAAAGTGTACTGAGAAAATTACTTGCTTTCCCATATTTGATATTATGTAGATATGTTTAAGCTGAAAACCCAGTACCTGTGCCCATTACAAACAAGACCGAATTAATCCGTTGTTTTTCTTTAGCCTCTTTCCCAGAGACCAGTCATTTGCTGGCTAATGGTAAGGACCATAATTAAGGCAAATTCGCAATTTTTGTTTTGTTTTGTTTGTTTGTTTTTGTTAAAAAGCAGATGATCAGCTTCAGGATTAGAAAGCAAACAGGGCCTTCCCTCACTGTGGTTCATGAATTTGGACAACAGAATAAAGTGACTGGAAAGCAGACTCTTCCGTGAGGCCTTGACCGTGCTTTGCTGACTGGTTTAGCCATGAGGAGAGATGGAAGGTTTGGGCAGCCACAGCTGCAGGAGAATGCAGGGATGTGGTCAGCGAGCAATCCATCCGCCCCACAACAGCACCCGCAGAAGCCCGTCCTTGACAATTTAGAAACCTTGAGGCCAGCTGGCCTGCTGTGTTCCCTCACAGTGAAGAGGCTGGGCTTGCTGACTTCCTTATCTCGAGGCAGGATCGGCTTGGGTTTTGTCCTGCAGTCATTTCCCGAGGGCCGAGCCCACTGGAACATTCTCTCCGTGTTATGGATGCTTCTTTAGTCCCCATGATACTCTATGAGGTGGGTGTAAGTATTGACATTTTATAAGGAGCTGAGGTTCAAAGAAGCTAAATGAATTGATAAGCACATAGTGGAGTCAGGATTGGGACCCATACCCAATCTGAATCCCACTAAGCATGAGGCCCCCCTTTTTCTTACTGTCCTTTCCCCATTTGGACCCTTTGGGAAGAAACTCACTGGCTGACATAAATAAATTCTCATTGTGATCAACTAGAGTTTTTGTCTTGCTCCCTGTCTAACCCACCACAATTTTGAAAAGTTAAGTGATTCATTAACATAGGAAGACCACATCCCACGGTCCGCCAGAGAGCTGGCCTCTCTGGAACTAGCCCAATTAAAAAAAAAAATCTCTCTCTTTTTTTCTAGCAGATTTAATATTAGATTCCATGATTTTTAAATTTTGCTTTGTCAGTTGTTGAGCATTTATTAAGAAAGAATACAATACTTCAAATATTTTTTTTATAAATAATGGTATGTAAAACATTTGTTTCTCATGCATGGTGATGGAGGTCTTGTTAATTTCGGTTTCCAGCTCAAACTGGGTTTGGAAGGTATTCTTCCCAGGGCGTGAGCCATTGACTTGAGAGCACAGACTGGAGAAATTCAGCCATGGACAGAAGTGGGGAAACTCAAGGATCTACGAATTGTCTAGAGGTATTGATTGAGGGGCTCAATGACTATTTTTTTTATGTTTTATTTATTTTTGAGAGAGAGAGAGATAGACAGTGTGAGCAGGGGGAGGTCAGAGAAAGAGGGAGACACAGAATCTGAAGCAGGCTCCAGGCTCTGAGCTGTTAGCACAGAGCCCGACTCGGGGCTCAAACCCACAAACCGTGAGATCATGACCTGAGCCGAAGTCGGACGCTTAACCGACTGAGCCACCCAGGTGCCCCTCAATGACTGTTTAACAAAAGAGGCCACTGGTATTGAAAATCTGTAGATCACGTTGAGGTGATGCATCAGTTAAGGTAAGGCAGGACTGCTGTACAAAGTGACCTGACAATAGTATCACTTAAAGATTAAAGTCTATATGCTTTCTCTCCCACAGAACGGTCCGGGTGGGCTTTCCAGGCTGGTGGCAGACTCAGCTCCATGGGGCCATTCAAGGGCTTCAGCTTCCTTCCAAGTCATTGTTCCACAATCCCCCAAAGCCTTATTGTGATCTGCATAATTGAAGCTGGCTTCCCGCCAAGCCTGGCTTGCTGCCTGCAGGAAGGGGAAGGCGTGTGGAGGAACTGCAGCTCCTGTTTGCATCATCACTTCTCCTAATATTCCACTGGAGAAAGTAGCACGTCCACACGTAGCTGCAAGGGAGGCTGGGAAATTAATGCAGTCAGGCAACCAGTGTTCTCCTTTGGTGGAATAGAGGAGCTGAGATTTCAGGGCATAACTTGCGGTATTTGGTTGTCAGCCAGCAACCGGATACGTCTTGGTCGTCCAGGGTGGCGCAGAGTTGGACGTGCTGGCTCTGGACCCTGAAGACCTGGGTTTGAATCCAGCCAGCAGAGGATTCTGAACTGGGAAAGCTGCCTCACCCCTCTGAGCTTTGCTTGTTTCTACTGCTGTGTCCTCCTTAAAGGGCTGTTGGGAGGATAGTAACACAGCAGGTGTTCGATGGCCTCTGTCAGGGCTGCAAGAAATGAAGACCAGCTTGAGGTAGGTTGAGGAAAGGGAGGTGTAGTGTACGGGGCAAGTCACCCCACAGAACCCAAAGGCAGGAGGTAAAGATGACCCTTGGCAGGGGAGGACTGAGTGTAGAGCTGGGAGCATCCGAGGGGAACCGGAGAACAAGGGGAAAGTCTTCGGAGTCATCCATCCACTGGCAAATACTGTTGGTACTAACTCCGGAATAAGTCCTGACTGTGTCCATTTCTCTCCACTTCCACCTCCTGCCTTAAGTGTGGCTTGGACGACTGCAGTGGCTCCAGTGGCTGGTCTCCCTGCCTGCATTCTTTGTGCTCTGAAATCCATTCTCTCACACAGTGGCCAGAATGAAGTTTAGTAACATTAATGAGATCATGCCTCCTGTTTGAGACCCGCAATGTCTTCCCATAGCACATAGAATAAATTTTCAGCTCCTTACCCTGGTTTATCAAACCCCACATGATCCAGCCCCTATCCCGTCTCTGGCCTCACCTACCACTCTGCCTACCACTTGCTTTAGCTACAGGCCCTGGCTATATCTAAGCATGTCCTCTAAAGCCCAGTCCTGCCTTAAGACCTTTGCACTAGCTGGGTTTTTCTTTTTTCTTTTTTCTTTTTTTATAACTTTTTAAAATGTTTATTTACTTTTGAGAGAGAGAGACAGAGCACAGGTGAGGGAGGGGCAGAGAGAGGGAGACACAGAATCCGAAGCAGGCTCCAGGCTCCGAGCTGTCAGCACAGAGCCCAATGTGTGGCTTGAACTCACAAACCATGAGATCAGGACCTGAGCTGAAGTAGGACGCTTAACCGACTCAGCCACCCAGGCGCCCCTGCGCTAGCTGTTTTCATGCCTGGAACACTATCATTGCTTTCTCCTTCTCATTATTCAGATCTCAGTATAAAATTCAGAAAAATCTCGATTACATCACCTACTTTATTATTATTATTATTTATTTTAGAGAGAGAGAGAAAATGAGCGTGAGCAGGGGAGAGGGGCAGAGGGAGAGAGAGAGAGAATCTTAAGCAGATTCTCAGCTGTGAGTGAGGAGCCCGACTCAGGGCTCAATCTCACAATCACGGGGTCATGACCTGAACCGAAATCAAGAGTCAGATGCTCAAACCAACGGAGTCACCCAGGCACCCCCTGTGTTACCTACTTTAATCTCCTGTACGGCAGTTCTCACACTATGATTATCTCACCAACTTAGTTATTTTTTGCTATCCAGTCTGCAGACCCCATGCCCCACCCCCTGCTCTGGTAAACACAATCTTTAGAAGACCAAGGAACTATCTATCTTGATCTTTGATGTATTCTTCTTGCTTAGTAATATTTATTGATTGAAATAATGAGTTTACCAAAAAAAATGTATGCTTACTATTCTTGAAACTCTTTTACAGCTTAACAGTGTATTTTGAACTGTTTTCCATTTCAACAAATACACAGCTACCATCCCATGTAAGCTTCTCCAGTCCCATTACTTAGGTATGAGTTAAACACTCCCTGTTGTTGGAGATTGAGAGAACACCCTTACATAAAGATGTCTTGTATGTTCCTCATTATTTCCTAGGACACATTTGTGCACGTGAAATAATGGAGTCAAAGCATATTCATGTTTCTGAGGTTTGCTATGTAGAGAACGGACTTCCAGAAAGACCGTAATTGTGTCTATTCCTGCTATGGGGTCAGTGTCCTCAGACCCCAGGAAACAAGATCTATCGTAACATTATTTTGCAGATAGGATGTACTAAACATGGTAACTCACTGTTATCATTTTACATTTTTTAAAAAAGTTACCATTGGCAGGGCGCCTGAGTGGCTCTGTTGGTTGGGCGACCAACTCTTGATTTGGGCTCAGGTCATGTCTTGAGTTGGAGCCCTGTGTCTGGCTCCATGCTGTCAGCTCAGAGTCTGCTTGGGATTCTCTCTCTCTCTCTCTCTCTCTCTCTTTTTTTCTCGGCCCCTCCCCTGTTCGATCTCTCTCCCCACCCAACCCCCTAAAAAAAAAAAAAGAAGAAGTTACCAGTGGTGCTAAATATTTTCGATCTGTTTGTTGGCCATTGGCACTTATGTCTTTAGTCTTTTTCTAATGGCCTGTTCATCTCCTTGTCCCCTTTTAAAAAGAGCTTTGTCTTCATGTATTATTTCTCGGTTGCCAGGTTCCTCCTTCATCCTCAGAGGCACACACTCAGGAGGGTGAACATTTGCAGGGAGAAGGGAAATTGATTCTTGCCATTCACACCAAGCTCCCAAAGGGCCCTGCCCTTCCTCCCATTAGAATATAAACTGGACAGTGCAGATGCTCGGCACGTGCACTTGTGAAAAAAGTCAGCTGTGACTAAGAGGCCAGTATTATACTACTCTGGTCACGGGTGCGTCCCCCTTCCAAAGGCTTCCAATCCCTTACAGATCTGGAAGGACCATGGAGGTCCCCCGCCTGGCACAAAGCTGGGGCATCGGCGTCTTTATTAGAACCAAGGCGTCCATTTCTCCATTCTGCAGGTCTGCATGCTCTCCACTGAGCCCCCAAAGTTTTGCAGTCTGGCTGGAGTCTAGAGCTGCCTTCCTAGGTCTTTGGGGGAGCATTTAGAGTGACTTGGGCCTTAAAGCAGGTGCACTTCCTTCCACAGATGACGCTGGAGCAGTGCTGGCCTCACCTCGGGCCAGGCCTCTGTCACTGCTGAGATGGAACCAGAAGGTTCAGACTTAAGCCGACCTTGGAAACCCACATTGATGGGGTGGTGAGCGATGGGGAAGGATGGATCCCACAGTTTGGTCAT
Source organism: Cryptoprocta ferox (assembly GCA_028646485.1). Lineage (NCBI taxonomy): Eukaryota > Metazoa > Chordata > Mammalia > Carnivora > Eupleridae > Cryptoprocta > Cryptoprocta ferox. The sequence goes on along the minus strand of CM053560.1, from coordinate 126,185,612 downwards.
TAGTCTTTCACCTTTTCTGCTCTCTCTCCAGGGAGGGGATGACTTTCAGAGGAGTTGATTCATTCTTATGTACCTTTCCTGGAGAAGGTCACAGCAGAACATCGGGGACCCCAAACCCACTCATCTTTGCTGAGACGGAGATGTAGCCTAGGTCCCTACACACTGCCAAGGGAGGGGACTGATACTCCAAGTCAGGGCTTCTCAAACAGCGGTTGGCTTTTCAGAAAGCTCCAGGCTCATTGTTAACTCATGGGCTCTTCCTTACTCTGAGAGTTTTCTTTCTGCACGTATGTGCGTGCATATATGTGCGCGAGTTAAAGCATTCCTTCTCTTCCTTCTTCTTCTCTTTTGTTTCTTTTTTTATTCCACAAGCATTTATTGTGCACATTAACAAGGCGGACGCTATTCCAGGCACTAGACAGAACACAAGCTGGAAATAAGACAAGGTCCCCAAGAGATATGCTAGACAAAAAAGTAAATATTCTCAGATAGTTTTAATTGCCAGGAAAGTGTTAAAAGACAAAATTCAAGTAAATCTGAAGATCTAATTTGTAAAGCATTCCTTCTTAAAAAGTGCTAGTAGAAAGTAGTTGTCTTAAAAATATCCTTTCTTGGCACAATAAAAAGTTAGCAAATGTGTATATATTTCTCCATGTTTTTTTTTTTAAAATCTGTGAATACCCAAATCATTGGATCTACTGATTTCAGTGATAGGCTGTCCATGTAATTGTGGCTGTGACATTCTGTTGTGATGGGAAGCTTGCGGGCACTTTTGGCAACGAGCCCCAAAATAATGACACCACCTCACATCAGATGCCAGGAAGGTCTTTTCCTTACCCACGGAGGGAAATAGGGCCCCTTCGGCATCACTCCAAGGAGGAGACAATGCTGCCAAACTCAGGTGGATCTCCCGAGACCCACAGCTGTGGGAGGTGCGACGGGGTGAGGCAGTGGTGGTGGGAGGTCCTTTGATCAGAGGCCTGAGAAGATTCTGGAAGGAAAACCAAGGACGCAAAATGAGAGCAGTATTTCCTCAATTACCATTTCTCTCCCTTTCCTTTCCTACCTCCCCGCTTCCTCAGATGGCTTCATTTGAGGAATCTCGGGGCCCCCAGGGAAATTATTTAAGGGGCCATTTTCTGCAGCGGAAGTTAACTTGTCCTGTTTTTAAATAGCCAGGGTCTGGACATTGGATTTTTAATTTTAGAAAACTCCAAAAATAAGGCAAAAAGATAAATCTAAGGAAAACGAAGCTTCACGATTTTTCCTGGGGTTGGAAAAGCACGATAGGGCTGTTGGAGCCCAGAGCTGGAAAACCCACATGGTCGATTAAATGGAGAGGCAGAACCATGGCAGGCAGGGGGCCCCTTGTCCCCGGGTCATCATCCTTGCTGATTCTCAGTGCAGGAGACTTGAGGGGTTTTATTACGAGATAAGAGGCCAGGCTCCTATTCCTGGGAGAACAATTCCCTCTGGGCTGCAGTAAGATCTTGGATTTGACCTATGGTTTCTGGGTCACAAAGGATCAGTGATTGCAATTCAGTCATAGAACAGGCCAAGCTTGCTGTTCCTTATCCCTCTCCCTCCCTCCCAAGGATAACCTCAATTTCTTTGGAATTACATTTAGGCAGCCATCTAATAAGGCCTCTGTGATACCAGAGGCAAGGCTGGAGCGCACATTCGTACCCCCCTGCGTGCTGCCTTAGCTGTGGATACGCACAGCTCGGTGCTTCCCAGTAGAACGGAGTCCCTCGGAGACCCGGTGGTGTGCATTTCTGCCCATCTTGGGGCTTCGCTTGTTTTCATCTTCCAGAGCTGGGGACGGAGGTGGGGTTGGGGTGCGGGCATTGTATGCTTGGAGATCAGAAGGGCTTAGAAAATACAATTTTATAATCTTCATAAAGGGAGCAAAGGAGACCTCACAGGAGTGCTGACCGCACTGGGGTGCATGGTCGGCACTGTTTCCCCAGAGGGCAGGGGCCCGGGAGTGGATGCCCGGAGGAGGGGGTCCAGGCACAACTTAGGGGGGTTAGAGGGGATCAGCTCTTGGGCTGGTGGGAGGGAGATTCTGGAATTCAACCGGAAGTTCTGCAGCCACCTGTTACCTGCAGAGGAGCTGGTTGGGGGCGGGGGCGCTTGGGGGCAGGCGGAAGGCAGGGAATCTCCCAGGAAGACAGCAGGTGGAAGATTGCCTTCAGTGAAAGATTCTCCAGGGGACCCGAGAGCCAGCACTGAAGAGCGGCAGAGACCCCTCATCCCTGGGAAGACAAACTAGCTAGAAGTCAGGGCCGCTTCTAGAGGATGAAACATTCTGCAGGCTGTTACATGAGTTTGGGTGCTTTTATTATCTGATTGAAAACGTAGTCGTTATGGAAAAATCTAAAAATCAACATTTTAAATGGCTTTGTACAATGATCAGCGAATCTACATATAACTGAAAAATAGCACGTAGGTGTGTGAGGTGTGTCACTGCTTTGGAAAATGCTGGGTGTGCATGTGGATGGGTGGGTCTTCTGCAGCAGTCTTCAGACTCAGTTTTTGAAACAATCGGTAACATTTGAAAATGTACTTGTAGTAAAATTTATTGCGGCGTGGCGAAATATACATAACATCAAATTTACCATTGTAACCGTTTTTCAGTGGACAGTTCTGGGGCATTAAGTACATTCACATTGTTGTGCACCCATCCCCACTGTCCACCCAGAACTTTTGCATCTTCCTCAACTCACTCTCTGTACCCATTAAATACTAAGCACCCGCTCTCCCTTGCCCCGTACATTTCAAAACAAACAAACAAACAAACAAACACACACACCAAACCATCCTGAATATGGCATCACCCACTGCTGGAGTTCAAGTGTCCTTGAGCTGCCCTTGCTCTGGGAGGGCCCATCTGCCGCAGTCCTGTGAACCCTGTCTCGCCTTCTCAAGTCCCTGGGGCCTCTGTTGGTGTTATTATCCCCTTCTTGGGACACCTTGCAGATTCTGTTTCAGGGTCCTTCCAAGGACTGGGAGGGGACCAATGTGTTCCCATGGCCATAGTTTTTGCAGATTTGCAAAAACAAAATATTTTAGCTGCAATCAGGAGTCACCTGGGGCATTTCCTTTCTTTGTCTCCCGCTGCTGGTGCCTAAAGGTGTTGACTACTTCCTACGTTGTATCTTGTATCTGTTACATGTTTTCTTTTCAGGTTGGCCGAACTTGGATTTTTCTTTCGAGAGTATGAGTGTCATGAGGATGTCTGCCCACGACGAAGCTGTTCGAGTCTTGCAGTGTGGGATGTGTTAAGGCCTCTAGAATATATTTTTGAAGACTTGGAAGAGGAGATCGAACATAAACGAGGGCACAAAGCTCATTCGAAAAGTCGATAAACTTTAAATATGCATTTTTCTTAGAATTTGGAAAGATGTTTTGGAACATTTCAATAAAAGAAGTGAGAGATCACAGACTACTAATTTGCGTGAAAGTGAACCTATTGTGGCATCTTTAAATTTATTTATTAAAGAGCTGAAACCAGCATAACTTCTAGAGGAATGGGATTCCTATGTTGTGCACCCAAAACTAACCTAACACGGGGTGTCAATTCTGCTCAAATAAAGAAACAAAAATAATGCAAAACTAAACAAGAAAAGAACTGTGAGGAAATTCAGGTAAATTTAATGGATTATGTACAAAATGTGTTAAAAAAAAACCCCACAATGAAATCAATAGAAATCATTCTGACAGTTAAAAATTGTAAAACTTAGGGTGCCTGGGGGGCTCAGTCAGTTAAGCTTCTGCCTGTTGATCTCGACTCAGTTCATGATCTCACGGTTCGGTGGGATGGAGCTCCGAGTTTGGCTCTGTGCTGACAGTGTGAAGCCTGCTTGGGATTCTCTCTCTTCCTCCCACTCTGCACCTCCCCTGCTCATGCATGTGTATTCCCTCTCTCATAAATAAATAAACATTAAAAAAATAAAATAAAAAACTGTAAAACTTTTTAGAAGATATGTCGAGGTAGAAATTCAATACGGGATTCTGTTTCTTTCCTTTTCTTTTCTTATCTCTTTTTTTCTTTTCTTTTTTGGCTGGGTACAGTATACTTTATTGATGGAACATGATAACGTAAGGATCCCCAAGCCCCTCCCCTTCTTCAGGGGGTCTGGGATGGAAGCAGCAGATTCTCAGTGCATTGGGGATGAATTGGGGTGAGGACTCCCTGCAGTGGAGGGCCTCTTTCTTCCTCTGGCAGGGGCTGATGGTCCAGGGGGCTTTTACTCCTTGGAGGCCATTCTATTTCTAATGGAAGTGATGACTAAGCCCTCAGATTTTTTGGATAACCCAGCTAATTAAGAGGAGTCAGTCATTTGACTGATTTGCCCCCGAATACTGACACCAACAACACAATTTAAACTTATTTTTAAAAAATGTTTATTTATTTTGAGAGAGAGAGAGCATGAGCGAGGGAGGGGCAGAGAGAGGGGGGAATGGATCCAAAGCAGGCTTCGCCCTGACAGCAGAGAGCCCAATTTGGGGCTCCAACTCACAATCTGTGAGATCATGACCCGAGCCAAAGTCGGACGCTCAGTCAGCTGAACCACCCAGGTGCCCCCATAATTTGAATTTATAATGCCGGCTCTAAAGAGGGAATCAACAACCAACTAGTTAATGAGTTTCTCCAATTCATAGAATTTAAGGACCACAAGATTAGTCACTGTGTAAGAAAACTTGGAACACCCTGAAATCTCACAGCTCATATAGAAATCTTCAGTGGTTTTCTCAGTTTTGACAACAATCCTGAAATTTACATGACCAAACCAGAAATTAGTGGGAAGTGCGAAGAATTTGTTCTAAACTGTTAAGAATAAAAATAAGATTTCTATCGACCATGTCCGAGGGAGGACTCCATTATCCATTTTCTCTGTAAAAATCACTGCATTGTCATAGGACGAGGCAATCAAAAAGGGGGTGGGACAAATACATACTTCTACAAAGTATCGTAGAAGTGGATTAGGCAGATCCTGAATAAAAAGATTGTGTTTCTTTCTCTCTTTCTCTTTCTTCAGAGAGTGTAATGTTTGCAGCAGTTAATCAACTTTTAAAAATTTGTGGTGTAGTGTTTTCTCGTTCTAAGTAAATATTCATTTGGGCACCTAATTTTGTGTTCATAACTTTGTATTTTATTCATTTATTTTAGATTTTTCCAGTATTTTTTAAAAAACATAATTTATTGTCAAATTGGTTTCCATACGACACCCAGTGCTCATCCCAACAAGTGCCCTCCTCCATGGCCATCACTATAACTTCGTATTTTATTTTATTTTTTTATACATTTAAACTTTTTTAACATTTATTTATTTTTGAGAGACAAAGAGACAGAGCGTCAGCAGGGGAGGGGCAGAGAGGGGGAGACACAGAATCTGAAGCAGGCTGTAGGCTCTGAGCTGTCAGCACAGAGTCTGACGCAGGGGGCTCGAACTCACGAACCGCGAGATCATGACCTGAGCCAAAGTCCGATGCTTAAGCGACTGAGCCACCCAGGCGCCCTATAACTTCGTATTTTAAAGGATCCCCCCACATTACATTAGTTTCAGGCCCCACACACCTGGATCTACCCAGGCCCCACTTCTTCCCTCACCTGTCTTAGCTGCATGACTGTCAGGCACATGCTAAGACTCCTGTCTCATATCTCTCCTCGGGATACATTAAAAAACCACAACAAACCAAAGCCAAAGAGCCTTTGCATATGCTCTTATTTTCCTTACCATAAACAGTATCATCTGGTGGACAAGAACACATCCTCAGGCCCCTGCAGCCTGGGTTTGAATCCCAACAACTGGCCAGGTAGCTTTGTGACCTCAGGCAAATCCCTTATGCTCTATGCCTCAACATTTTCTTCCGTGAATCAGGGATAATAGTTACATACCTTAAAGCATCACTGTGACGATAGATCGTAATTTGAAAAAGCCTGGCATGTGTCCCCAGTACCTAGCAAGGTGTCTGGCAGAAAGCCTGGCATATTCCAGGTGCTTCATAAGGGTTGGATTAATTTGAGGGTGCAGCCGCTGAGGTCCGTGGCTTAGTAAGGTCTGACCTTCAGTAAATTTCTCTCTCTGGTCCTGGATTTCACTGACAGGAAGGAAGCAGTGGTCTCCAAAGTGAGATCTTCCTAGTTCCAAAGTCCTGTGACTTAGTACATAAAATAATATGTGATTTTATTACTCACTAGAGTGAATATTCTGTGAAGCTCAATTTTGGTTCTCTTGACAATTTCTGGATTTTTGCTCTTGACTGTTATTCTTCAAATATTTTCTGTAAGCAAGCAGGGGGTAAATAGAAGCAGCATTCCAACTCCAGACTCTGTGATTACAAGTTCATAGTCATTTTATTATTAACAGCTGTCCGTCTTTAACACCCTTATATTCCCCTCTTGAGTGGGTATCCATAGTAATTTGCATTTTTTTTTATAAATCTTTAGATTTGGGACATGTGTGTTTGTGACATTTAATTTTGTGTGTCTACTTGGCTAGGTTATGGTGTCCACTTGGCTCAAACACTAGCCTAGATGTTGTTGGGAAGGTCTTTCTGAGGTATGATTAACATTTCCAGTCAGTTGACTTTAAATAATGCATATTATCTTCCATGATGTGGGTGGCCCTTATCCAACTAGCTGAGAGCCTTCAGAGGAGAGACAGGTTTAGGAATAAGAAGGGGTTGTGCCTGACACTGAAACATAGAAACCACGCCCGAGTTTCCAGTCTCCTGGCCTGCCCAGCAATTTTTTTGCTAGCCCCCACAATCATGTGAGGCAATTTCTTAAAATAAATCTCTGCTTCTATATATAGGGTTCTGTTTCTCTGGACGACCTAATACAGCACTCAAACAGGTCAGCTCAAAGCATATGAGGAATATATATTCATTCATTTATTCATTCGTTCGTTCATCTAGCCAATAATCACTTACTGAGATAAACATGTATATAGCATTCTGGAGGGCATTGGACACGATTCGTAAAATATCACAGGAAGCACACGATGGATTCATACTTTGGTTCCCTGAAAGTGCCCAGTAGAATCTCATTTAAGCAACAAGGAGATAAGTGTTAGAGGAGCTTGAAGGCACACTGCAGATTTAGTCAGACAAAGGTCCCCTTTCTGGGAACTCCAGAGTCTAAACGCCTCAGGGCTGGGAGATGAGACCTTTAGCAGAATGTTACAAAAATGAGATCCTGACATTTGCTATACATGGGTGGACCTTGAGGCCACTTTGCTAAAGTGAAATAAGCCAATCACAGAGGAACAAACACTGTATGATTCCACTTGTAGGAGGTGCTGGGGGTCATCAAATACTTAGAGACAGAAGGGATGGTGGTTGTCAGGGGCTGGGGAGGGAGAATGGGGCATAGTTTGGGATGACAGGAAAGTTCTAGAGACAGACAGTGGTGAAGGTGGTGCAGTGGTGTGAATGCACTTAATGCCACTGAACTCTACACCTTGAAATGGTTAAAAGGGTAAAAATGGTAAGTTTTATGTTATATGTATTTTATTACTCTCACCACCCCCCCCCCCCCATATAGCTGCATAAGCTTTTCTAGCTCAATGAGTAGTCTGGGAGCTTAAAATTGAGACTACTTCCCCATCCCAAAAGTTTATTTTCCATTCTTTTGCCCCCTAGCTTACCCTGCACCCTTCTCCCCAGCACCACCCTCTCAAAGCATCCATTTTCTAATTTCTTTCTTATTAAAATTTTTTTATGTTTATTTATTTTTGAGAGACAGAGAAAGAGACAGAGTGCAAGTCGGAGAGAGGCAGAAAGAGGGGAGACACAGAATCCCAAGCAGGCTCCAGTCTCCAGGCTCTGAGCAGTCAGCACAGAGCCTGATGCGGGCTTCAAACCCACAAACGCTGAAATCATGATCTGGACTGAAGTTGGATGCTTAACCAGCTGAGCCATCCAGGCACCCCTCAAGGCATCCATTTAGACAGGAAAATGGCCACAATTAGGGCAAACCCAATGTGCCGAGGACAAAATGGTAGTAGCACTGGGAGGCAGAAAAGTTCAGCTGGGAGAGCTGGTGGAGGGCTTTCCTTCAAGCCACAACACCCCCAGCTCCTGCCTTCCCATCCTCTCTGCCTGTCATCTTGGAAGGGGAGGACAGCAATGCTTGGGGGAGGTGAAGGCCGGATCCCCTTGGGTTTCCCGGATCACACTCTATGGATGGGACCCAGTCTTCTCTCCATCACCAAGCTGCCAGGTCTGCTGTCAATCAGTCGGGACTCCATTTCTGGGGCACCTCATTCTCCCTTCCTTGCAGGGCTGGGGGAAACTGGAGACTGCGGCCTTCCTCCTGGGAGACAAAATATGGCGGCCGTGGGAGATGGAAGGTCAAGAAGGAAACGCAGGGCAGATACCCAGGGACCGCGGCTCTCTCAGCAGCCGTCTGCTGCTGGCTGAGGCCAGGGTCACATTTTCCTGCAGGCTTCTCGCTTCTCCCAACTGGAAATGTTGCCCTTGAATCAAGACAATGGTTACATACCTCTAAATAATTAATCGTTCTCTTGAACTGGTGTTCTCTGCCTGCTTATGTTTTCTGGTTGATTTTTGCTTGGCTTTTCCCCTTTTTGATTCAAAGGTGGCATTAATAGTTTATGAGGAAATGTGTGGTCACACACACTCCTGCTCACACGCCTAGGGAGGGGAGGCATCTCCTCTACTCTGCATGTCAAAATCAATACGAGGGAAGTTAGAGCCTCCAACATCAGGCTCTTTCCTGCTCTTCTTGGAACAGAAATGAGGGTCAAGTCTATGTATAGGTTTGGCCCGAATCAAGTTCAAGAGCTTTTTATTCCGTTCAACAACGTTGACAGGCGCAGGTCCCAATAGACCTTAACTAGAGCAATAATATATTCTGTGACAAAGAGCACCGAGGGAGAGAAGTTAGGAAATGGAAAATGGAATGTTATTTTTTATTCAGCCAGGACTTTAAAAGAGGGGGAGTAAGGGAATCTAGTAAGTTGGTACCAGGAGGCAGAGTTGTTGGGGGAGAACACTCTGGAACATTCCACATCCTCGTTACTGAAGTAGGTGGCTCCAGAGAAATGGGAAGGAAGGCAGGACTGGACCAGGCACAGGGAGCGGCTGGTGAACATTCGAGGTGGGCAGATGAAGGACATCCTAGAGAAAACAGGATCAGGACCGTGTGCACACAATGCCGCATTTACATGTCTGCAGGGGGCAGATGAGAAAGTGGTAAATGGGTCGCTCTTACAAGGGCAACAGGGCCAGGGAGCCAGGTAGGCAGGAGATTCACTTTTATCTAGATTGTTTCAGAGCCTTAAATATTCGTGCCATTTGTATGTGTCACTTTCCTAGAAAAACCAGGAAACAGGTAAAGACATGAGTACACAAATGGGGGGTGGCTTTAAAGAGGCTTCTTTGTGGTGAGCAAAAGAGTCAGAAATGCACAGATTGAGAGGGGGCTTTTTTCTGGTTTGCAAGTAGTTTTACAAAATAAGTCTTATAAAGATGGAAAACGTAGCTACACATGGTTCAAGCCAGGGTTCCTCAGTCTTGGCACTGTGGCCATTTCAAGGATGTTTTATGGTGTCGTGGGGGCTGTCCTCTGTGTTATGGGATGTTTAGCACCATTCCTGGCCTTTATCCACTAGGATGTCAGCAGCCCCTCCCAAGCGGTGATCATCTTTGATGTTTTCTATGTCTCCAGCTGGGAGAAAATATTAAATTTTTCAATATTTATTTTGAGAGAGAGAGAGAGCGCACAAATGAGGAGGGACAGAGAGAGAGGGGGACAGAGGAACTGAAGCAGACTCCGTGCTGACAGCAGAAAGCCCAGTGTGGGGCTCGAACTCATGCACCATGAAATTATGACCTGAGCCGAAGTCGGACGCTCAACCAACTGAGCCACCCAGACACCCCGACAGAGCAGGTAGGGCTCTTGTTGCAGAGACAGTAGGGAACTACTCTGGCTTATGTGAGGGGAGGAGAATGGATAGGAAGGATATCGGGGGTACTCAGAATCTGGGTGGCTTAATCACTGCATGAAGTGTACGGAAGGCATGAGAAGTAATGCCTTGTTTCTTTTGGTGTCCAGCTTCCTCGCTCAGTTGGTACTCACAGTGCACAGGAGAGAGAATGATCAGGATGGAGCTGCTTTGAGTGTTCAAAAGAGTCATGGGCTGAGAAAATGGAGGGTCTTGGTTAGTTTTTATTATATCTGAACAGATTCGTTTCGTTCCTAATATTCTTCGGCATTTCAGCTATTTCTCTCCACTCCCCCCATTTAAATAAATATTACATTTCTTGGAAGAATTGTTTGGTGAAAGCAATGGAAAGCAAGGGGGTCTAATGGAAACTCAAGTCGTTTTGCAGGAGTAATAATAATTGTGTTGATAGGTTTCCTGCCTAAGCCTTCTCAGTGGGCAGTATTTGCAAATTAACCACACTATGAGATATTCAGCCCCTTGACACATCTTAGTTGATTTGTATAATCCCCTGCCCGGGCTCGGGGGTGAGCTATTCCCTAATTAATTATTAAATTCCCATCTGCATGGTGTGAGCAGGATGATGAAATTCCAGCAGGCCCTAGGAAAAGCTGAGCACCGCCTTCTGGAGAAGGCTTCTGGTTTTCCTGGGCTTGGGTCCTTCTTCCAGCCCAGGGTCCCTTCCCGTGCATCTCCCCCAAGGACTAATTGTAGATTTGGCTGGTGGCCAAAGCAGTTCCGACCTTCCTATAACCCGGGATTCCACGGTTCTGGTCTCAGCCCCATACCACCCACGGCTCGGCCACCAAGGAGTCACCATATGGCTTTATAAGGACATTCTCAAACCCATTCATTCTAGGCTTGCTTTATGGACAGCCCCTAAGGTTCATGGCTATTCCCCTATTACTTCATTTTTGGGTGCGTTTTTCCATGTGGCAAAAGATCAGTTTTTCTGTAGTCATTCAGCAAGGAGTTTGAAAGCCACGACACCCTGCCGCTCTGTGAAAAACAGACCCAGAGCACTTGCAGAAGGTTCGGTGGGCGCGTTGGGTGAAGAGGCAGGGTCGCCGTGGCAGACGACGCTAATGGCTGAGTGTAGGGGAACTGAGGACTTAGGTGTGTTTGGGCCCCCCCGAGTGGGTTCACTCATAAGCAAACTGAGGTTTCTGAGACATTTCATTGTGGTCCCCTCAGGCTGTTCTTGCTTGGAAGCTGTGTTTCTGGGTTGGTTATTTTGTATTTAAAAACCAGCACTCACTCGTCAATATTGTCTTTAGATACAACGAAGAGAATTGATCACAAGATGGCTGATATTTGAGATCTTGTGGGGTCATGCAGTCCAGTTCTCAAACTTGCCTGTGCACACAAATCATCTGGCAATTTTGGGGAGTTAATGGGCAGATTCTGATGCATTGAGTCTGTGTGGGGTCCCCAGATGCTGCTGCTGCTACTGCTGGTCCATGGACCACACACTGAGTAACGAGAGGCCACGAGGCAAGAGCACACTTGTAAAGAGAGAAGAAATCAGACTCACCAATAAAGGGAAAGATCCAACATGTTAAGCTCATGTGTACTTACTTTTTTTGGTAGCTTTTTAATTAAAGGCATGATTCGTAGGGATTAGAGAAAAGCCAGCATTAAACTTTTTTCCTTCTGTTTATTATAGTCATTTTTTTTTCATTTCAACTAAGCCTGTGTTAAAATTTAGAAGTGGATCTAGAACTGCTTCTTGGGTCTGAGCCTATGATGCAATCGTGAACTCTGCTGTTTTACAGGTTGGGTGTGAAGTTTAGGAAGTTTCACAAGCTCGCTGACCTCTTTTGCCGTCTGTAAAATGGGGATACTAGTAGCACTCATGAAGGTTGTACAGCTGGTATCATTGGGGGTGGACTCTGGAATTGTTTTGACTCGGGTTCAATTCCTAGCTTGACTATTTGAGTGTTTTTCCCCTTCTCCAGACCTTGTTCTTCTCATCGGTAGCATAGGACAGGCTGGGACCTGTCCTGGAAGATGGTTGTGAAGATTGTGTGAGGAGAGGACCTGGTGCATGGTAGGTGCTCCACGACGATGGGGCTAGCAGAGATCTCTTAAGTCTGTGGAGACCTGACTTTGCAGCTGGTCTAAGATGCCTGCAAAGAGGCAAGGAGGAATGAGTGCGTTGAAGGTTAGGGAGGCCATTTTGTTCTTCCATTTCAATTTCTGGAATGTTTACTAACATGCAAATACTGTGTGAGGTTCTGTGGGGCACCCGAAGAACAAGCAGAAAGGGATCTGCTAAAAAAGTAGTAGAAATTCTGATGGAAGGGAAAGAAATGCCAAATCAGACACAAACTGAAAAATAGTCTCCTTCTGAGAGGCTGACTGCTCTGTAGGGCCCATTGGTTGATCGAAATCTTGAGGTTATTCTATTGGGAGCTGTCAGGACACAGAATTATGGAAGGGGAAGAAGTTATGTTGAAGTAGGCACCCTGGCTGCCAAAGGCCATCATTTGTGTGTTTGAGTCCTCAGAAACTCTGATTCTCTCAGAGGTCGCCATCAAAGCAATGCAGGCAGCACGCTAGAAAACCTTATGTTTCACCCCATTCTCCACACGGCAAGATGGCGTCATGTGAATTGGCAGGGGGCGCTGGAGCTGAGTTAGATTAATTTGCACTGGTTGATACGATGTCCCGGGAGGGGGCCTGCATCAGAGATTACAAACTGTTAACTGTAGGCCAGGTTCAGCTTGCAAATGTATTTGGCCCTCAGTTTGTTGTTGTTGTTGTTTTAATGTTTATTAGCCGCCAACATTGAAAATATTGGAGATTTTTTATTAAAGTTGAGATTTCCCACTATAAAAATAATTCGTAATTCTGGGCCTGTGTTCCTATGTAGTAGCACTCTATCAGCTCTGAAAAAAGGACGGGCCCTTTAGGTGAACACACCTTCTCAGGGGGTTAGTCCCTGTCTAACCTACTTTGACCATTCATAGGCCCTGCCTGGCCTCTGTAGGCATTTTAATTTGTGACTGCATTATATTTTGGGCACCTCTGCCCATAATTTATCATCTAATCTTCTGTTTGAGGGCAAGGAAGCTATGTTCTGGATTTTCACCCTCTCAATCTCTTCATTTCCTTAAAGCCTTGTTACCTATAGCCACTGAATGGTTGAAAGGGACACCAGACTCAGACTCAAAATATCCGGGTGTATGTGTAGGAATGGACACTTAACCAGCCCTGGGACTCTGGGCAGACACAATCTTTCCAAGTCTCAGCTTCTTTATTTGTAAAGTGCAGGCTCATAATTGTAATGACTACCTGGGCAGTAAGTGACAGGTCTTTGTGAAGTCTAGAGGGTGGTGGGGAAATTGAGAACCTAAGTAATGCAATGCCTTCAGGCTGGTGAGGGAGATAAAACTGATGTAGATAGGTATATGAGATCCTAAGTGCTATTATACGAAGATGATTGTGGCGGGAGGTGGTTCAGATAGGGAAGTGGGAGATGTTCAAGGTGGGAGGCTGTCAGATAGGGCTTCATGGAGGAGGTGATCAGCTGAGACTTGCAGGAATGTTTGGCTTTGCCAACATGACCAGATAATCTAATGCTTCTAACAACGACAGCACACGGGCTTCTAAGAGGGATCGTTAGGAGGTAATCCTAGAGACACAGGTTACCCACTAGCTGTGGGAGAAGGAGGGTTCTGGTCAACTTTCTGGACACCCCACAGATGTCCTGGTGGAAGCCTGACCAGCTCAAGCTGGCTTGGGAGGTTCAAACTGACAGACTGACATTCTTCCCCCACCAAATCTCCTTTGTTCTTGGTGAGAAAAGATTATGAGCATTTGGGAGAAAGTACCTTTATGAGAAATTTTAGGCAACTGGTTAGTGTGAGAGTCAAGACAGTGTTTAAAACAGGATTTTGGCCCTTTCCATCTGGAATCATCACTGTGCATTGATGGCTGGAGAAAATAATGTAATCTGATTGTTCCATTGGGTCATTTCTGGGAATATGAAGACATGCTTCCAAAACTTGAAGTCCGTGTGCATTGGGAGAGTATCTCGATGCTTGGTCTTGCATCCTCCCTTGGCCTCCCCTTCTCTGGGCCCCCTGCTCTGTCCACAGCAGACACTAGTTCCCCCTGAAACTCAACTTAATTAGATGTGACCCAGTTTTTGCTCCATGGAACTCTGTTGGGGTTGAAGATGCATTTCACTGCCCAAGAAAACTCCAGCCTGCTTCTCCTCACTGCATTGCATTTGGCAAATGTCTTCTGCAGAAGGAATGCGGAGAATTTCCCTTTTCATCATGTCAGATCATCTGGCTTGGGCTGGCCCTTCCCCAAGAGCCCAGTGGACACAGCTGGAGCAGGGCGGGACCCAGGCAGACTGTTGAGCTGGGAGCCATGGCCTTCCCTTGGCTTGAGGGCCACAGTGCAACAGGGCTAAGGCTGGTGCATCCCACGGGGCTGAGGAAGGCACCTAGCCTGATGTACAAGTGGAAGGAGACTGGGCACAAGGAGACCTTGGCTTTAATCCCAATCTAAGCTTTAATCCTGAGACTATGACCTATAAATTCCCCAAGAATGCCTCACTATTTCACAAGGAGATCTCCAAGAGAAGTCATTTCTCCAGGGGTGGTTCCAGGTTTTGGGTGGCCTGAAGGTCTTACAATTTTTGGAGTCCTTTTTAAGAAAAGAAAATTATGCATACAGAATAAGTACAAGGGACCTTGCAAGGGAGGGGCCTTGATGCCTAAGCCATGTTAATGTCATCTGCCTTTTCAATTTCCATTCTAATAGACAGAAAAAGCAGCCACAACAGGAAGACCTTTGGGATTGGGCTTTGGTTGTTAATTTATGAACCTCTCCTTGCTGGCCCGTCTGTAGTTGGGGGAGCCCTGACAGGTGGGAGAGGGTTGGTGTGAGGCCCAGAGGCCATGGTGTTTGTAGGGATGTCCATGGGAGGTAGTACACGCTGGGGAAAGCCAGGGGGAGCAGCCCAATGTCAGCTGACAAGGTCAACCAAATGCCAAGTGCAGAAGAGCAGGCTGTCATTCACAGAGGCCAGACTTGTGTTTGCTAGATTTTGTATGACAGTTTAGAGGTCCAGAGTTACCATTTCAGAGCGTCACAGACCTGCATTTAAATGTGGGCCGAACTGCCTCTATTTGCCCAGGTGGCTAGATCATTTCCTCAGTTGCAGACACGACTCCTGGCAGAACGTTTGCCTTTGGAAGCTGACTGTTTCCAACCCTGAGTCTGTCACTTCCGGCATTGAACTTCATGTTTCTTCATGTGTAAGACTCCTATCATACACGTTTCTGCAGAGCTGTGCTAATCAAAATAACTGATCCAGGTGAAGTCCTATTACTGTAATATTAAACACAATTCTTTAGAAACCAGATTAAATAGACACACATTCATAAGTATATGCCACTTACACACTCGATTTAATAGACATAAGGCAGAACTCCGTATACAGAGACAATGCATGTTCTCAGGCCCACATGGAACATTTCCATGAACTGACCACGTCCTGGGTCTCCAAGTCTTAAGCCTTAAAAATATACATCATACTGGGGCGCCTGGGTGGCTCAGTCGGTTAAGCATCTGACTTTGGCTCAGGTCATGATCTCATGGTTCATGGGTTTGAGCCCCGTGTTGGGGTTGTGTTGACAGCATAGAGCCTGGAGCCTGCTTCGGATTCTGTGTCTCCCTCTCTTTCTGCCCCTCCCCGCCTTTCTCTCTCAAAAATAAATAAACATTAAAAAAACTTTTTAAAATATACATCATACTGACTCCATTCCTTGCGACAACCTTGTATTCTTTATATTCATGGGACAAACTCAGCAATGTTGCTGATCTCACTTACTTGTCTACACTGTCAATACCCAGAGTTCTTGAACACTCAGTGTCAAATGTGAACATGAAGTGGCAGAATAGAAATCAAACGTGATACCAATTATGTAAAATTTAAAACACAGTATTATTTGTTTTTTATGGATAGATATTTAGATTAGTAAAAGCATGGAGACCTGGACAGATTTACCCAACTACAGTTGAGTGTTTTGAAGTTACTTAAGATATCAGAGATGTTGCGTTTAGAAAATAAAAAGGTCTGAAATAAATGCAGCCAGTCTACATATGTTAACTCTAACCTGTGTCTACTGAGAGGATTGTCATATCCCTGACTGCATATCCCTTTTTGTTCAGAACTAGAAAGAAAAGGGTCAAGTTTGGGCACATTCATGGTGTTCAGCAAGTACTGATTTTTGACTGGACCAGGTTTTGTTTAAAATTTTTAAATTTATTTTGAGGTGGGGAGAGGGGCAGAGAGAGGGAGACACAGAATCTGAAGCAGGCTCCAGGCTCTGAGCTGTCAGCACAGAGCCCAACATGGGGCATGAACCCACAAGCCATGAGATCATGACCTGAGCCGAAGTGGGATGCTCAGTCGACTGAGCCACCTGGGCGCCCCTGACTGAACCAGGTTTTAAGAGAGTTTTCAATGAGCTAGTGTGGGCGCAAGTTCCTAGGGCAGGTACCTAGGATGGGTCTGCACCCTTCTTCCCCATCTTTGTGTTCTGGTGCAGCGTCTTCCCTGTAAGGGCCGGGCTGACTTCCGGGGCTGCACACTGGTCTTCTCCCCCATGGTCTGGAAGGCCTCCTGGGTACTGGAGACATCAGAGAGGCAGCAGCAATATTCAGAAGCTGGGGAGGTTGGGCATTAGTCCATGGCTGGTCTTTGTGCCCCTGAATCCAATGGGTCCGTGAGACACTATACCACGCAGCCCTGCATATCACCCCTGCATGGCAGGTCAGGGAGAGATAGACACTTCTCACCACCCCATTCCTCCCTTTGCTTGCTGTGTCACTCATTAATACCCACTCTGATCTCTCCTGAGGCAGTGGGCTTTCTTGGCTTTTTAGGATAATTAACAAACCTATTATACAATAAAAACATGGCTTGGTTTCCATGGTGATTTGCATGTTCTGTCTCATGATGCTTTCTAAGGAGCCTATCTTAATCTTCATCAGCCCTACTGAGACTAGTCTCTGCCATATCCCATTACAGGGAAAGTTTCCTTATGAAAACATTGTATTTTCCTAATGTTCCTTTCACTGGGGCAGCAATCCCCATGTATTACATGGCGATGATAGTTAACCATTTCGTATCGTATACTTGCAATTTGCTTAGAGAGTAGATCTTAAATGTTTTGAGCACACATACATACACACGATGGAAACTATTTGAGGTGGTGGATATGTTAACTGACTTTCTTGTGGTAATCATTTCACAATACATACGTATGTCAAATCATCAGGTGGTACACTTTATATAATTTTATTTGTCAGTTCCATCTCCATGAAGCTGGGAAAAAATAACATTTGCACTTCGGAAACAAAGACATCTTAAGTTCAAATTCACTAATTTGCTTCTAAGGCATCCTGTAATTGAGAGCAACTTGTTTCTAGTCCCGAGTTATACTATCATCAAGGGATAGTAAACACTTAGCATACGTGTTGTGAAGCAGCTTAAAAACACTTAGGATGTGCCTGTGTGACCTCTCCACAGATATGTGCAGTGAAGCCTTGAAGGCTGTGTTCAGAGACCTGTAGGAAATCCACTGACGAGTTCAGTCTCCTTAAGCAGCAATTCTGCAGATGGGCAAAGCCCTGAGAACTGTCAGATTGGTGGGAACAAAGCAATTGGAGACAGACCCAGTGGGAGCCGTGCAGTGTGGACAACCTCGTAATGAATATAGACTTGCACCATCCTGTGTGTTATTTCCCCAGCTGTGCCTAATACTATTTCAATAATTGAAGGCAATTTGTTACAGGAGTACCTTGACTGATGGCAATCAATAAGCAAGAAGTCTAGAATCCAATCCAAACTGCATGAGGGCCCCAGCTGGTCTTCTAGGAACACAACGCCTCTCTCTTAACCCTTTCTGCTCCTGGAACATCTCAAGAGCGGTCTTTCCCAAAGGCCTGTTGAAAAGAGCTCAGCACCTCGCCATCCAGAGCCAGGTTGCGTTTGGCAGCTTCCTGTCATTGGGCTACTCGGTGTGGTCCATGGATTGGCTGATTCTACTTTAGCGTCAGTATTCCCTGGACCGTAGGAGGCCAGATGTCAATCCTCGGGCCCCGACCCCAGACCTCCTGAAACAGAAACTTCCCCAGTGGGGCCCAGGAAGCTTTGTTGTCCAGACGATTCTGAGGCCCGCTCACGTTTGAGAACCACTGGATGAGGGGAAACCAAGTGTTAAGATAACAACAGAAAGCGTGAGTAGAATTCCGTTTTTAATTGCCAGCAAGTCTGCTTTCTTGTTGCAAGGCACGCATCTCCTCCTGCCACTGCCAGCAGGTCCCCACGCCCTGCTCCCTGCGCATCTTTCCAGCACTGTCTCCACCGGGGCAGCCTGCCTCCCTCTGGCTTTGCCCCACAGCCCCGCCAAGCGTGGCCATCCCTTTCACACCCCACGGGGAGAGTTCTGGCTTTGTGAATATTGCAACTGCCAGAAGTGACAGAAGTGACAGAAGTGACACTTATTATAAAACATGGATTTCATTTCATCCCATCTCCCAACCAACCAACCATGACATTCCTCCCGACCCCCAGATGGATCTAGGAACAGAATGCGTTTGGAAAGTAGATTTTGAGAGCAACATTTCTTGATTAGCCTCGCTCTCCTGTGACAGACGAGTGGCTCTTACTTCAGTAATTGAATGAATAGTCGGTGTTTCATCTATCTTAGAACTAATCACGATCTATACTCCACCCACCCCCCAAACCCCAATACAACAAGAACAAGAGCATCAGCATACTTAAAAAATATAGGACTGCCTTAATGAGATATAATTCACATACCATACTGTTTCCCCTTCGAAGTATTCAATTCTATGAGTGAAAAAGAATTTGTTTTAAATGTTTATTTATTTTTGAAGGAGAGGGAGACAGAGCATGACCAGGGGAGGGGGAGAGAGAGAGGGAGACACAGAATCCGACACAGGCTCCAGGCTCTGAGCTGTCAGCACAGAGCCCGACTTCGGGGCTTGAACTCACGAATCGTGAGATCATGACCTGAGCCTAAGTTGGAGGCTTAACCGACTGAGCCACCCAGGCGCCCCCTCCGTGAGTTTCAGTATATTCCCAAAGTTGTGCAACCATCAGCACCATTAATTCTAGAATTAATCATCTAGAATTTTCATCCCCCTCAAAACACATCCTGGACCTTTTCATCATCCCTCTCTCCCAACAGGTACCCTCCCCTGTGTCCACGAATCCGCCTTCTGTCTTTGTGGATTTATCTATTGTAGATATTTGGGTTATTTCATGTAAATGGGCTTCTGCAGCATCTGGTCTTCCCGAACTGGCTTGTTCCGTTCACCCGGGAGGTAGCGGGCATCAGTGCTGTTCCTTCTCATGGCTGAATCGGCCAGTTTTACCCTGCTGCTCCTTCATTGTCATCGCCTTGTCACTTGCTCACTTGGATTTTAGCCCCAGACCGTGTGTGTGCATATATTTAGTTTATTTTTTAAATAATCAATGGTTATTTATCATCAGTTTCAACAGCAGCATCTCCCCTTCTCCTGCCCCATCCCCCACGGCGAGGACTAGATGCTTACACTGAGTGATCGATCACCCAGAGGTTTGGATCTTATGCCAGGCTCTGAGCTTAAGGAATCAGGACTCACTAGGTAATTTTCTTAAGCCCTTCCCCCTTGTGGACTTCCTGGTGGCCTTGCCTACACCACAGATTGTAACACACAAACTGCGGATGTGTGCGTCCCGCCTGCTTCAATGACATCGCTCCGCTGGGGTCTCAAACATAACATGTCCAACAGAAGACGCCAACTGTCCCCTCCCTGAAAATGACTCCTCCCTGCATTCATCTTGTCCATCTTATAAACAGCACTACGGTTCCCTTTGCTGCTCAAGTGAGGAGGCATCCTTGATGCTTTAAAAAAAATTATTATTGAAGTTTCAGGTCCACAACAGAGCGATTGAACGATTCTTCACATTACTCCTGATGCCTTGTCTTCTCTTGCCTCCCACACTGCATTCACTGGAGTTCCCGAAGGTACACCTGAAATCTGTTCCTGAACCACCCATCTCTAGAGCCACGCCCAGACTAACTTCCTTAGTTGCTGGACCTACAATAACTTTCACTGATCTTCTTGCTTCTATTGTTGTTCTCCAACAATCCATTCTTTCTCTAACTCCCCGATGGCCCATTCAAAGCATGTCCCAGAGTGCCACCTTCTAGCTTAAGAGCCCCCGATGACCTCTGGTTGTTCCTAGAATGAAATCCAGACTCCTTTCCCCTGCCTCCCCCTTTTTTTGTCAAACATTTTTTAAAAAGTTTATTTTGAGAGAGAGCGAGAGAGCAAGCAAGCTGGGGAGGGGCAGAGAGAGAGGGAGAGAGGGTCCCTGACAGTGCAGAGCCTTAGCGGGGCTTGAACTCATGAACCATGAGATCATGACCTGAGCCAAAAAATGAGAGTCGGGTGCTTAACCAATGGAGCCACCCAGGTGCCCTAGACTCCCCTCCCCTTTAAGGCATTTCCCAGTCTTGTCCACTGGCTGCCACCTCTCAGTAGAATAAGTCCTCTTTGAGCAGGGACTCTTCTGTCCCATCACATTGAGCCTGCAGGGCCCAGCATGTAGTAGGAGCTTTTGTAGCTGTTCATCGACTGATCCATTATTTCTACTCCTGCCTCAGCCTCCCCGCTGCTCAGTCTGATCACCTGACTCCAAATTTGCTGTGGGCCTTGGAATTCTGGTTTTGAGCAAAGGCTGATGGTGAGGTGGGGTAGTGACTTTTGCGATGAATGCACTCATATGAGAATATCAAGTCAAAGTGTTTTATGATGCCTTTTGATAAGACCTCACTTGGTGTTTTGGAATTTATTGAATAGGGCGGATTCTTTCCTTTCATCTCTTACTTCGTTTTCATCTGGAAGCTTAGTTGTCTTCTGAGCTGGGGATTCTGGGGCTTGGGGGCCACGTCTTGGTGATTTTTCCAGAGGCCAGGCTGGGGATCTCGAGCAGTCCATCCTGTAGATTACGTCCAGGGGAAGTGACCCTCTGGGAATGAAGACACGGCTTCAGGGTAAGGAGCCCCTCACATTTCTGCATTTGAGAAGAACGGCAAGCATGAAACCACAACAGGTTTCTGGCTAATGGAATAGAAGGAACAACACCTGTGAAAGCAACATTCCATACGCTCATAAATACCAAGGAATGTTCCTAGGTAACCAGAGGGAAGGCATAGGGATGAGAGGAGTTTTCTGTGGCCATATTGGTCTTGGTAGGGGTAGGGAAGGGCCTTGCACCATATCCTTTCCCCCTAAAGGGAAGGCTCTCCTACTGTAAGCTTTTGGGGACACCTTCCTTTAGTCCAGCAACCTGAACTGCCCCATGGGTTCTTGCCCACAGGGGTCTGTGCGTCAAGACTGGCTGCATTCTGAGGTCAGTTGGAAGCCATCTTAAGACAAGGGCAACATTACTGATTAGGCAGACGCTCTCCTTCTGATCCTTAGTTGGACGGGATTTTCTGAATGTTGCTTGGATGCTGGAGATCCAGCCAGGGGTAAAACGTGGAGCTCACATTCCTATTGAGGGAGTTAGACCCAGAAGTGAAGGACCACAAGGCACATGGCAAGTGTAATGCTAGAGGAAGTTTTGAGTTACGGGGGACACAGAAGGCAGAGTGATCAATACTGAGGGTGGGGAAAAGTGTCAGGGAAGGTGGCCCAGAGGAGGGCTTTCTCGAGGAGCAGAGAGCCTGAATGAGGCTCTGCAGACATGAAACATCTTGGGGCAACTGTAGGCAGATCTGTCTGCCTCCAGCCCTGGGTTTGGAGGCAGAGTTAATGTAGAAGGTCAGCACAGGGCAGGTCAGGGTTGGGTTTACACTTTATTTTATTTTTATTTTTTTGTTGATGTTTCTTTTTATTTTAATTATTTTAATTTTAATTTTTAATTCTTTTTTTTAACTTTATAGTTTATTGTCAAGCTGGTTTCCATATAACACCCAGTGCTCTTCCCCACAAGTGTCCTCCACCCTGACCATCACCCCCCTTCCCCTTTCCCCCTCCCCCATCTGCCCTCAGTTTGTTTTCAGTAGTCAAGAGTCTCTCATGATTTGTCTCCCTCCCTCTCCCTAACTCTTTTCCCTCCTTCCCCTCCCCATGGTCCTCTGTTAGGTTTCTCCTGTTAGACCTATGAGTGAAAATATATGGTATCTATCCTTCTCCGCCTGACTTATTTCGCTTAGCATGACACCCTCGAGGTCCATCCACGTTGCTACGAATGGCCAGATTTCATTCTTTCTCATTGCCATGAAGTATTCCATTGTATAGACAAACCATATCTTCCTGTCAAGGTGGCTAACATGCAGTGTATACAGTATGCTCTTGGCTTTGGGAGTAGAGTCCCATGATTCATCGCTTACATACAACACCCAGTGCTCATCCCAACAAGTGCCCTCCTCAATGCCCATCCCCCATTTCCCCCTCACCCCTATGACCCCATCAACCTTCAGTTTGTTCTCTGCATTTAAAAGTCTCTGATGGTTTGCCTCCTTCCCTCTCTGTTTGAAACAATTTTTTCCCTGTCTTTTCCCCTATGGGGTTCTGTTAAGTTTCTCAAGTTCCACATATGAGGGGAAACATTAGATCTGTCTTTCTCTGACTGTCTTATTTCATTCAGCATAATATCTTCCAGTTCCATCCACATCGTTGCAAATGGCAGGATTTAATTCTTTCTCATTGCCAAGTAGTATTCCATTGAATATATAAACCACACCTTCTTTATCCATTCATTCGTTGATGGACATTTAGGTCCTTTCCATCGTTTGGCTATTGTTGAAAGCACTGCTGTAAACATTGGGGTGCATGTGTCCCTATGAATCAGCACTCCTGTATCCTTTGGATAATTTCCTAGTAGTGCCATTGCTGGGTTGTAGGGTTTTTAATTTTTTGAGGAACCTCCACACTGTAGGTTTGCATTTTAGAGATCACGCTGGCTACAGGGCAAAAAGTGGATGGGAGGGGAAATCAGAGATCAGTTGGAAGGCTGTGCTGTAGGTGCAGGGATGGAGAAAAGTGAGCAGAAAAGAGACAACAAGCATTTAGCACTAATAGGCTTGGCGGTGACAGTTGATCATAGGAAGAGTTGACAATGATTTTCACGAATTTGCCTTGAGCTCATGCATGGTTCAACAGACTGAAACAGGAAGCATGAATTAGGTTTCAGGGGAAGATACTGAGTTCAGTTTTGGACACGCTGAGTTTGAGGCACCTGAAGGTCATCTGAAAATGTCCTGAAGGTGGGGAGCTACAGTCTGGGGCTCAAAGACATTGTCACATCGGACCTGGGCACAGAGCTTCAGAGCAGAGATGGAGTCCATGGTGGAAGAGATTGCCCAGGGAGGTTACAGATAAATGGACACGGAGCCTCGTTGGTCAACAGTATTTGCATTTAACATTTCTTCCCCCCCTCCGCCCCCACCCCATTGCCCTGATCACATTGAGAGAGGCAGCAGAATCCTTTGTACCCAGGAGAGAACTCTCACGGTAAGGGCCAGCCCCTCAAACAGTATGGAAATCTTCGACGCATAAATAGGGCCACAGTTTCTGGGTAGAGGGAAGCGGCTCTGAATTCATGGTGTTTAGTATCGGAGTGGCTGTGTGGGGGGTGAGTGACTACCTAAGCTGGGAGATCTCGGTGGCTAAATCTTGGGCCCTTGGGATGCAGAGCATTTGAAACAAAGAAAATCTGTCCCATGTGCCATGTAGCCCGCTCTTGTTTCTTTCTCAGGGTGGGTGGGGGCTGCCCTCGCTCTGGGAGGGGGCAATCAGCTATTGATATCCTGAACCTAGCAGCATGTCAACAGTCAATAGTTTTCCTCTCTAGTTAAGGGTCCCCCCTCAGCCCTGCCTCAGATGTTTCTACTCTGGAGTGGCAGCTGTGCCCAGTGGACCGGGCTGTGCAGCGGGCACTGAAAAGAAACAGGTTCAAAGAATGTTGCTATTTGCTTTTGAGTGATTGTTTCATTTTCCTTTCAGCCATCAAAATCAAATCAAATAAAAATAAGGGCTGGGAGAGGTGGCATTGTTGATTGTAAGAGGAGTGTGACTGGAAGGCCTCAGCTACTTTGTGGCGATGGCCCCTGGAGGATGAAAAGGCAGAGGATGTTCCTGATGGGCAGTGGCCCGGGAGGTGAGGTGTTGGGGACACAGAACTCAATCTGCCTGGGCGAGAAGGGGCCCTTGTCCACCTTATGCTCTAAGCGAGGTCAGGGAGAGTTCAGCTGCTAGGAGGGTGGTGTTCAATTCCAACTCAAACTGGTTTAAGGAAAGGAAAGTAATATTATTGGCTTCTCTTCCTAAGACCCACGTGTGAACAAACAATTGGCGAAATAAAGGGGATGATGGTGGGCCATGCAAACCGTCCTGGGTGCTCACCCAGAGAACCTACCTTACATGAAGATTTGCAAAGAGCATGCCATTTGAGCTCAGGCTGGAAGGAATGGGGGTTGGAAAGAGCATACTGGGCTTAGAGAAAAGCAGTGCAAAGCTACTGAGGTCCCAGGAGGCACACCCCATTTGCGGAGCATGAGCCCTTGCGCCTGGGACATGATGGCTTTGCGGGGGAAGAGGCTGAGGCTAGCCTGAGAGATGCTTAGAAGTTTGGACTTTATTTCTCAGACAGTGGGGAGCCACTGAAGATCCTGAAGCCAAGGGGCAGAATTGGCTGGTGGCAGGAGGGGAGACTTGGGTGGGGAGCCAGACCTGGGTTGAGGGATAAAGAAGCCTGAACGTTCAGTGGTAGGTTTCCAGCATTTCCAGGATTCCAGAGATGGTCAGGAAGGATGTGCAATATAAATAAATGTCACCCAAACAAAAAGAATAGAGGAGCAAGGGGAGGGGACATTGTTAGTCAAGTCACCCAGGTGTCCTGGATGGCGTGTGATCAGCAGGGTGTCACAACTGTGGATTGTACAGAGACCTCGGCTTACCATGGAGGCCTCCGACTTTCCAAGAAGGCATGCTCTCTCTCTCTCTATTAGATATATTAGGATGCTACCTATGTATTACATACATGGGCCCTGCAATTTAAGTCTTTTTCACTTAAAATGTCTCTGAGCTCTGTACACACTAGAACATAAGGACCTACTTCACTGTTTTAAACTTGCACAGGTGGTTCTCTTGCTTTATAAATAACCCTACAGTGTAATTTATTTTATTTTACTTTATTTTATTTTTTAAATGTTCATTTATTAATTTTTAAAGCATTTTTTAAAATGTTTATTTTTGAGAGTGAGAGAGAGAGAGACAGAGTGTGAGCAGGGAGGGGCAGAGAGAGAAGGAGACACAGAATCCCAAGACAGGCTCCAGGCTCCGAGCTGTCAGCACAGAGCCCGACACGGGGCTTGAACCCACGGACAGTGAGATCAGGACCTGAGCCTCAGTGACTGAGCCACCTAGACGCCCCCCTGGTGTAATGTGTTAACACATCCCCCGTGAGTGCGCTCCTAGGTTCCCGGTTTCCACCGTCCTAGCGCTGTTGCTCTGGCCAGTCCCACTTTAACTCACTGCAATCCACTTGCTGGAGCCCTCAGTCTCCTGGGAGCTGCGTGGACTGTCCACTCGGTTCTGATCCTCATGCCTCTCGTCCTTTGGGGAGCATGTGACACGGTTACCCCTTCCTTTGGCTTTCTGTGCTCCCTCTCTCCATCTGTTCTGCTCAATACCTTATGGCAACTGACTTCCTTCTTGCTTATCCTTTCCCGGTATGGTCTCTTCCATTTCCCAGTCACCTGCCCTCATGACCTGAGGCCTCCTGGATCGGCACCCAGCCTCTACCTCCAGACATGGAGTCACTGTGGCCCCTCATCAGCGCTCACCCCAGAGCTGACGCCGCCCCCCCCCCCCCCCCCAGCTCGCTAGCTCCGGAGTCAATGCCGCCATCCACCAGGCCCCTGCTCGCATCTATCTCTCTGCTCCTCCAGTCTCCAAAGCACCTTGCACGGCCCACCCCACACTTACAGCACATCCAAGACGTCACATGGTGTCCAGGGCTGTGCTCTTGCCCCGCACGCCTCTTCCTTCCCTGTAATTGAAAGGGAGTATAGTTAAAGGGACTGTCTGCATCCCAGCCTCTTCCTTAATATGCCCGTTTTGCAGCCGCACTACACACCCACTGAGTTAGAATTCCTCTCCTGGGGTGGGGGTGGGGGTGGGGCGCCTGGGTGGCTCAGTTGGTTAAGCCTCTGACTCTTGATTTCAGCTCAGGTCAGGATCTCATGGTTCGAGGGATCGAGCCCATTGTCGGGCTCTGCGCTGACAGCATGGAGCCTGCTTGAGATTCTCCCCCCTCCAACC
Organism: Cryptoprocta ferox; assembly: GCA_028646485.1. Taxonomy (NCBI): domain Eukaryota; kingdom Metazoa; phylum Chordata; class Mammalia; order Carnivora; family Eupleridae; genus Cryptoprocta; species Cryptoprocta ferox. Next base: position 126,159,258 of record CM053560.1, on the reverse strand, counting down.
CCCGCCGCTCCCTTTGCCCCTCCCCCCTCTCAAAATAAAGAAATAAGGTTAAAAAAAAAAGAATTGCTCTACAGAGGCCTGGGAATCTGCGTTTTGAAGGCACGCCAGTGACTCATAGGTCCACTAATTTTGGATCCAGCGCTAAGAACAAAGTCAAGGCTCTCTCTTGACACACAGAGGGCCCTCTCTAGAGCTTCATTCAGTATCTCTACCTGCAAATTAGAACTCAATTCTTGCTTGGCAATCTTGGCATTACGAAATGAGATACTATATGCGAAACGCAGGGCCCAGTCTGACACGTGGGAGGTACCGCATGATGGGAGCGCCTCCAGCCTGGTTAAGGCGCTTGCAGTTTGCCGGCTTCTGGAAACAGCAGCTCACGGGCCGTGGAGGGGATCCGCCGGCAGGTGCCATGTACGTCCCGAACTTGCAGGGTAAACCGTGTGTGCATGTCGCTTCTCGGTGCTTGTGATTCACAGAAGTCTCTCGTTCTTGTCTACTGAGGCTCTCAGAGCCCCCGGGGGACTCTCCCGGGCATTTTGCTGTGACACAGCTCCCACCGCCAAAGTCATGCTGAGTTCTGAGCACAGAATGGACTCTTCTGAGCTCCGCGCTCAGTATCCAGGGTGGACCGATGATTTGCGGTGTATTGCGTATTCTTCCTTCGCCCCCTGCCCGAGCCCCCATTTGTGCTCTGCCCTCCCCTCCCCTGCTCTGGGACCCAGGAGGCTGACCCCGAAGCACCGTGTAGCCGTGCTGTTTTGCCCGCTGGATTCCAGTTGGGTAGTTGTGGGCGCTGCTGCAGGCTGCTGTGAGCAAATAACCCGGACTGGGAGGCCTAGACCGGAGTTGTTCTCTCTCACAGACCAGGAGGCTGGAGACTGACATGTCAACAGGTTGGCATCCGTATGCTCAGGTCTCTCTCCTTGGCCTGCAGATGCTGCCGCCTCCTTCTCCTTGTGTCTTCACATGGCCCCGTCCCCCCAACCCCTCCCTGGGATCTGCTTCTTCTTAGAAAGACTCCAGTCCTGTTGCACTACGGCCCACCCTAATGACCACATTTACCTTAATTCCTTCTTTTGGCCCCAGATACAGTCACATTGTGAGGTTGGGGGGGTGCGTGTTAAGACTTCAACTTGTGAATTTGGGTGGGGGAGCAGAACTCAGCCTGTAACAGTGGCTAATAGGAACCACGGGCTGGCGATCAGAGGGAGGAGAAGGGACCAGCACGCCTTCCATCCCTTCTGCTCCTGCACCTCCAATGGACAAAGGTAGCATCTCCTCCTCCCCTGCGCCCTTCCTGTACATCCCTTCTCCCCCCTTCCCTAGAGGTGGTCACTGCTCCCCACACCCCACTTTTGGGATTTGCCTCTGGGTGCCTCGGCACGCTCGTTCCCTCGACCATGCCTGCACCTCTGAAACTCGCCCTCAGTAGGGTCTCTGCATCTGATCTACCGAGTTGGATTCTGTTTTCTGCCGCAGCGCTCGTGGGTATGGTTCATTCATTCACAATTTTCTTCAGGAGCGCTTGTCTACTTGTCCTAGGTGCCCAGGCACGTCACTCCCAGCTAACACAGAGGGATGGGAGCCATTGGTTATGGGAACGACTCCTTTAGGAGAGATTGTTTCCTTCTCTAATGTGAAGGAAGGCTTCCTGGAGGAGGAAGCACTGCAGCTATACGGGGGGCAGAGTGTGGTGAGTGAAGAAGGCAGGTGAGATGGCACAGAAGTTACCGCAAAAGCCAGAGCCGAGACCTCAAAGCAAGTGTAGCTCAGCCCTGGCTGGGTCCATGGTGTCCTCACCCACGTGGTCACAGGGCTAGAAACCTTGGCATGGCCGTCACCTCTTCCCCTTCCCTCCCCTCCCATGCCTCGTCTGTCACTGAGTCTCCTTCTGACATGCGCCTCCCCTGGTCAGTCCACTTTTCTCCATCTCTTCTGCCACTCCTGCACGGTAGCTGGAGGGGGGAGGGAGTGTGGTGGGGGGATCTAGTCCAGCCATTGCATGGCCCGAACAAATGCAAAGAGATGAACCTTTTTTGGGTACCCCCTTGATGCCTCGCACTGTGCTAGGTGGGTTAAATGTATTATCTTCAATTTTTATAACCTTCCTGAGAGGTAAGTAAGGCTGGTGATTAAGGGGTTAACTAAACACATGGTTCTCTCTGCTGTGTGTGTGTGTATGTGTTTAAATATAATTTATTGTTAAATCAGCTTCCATACAACACCCAGTGCTCCTCCCAACAAGTGCCCTCCTCCATGCCCATCACCCATTTCCCCTTCTTCCCATCCCCCCACCCCCGTCTGCTTTGAAGGTGCCTTTGCACACTGATGAAGGGAGAGGAGTCCCCGAGTCTCTGGGACTGGACCAGCAAGTTCCTGGGGCTGAGGCATTGCTCAGCTGCTTAGAGACAGAGCTTGCAGGAGGAATGTCACAGCACACCAGAGCCAGCTGGAGACAAAACCTTGCAGGAGATCTGGAAGGTCCATGAAGGGAGGTTTTATTTCCCTGGGCAACTCTAGGTGCGTTTTCACCCAGTGGGCCCCAGCGGGGAGACTAGAGCAGACTTTTTTTTTTTTTTTGTCCTGACTGCTTGTGAAATTGAGAATATTTTTAGCGGATTTGAAAGCTTTGGAGGCAGATCCCATTCCTCAGTGCCCTGCTCATAGCAGGCACTCAATAAACCTTTGTTGAATGTTGCTGAATGTTACCCATTGGCGCAAATGATGCTTCGGTGAAATGTGCACATTAGGGCGTTTGATGAAGATGTCAGCCAGCCTGACCGTAAAAAGTAATCTTTACGACGCCATAAAAAGGAACATGGACAATAGCTCGAATGTCAGTCGTGAACACAATAAGTATTTCCCTGAAGTCCCTCTGCCCATCAGGAAACCACATCACATGCACTTTCAAAACCAGTGGCCCATTTCAGCCCTATGTAAAATGCCAGGGTTTTTTTATGGGAGATGATTGGGTTTGCAATTAACCAAAGTGCGCAATAATCGTGTCCACCTGGATTGATTTATGGGGCATAGAACGTGTTTTAGAGAGTTACGGAAGGGATGGTGGGCGATCGGGATTTTAAGCACTGCCAAATGCAGTCACTTTGGCTTCAGAATCTGCTTGCTGAATGGATTGCAGAAAAAGGCACATCTCCTGTGAGCGGTGTGGATACTTTACCCACCCGTCAGCCCGGCTTGCTGATTGCCTGCCTGTCTGGTCTGGTGCTAGGGACGCAGAGTTGAGAAGACAGAGGTCCTACCCTCAGGGACCCACAGCCCAGCAGCAGACAGGGGGTGACAACAAAGTGTCATCAAGGCTGAGAGAGGGGCATGTCCAAGTCACTAGGAGAAGATGGGGAAGGAACAATAGAATGTGTCTCGAATGGTCAAGGACCATTCAGGAGAATTGAAGGGATGACTGGGGCCTTGTTCTGACATCTGCAAGAGCCCAGAATAAGCCCCTTCTTTCTTCAATGACTACTATTATTATTTATAGCTTACCTTTGTATGGAGTTGACGGTTACAAAGGATACCTCTTTTTTTAATGTGTTCATGTAGTTATTTTATTTTATTTTTTAATTTATTTTTAAAAATTTACATCCAAGTTAGTTAACCTACAGTATAATAATGATTTCAGGACTAGAATTTAGAGATTCATCGCTTACATATAACAGCCAGTGCTCATCCCAACAGGTGTCCTCCTTAATGCCCCTCGCCCATGTAGCCCACCTCCCCACCCACTACCCCACCAGCAACCCTCAGTTTGTTCTCTGTATTTAAGGGTCTCTTATGGTTGACTCCCTCTCTGTTTTTATCTTATTTTTGCTTCCCTTCCTTTATGTTCATCTGTTTTGTATCTTAAATTCCACCTGAGTAAAGTCATATGATATTTGTCTTTCACTGACTGACGAATTTCACTTAGCATAATACCCTCTAGTTCCATCCATGTAGTGCAAATGGCAAGATTTCATTCTTTTTTGATCACCGAATAGTATTCTGTATTCCATTGTATATCTATACCACATCTTCTTTACCTATTCATCAGTCGGTGGACATTTGGGCTCTTCTTTAGATATGTGATAAGTGCCTTCTAAGTCTTCCTTGGATCAAACATCACAGCCTCCTCCACACATTCCTTCAACGGCAAACTTTTCCTTTCCGTACAAAACCACACTATCCATTTTAATGTTAAAATTTATTTCCTAGTGGTCCCTGGGTGGCTCAGTAGGTTAAGTGTTCAACTTCGGCTCAAGGTCATGATCTCGCAGTCCGTGAGTTCGAGCCCCGCATCGGGCTCTGTGCTGACAGCTTGGAGCCTGGAGCCTGCTTCAGATCCTGTGTCTCCCTCTCTCTCTGTTCCTTCCCTACTCTCTCTCTTTCTCTCAAAGATAAATAAACATTAAAACAATTAAACATTTATTTTCTGTTTATAAAAGTAATATATGCCGCTTGTAGAAAAGTAGGAAAATAGACAATTAAAAAACAAAAAAAGGAAAAAATATACCCCGTTCGTCGGGCACCTTTTCCAGCCAAGCTCTGGGATTGTCTGGACCGGCGGTGGCATCCTGTTGCTCTGAGTTTCCAATATTTGGGCCAGTTTAATACTTTAACCTCAAGCGCAGTTTAAAAAAATTTTTTAGGTTTATTTATTATTGAGAGAGAAACAGAGCATGAGTGGGAGACGGGCAGAGAGAGAGGGAGACACAGAATCCGAAGCAGGTTCCAGGCTCTGAGCTGTCAGCAGAGACGCAGGGCTTGAACCCAGAAACCGTGAGATCATGATCTGAGCTGAAGTCGGACGCTTAACTGACTGAGCCACCCAGGCGCCCCTCAAGTGCAGTTTAAATCCTGCCTCTTTGGCTTTTTCTGCACAGACTCAAGCGGGGGCCTCTGGCACTTGGTCCTGTCACTCTCTCCACCCTCACCTCCATTTTAAGGTGGTTTCTTCAATGCATGGGGACAGGGACATCTTCCTTCTGTCTGTCACTCAGTCCCTGGTGTTTCCTTTTCTACCGGGCTGTTGGTACTCCTCTCTGGCAGATATGAGAATCCTGGTGACCTTGTGGGCACACAGAGGAGTTATTTGGGGGAGGCTGGGGAGCCCCTGCCTTCTCAGGCGAGGCACCAGCCCCCCAGGGGGCCCACGGCAGGTGCAGGCATCCTTGCTGCGGCAAATGGCAGGAGTGCACCTTATTGTCTCCCCAGAAGCTGTCATTGTCTTTTGTGGTGCTGTTGAATTCAATGTGCTAATATTGAATTAGGACTTAATTAGAGTCTTTGTATCTTTATTTCTTTTTTATTTTAAAGTTTATTTATTTTGAGAGAGCTAGAGCTAGAGCTAGAGAGAGAATCCCAAGCAGGCTCCACACTGTGGCACAGAGCCCTATTTGGGGATCAAACTCCTGAACCGTGAGATCATGACCTGAGTGGAAACAGAGTCAAACACTCAATTGAGCCACCCAGGCATCAGGCGCCCCTTTATCTTTATTTCTTATTGAAATTAATTGGTTCACTTTCTGCTGTATCCTTTCTTTTCTTTTTAAAAGGTATTGTTCTTAATGCTGTGCTAGATTTATGAAGTACATCGGATCATTTTCCATCTTTTTCTGTACTTTGGAACAGTTTACATAATGTGAAAATTATCTGTTCCATGAGCATTTGAAAGAACACGCTGTGACGATAGTCTGACCCCAAAGCCTTTTGGGGGAGGCAATTCTTTGAAATGAATTTGCTTTCCTCCGGGCTTGTTGGTCAGTGCAGATTTTTTAAACTTCTTTTTGAGACAACTTTAGTAATTTGTGTTTTCTCAGTATGAGTTGTACCATTGTATTCTCTTATAGCAAAAAAAAAAAAAAAACCTCTTCATATCTGTTCTTTTTTAAATTTTCTTCATATCTGTTCTTACATCTCATTTTCCATTTCCTTTTTTTGTGTGATCTCTTTTACTCTTTTCTTTATTTTTTAATCTCTCTTAGGTTTTTCAGACGTTTCTCTATTGAAACGCATGTTTGTAGAAGCTGGTCTTAGAAATTAAGACTACTAGCTGTTAATTTCCTTCCTTCCTTCCTTCCTTCCTTCTGCCTTCCTTCTCCCTTCCTTCCTTCCTCCCTCCTTCCTTCTCCCTTCCTTCCTTCCTTCCTTCCTTTCTTCTTTCTTTCTTTCTTTCTTTCTTTCTTTCTTTCTTTCTTTCTTTCTTTCTTTTTTCCTTCCTTCCTTCCTTTCTTCTTCCTTCCTTTCTGATTTCCTTGATTCCCGCTTTATCTTTATCATACCCTATCATCTACTTTCTTTGAGCTTAAAAGTTCTCAAGTTGACTGTTTAGTTCCCGTATTATTTTTAATTAATGGGAACATTGAAATCTATGGCTTTATTCCCAGACTACAACCTTGTCCCTTTCTGTTGGTCCCCAGCGTTCAGCCATGACACTGACACAGTCTTGCAGATCTTCCACAGACTCAGCTAAGCCCCTCCTCCTCTTGCCAGGCCACTGGCAGCCCCGCCCTCACGAATCCCCTTCACTTTAATGCTGCTTGTTTTGGGGTGACTATGTTGCACTTGGTAGGTGGCCCTGGGCGCACTTGAGCTGCATTTGCTGCCCTAACTTTTCCAGCTGGCCCCTCCTGCAAGGAGCATGCACACCCCTTCAGAGTCCTGGCTTCTGCAGTGATGCTTCATGGAACTAAATGCTTAGAAGGTAGTACACATTCTAGAACGTTTCAGTGTGAGATGGAAATGGCACCTCCACTTAGTGCCCAAACCCAGCTTTAACCATTGCACAGGACTTGGCTAATGGCCTAGCTGTATGGCCGGCCCCCCAGACATCAGAATTTGGACCCTGAAGCTCATACCCTCGAAGGCTGTTGTCCATGGAAATAAATGCAAGGGGCTGATCACAAATTGATCTTTATCTTCCTCACGTGCACGTTTACTTACTCCCAGGTGGCATGGGAGACTCTCACCTCTACTCCAGCCCTCTGGATGGGTGCTGCAATTCGCTGCCCGAACACAGCCCTCATGTTGGACAGGGAGGCTGATGGAGAAAGCCTATGGCTACACGGCAACTGTGCCAGCGTCTCCAGTGACGACTTCTGCGGAGCCTGTTGTCCTCACTGGCTCTGGCGACCGTATACTTTTCATTTCTTTCACACAGGACACAATTAAAGAAGAACCGCACACTTCTTGCTCTTTTCTGTATCCGCTTTGACCTCAGCGGATAGATGATAATTTATATGTTATGTCATCTGAGGTTGAGGCCATCTGAATAGACATGAACTTGGAACTGACTTTCCCTTGAGTGGTTCTGCAGGCCCCTCCCCTGTCCCCAAGATCACGTAGGAGGACAAATGGTAGCACCTGGCTCCTTACAGACTTTCTCACTGGGGAGAGAGGAGAGACTGGAGGGCTCAGCCCCCAGGCTAGGGGAGAGAGACCTTGATTAGAAAGACATGAGCATATCTGTCCTGGGGAAGCGTGTGAAGGGCCAAGCGGGGGTGTATGAATAATTGTTCTTCCAGGCATGGGTATGCAGTGCCCGAAATGGCTTTCCATGAGTGCCCCGGGCAAGGTCTGAATGCCTTCTGCTCCTGACAGGGGATGTGTCCATATCCATCTGACATAACGGGGAGGAAACTTCTCGATGCTTTGCTCCCAGACAGAGCTAAGGAAACCACTAATCCCGGTGTCAGCCAGAGCCTGTGGACGAACACGGAGTTATAAATCTCCAAGAGCCCCAGAAGTGGACTGACGGGAGATGTGTCTGGACAGTGGGAGGCTCATTTCCTCCCCCCCTTTGGCTGCATCGCCGAGAGCCGGCTGAGCAGCAGGCTGAGCAAGGTCAGTGGCAGGATCGTTGGAACCAGCTTCGGATTCTCGGTCGCTGCCTGCTTTCTTTGAGCAGGAACTTTCTCTTGACACAGAGTTACCAAAGTACAGTAAAAACCTTGGGTTGCAAGTAACTTCTTCGGCAGGCGTTTCGCAAGGTGAGCAAACATTTCTAATCAATTTTAATTTGATAAACGAGTGATCTCTTGCAATACGAGTAGCGCGTGATGCTGAATGTCACGTGATCACAACTGAGCCAGTGGTTCTTCTCTCTGTCTGTCTGTCTGTCTGTCTCTCTCTCTGTCTCTCTCTCTCTGGGATTGTGGGTGATCATCTCCTATGCTCAGATGCTCAGTGTCAGGCTGAGATGTTTGGCAGAAATCAGTGATATTTTTTAGAACGTTGTAAGGTGGCAGGAGTGTATTTTTTGTCATTTCAAAGCACCTATGGACACTCCTTTGCGTCTCCATCCAAGAGTAAGCTTAGGAATGCTTTGCTTCATTCTAGGTCATTGGATAGGCTCCTTGTTAAAGTTACAAGAAAAGAAAAAGATTTCATAGATACGTATAGATGAGCCAATAGGTAGCAGTGATTCCATCAGTGATCGTGAAAGTCGTCCTACACAATAACCCTCCTCTCTCATCTCCCTCACACCAGCCACAAAGGTTTTCAAAAGTAAGTGCAGGTTAATTTGCTTGCTTTTCTTTACATTTTGTATTTTCTTTATAATTTTGTGTTATATTACAGTATTGTAACCATTTTATATGAATACTTTTGGGTCGTGGAACCAATCATCTGAGTTTCCATTATTTCTTTTTTTTAATGCTTATTTTTGAGAAAGAGAGAGAGAGAGAGAGAGAGAGAAAGTGAGGGGAAAGGGGCAGAGGGAGGGAGAGAGAGAATCTGAAGCAGGCTCCAGGCTCTGAGCTGTCAGCACAGAGCCTGACACGGGGCTCAAACTCGTGAACTGTAAGAGGATGACCTGAGTCGAAATTGGATGCTTAACTGACTGAGCCACCCAGGAGCCTCAGTTTCCATGATTTCTTATGGGGAAATATGCTTTGATATACACGTGCTTTGGATTACAAGCATGTTTCCAGAATGGATTATGCTCGCAAACCAAGGTTCACTGTACATATCTCTAGCTGCCCATGGCCCTGTAAATATGTGGAGCATAATGGGGAGGGTTTCTCTCTTCCTAGAGCTTTGGTCTTGGGGCATGCAGTCTGCCTCATCTAGGCTGGGGTGACAGTTTGTGGGGTCCCATGTGCTCCACCACGTCCCCTGCTCCCAAATTTCCCCCGAAGAACCCTACTATTTGATATCTGCCACCTGGTGCTAGTGTGTGTTGTGTGATAGTGCTAAACTTGTGGCTGCCACCCTCCCTTACCGATAATACTGTCGTCTCTGTCCTTCTGTGGCTGTGAGTTTGTCTCCAATCGGAATATGATCTCTCACAGTAATAGCTAAGAATTTACTCTGCTTCTTAGAGCTTCATATGTACGAACTCACTTAAGCAAACGGGTACAATGATCTTTTCTTTTCTATGCATTTCCTTTCTTTTTTTTTTTTTTAAAGGAAACAAGCAAAACCTTGGTTTCTCCCTCTCTCAAAAATAAACAGAGAGGTTAATAATTTGTCTAAGGTCACACAGCTGTTACGTGGTAAGGTCAGAACTTAAACTCAGGCAGCCTGCCTCTGGAGCCCGTGCTATCAAACTTTGTGCTGATGAATTGCAGATGCTGCTGGAGGGAAGGTTTCGGGGTAAAAATATTGTCTTTTGGTTATCTTTAAAAACAGTACCCCAGAGTCCAAGACGATTATGCTATTTTCTGATCCCCAGGAAATTTCTCCTCACTTTCTCTTAACCCACAGACTTGCTTCTTGTGCACGACAAAGTCCTCTGCCTGCCACCGATCGTGTCCCCAGCACACCCCCGATATGCCCCGATTTCACTTCTTCCAAGATTTTAGTAGGCGGATCTGCTAGGAATCTCAGACTCTCAGTGGTGTTACAGTTTGTGTTCTTTGTTTTTGTTGTTGTTGCTTTTTGCCTGCTTGTTTGCTTTTCTGTGCTCCCAGATACCTAAGTGCGAAGTGGGGGGGGGGTCAGCCCCTGCAGACAGAACTTCTGCTCTCCACCTGGGAGGCTGCTGAGCTGCAGGCTCCGCTTCAATGAGCCCCCCTTTCGGCTTGGGCTTCCCCTACACGGACACACCCTTGAGACGAGGAAGGAGAGGGTGACGGCATGATGCGGGGTGGGATGGGGGTGGAGGGGTATGCTTGTGCTGCTTCTTCCCGACTGTGGAGTGGCTGGATTTCCCTGTGTCCCTGGGGTCCCACAAGGGCGTGGGGACCCGAGCAGGGTGTGAGGTGGCCCCAGGTGCCAGCAGCCGAGGCGGAGGCCTCCTCATTAACGGGCTTCTCAGGCATGTCGGAGGCAGTGGCTGCTTGTCTGGGGTGGTTTCTGGAAGCTCAGCTCTGGGCCTGCTCCTCCAGCCCCACCACCGGCTCTGTAAGGACCCGACTCCCTTTCCGTGTTGACTAGGTAGAGCGCTTCGTTTTCTGCAACTTGATGCGGATATGTCAGGATGGATTTATCTGTTTTTAAACACAGTTGGTTCAGATTGAGCGCACGGGGAGCCTTCAGATCTCTTTTCCCATGGATACTCTGAAAGTAGGCATTTTCTGTTCTGGGTGTGCTGAGATCCATTGAACTCCCCTCCACTGGGCCCACAGCCCAGCAGGTGTGGGCCTTTTGAGTCACCGTCTCTATGGGAAACCTGCCACCAAGAACCACACTGTTCCCACCGCCCAAACCTTGTCCCGTGGCTCCATGATGCTGTCTCCAACTGGGTTTCTGCCAGGGATTTTCTTGGCTTGTTCTCTGCTCCCGGGAAGGAACAGCCCGGTCCCTCCAATGCTGTGTTCACCAGGGGAGCCCATCAGTGCATCTGCCTTTCAATCTTGTCTCTCAGGTGACCCCAGGGTTACTGACTCTGGTACCTCTTCCTCTCTCCCCTGGGGGTTCATGCGAATCCACATTTCTACAAAGGCTGTCCTGCAGAGCCTTGCCTATGCTCTATGGGCAGGACCCTTGAGTATAGTCTGGTTGTGGGGCGCCTGGGTGTCTCTGCTGGTTAAGTGACTTGATTTCAGTTCAGGTCATGATCTCACGGTTCTTCAGTTCAAGCCCCACATCAGGCTCCGTGCTGATGGCACGGAACCTGCTTGGGATTCTCTGTCCCTCTTTCTGCCCCTCCCCACCTCTCTCTCTCAAAAAGAAAAACAAACACTTTAAGAAAAATATAGTCTGGTTGCATCTTCCCTCAAAATCTCTTTTGGAAAGGTGTCTTTTCTAACACGGAGACCTCCCAGGGCATTGGGGGAGGGGGGCAGTTTCACTATCATTATATAGTTTTTTGCATTGCATCTTTTGATACTTTAATAAGATATAAAGTTGATTTAGAGAATTGAACCAACATTGAATGTAGTGTTCATTATAAATAGGAAGAGTAAATATTGTCTTGAGTATCTTTTGTTTTAGTTGTAGGTGTGTGCATATGTATAGCTTTCAAGATTCCACCAGTGAAGCAGAACAAGTAGGAAATAGATATATATATGAATATATAGGTATATATATAAAAACAAATGAAATATACATAGGAAATATATATATGTATATTTCAATGTACACATGAAATCTATATGGATCTGTTTATGTGTATATATATACACACACGTATATTATATACAGACCTGTATACGTGTGAGAGAGAGAGAGAGAGATTGATTCATTGAGAGGAATTCGCTCATGTGACTGTGGGAGCTGCCTCAGCAAAACCACGGCACAGGGTGGAGCAAGAGCAGGCCGGACCTCTCAGGCACAGGCGGAAGCTTCCATCTATAGGCGGGATTTCTTCTCCTTCAGGAAAGTTTCAGCTCTGATCAACTGATGAAACCAGGCCCATGCAGATTATCTAGGATAGTCTTCCTTATTTAAAGTAAACTGATTATAGTCTTCAGTCACATCTCCAGGATACCTTCTTGGCAACCCTTAGCTTAGTGTTTCAATCACTGGGGACTGTCGCCTGGACAAACTGACCCGTAAAACTGACCGTCAGAATAAGTGCCAGTATATGCTGGGTGGTGATGAAACATGACTTCCTTCCAGCAAAATAGAATTTGAAAATGCAGGGGGAAAATCATGACCTCCTCCTGCCCTCTATTTTGGGGCGGATACATTCAGATCTGTCCCCTTTCCTCTGTCACACACTCTAGGACTTTCAGGCCTTGGGAGAGAAGCAAGGGGCTGATGTTTATTTCAGTGATGCTGGACCTTTCAGCTTCCTCCAAGGGCACAAGGTCAGCCACACGGAGCAGGGGCACCCGACACACAGGCACGGGCTCGCTGGACTGTGGGCAAACTGGAACTCAGTGAACACTCACATCCGAGCTCTAGGAAGGAGCCGAAGTGTGGTCGGTGCACAAAAGGAAGGGTGGATCCTAAAATCCCAAGCCTCCCAAGAGGAATTGGTGAGCAGCCCCTAAATGGAAAAGCTTGGGGTCACCCAAGCCTCGCAAATCCTGAAATGTCAGAAGAGTAAGCATCACGAAGGAAGCAATTTGGGGACAACACGAACAGTATTGCTTCCCTTTCTGGAGTTTCTCATCTCCCCTGAGTTCTTTTCTAAAGGAACAGCTTCCTCACGATTCCCAAGCCGAAGATACTTTCAAGGAAGGAATATATGACATCATGGATAAGCCAAGAAGTCCTAAATTGTTAATGTATATAGTAGGAAAGGATCACGAGCAGGGGTTCTTTAAATGGTGTGCCTTCCTTAGGGAGCCATTCATCATCCCAGGGTGCTGGCAGGCCACGCAGCGTGTGAGGCGCTGGCCTGATGAGGCTGCCCAGGACAGGCCTAGGAGCTTCCCGCGGAGAGGTAGAGACGGGGAGGCAGAATGGTAGGCAGTGCAGCCAGAGCTCTGGGGAGGCAAGCACATGCTTAGGACGGTGGTGGGCCAGGCCAGGTGGTGAAGGTGTGACATCGTGAGCCCCTGCTCTGCTCCAGGCACTGTACTAGGTGCTGGGGATTGAGTGGCCCACAGGACAGAGATAGAGCTCAGGATTGGGTAGGGAGACATCACTGGTCACCCAACAGATGGGAAATGCCCCCGGCGCAGGGACGCCCTGCCAGGAGGCCGTGCTTCCTGTCTAGAGTGTGCCATTGTGCCAAGGTTCAGCGTCCCATGGGATCCCCATGTCTGCAGGGGCCCTACCAGTGCCCTCCAGACACCAGCCTGAATAGGATCTTATCCAAGGAAGTAACATCCCCCAAGTAACGTCACTGGGTTAGCAAAATTCCTCAGGGTTTCCTTGACAGTCAGGTCCCTGTGACCAACGGGTTTAATCAACGAAGCTCATGCGAACGAACCATTCCATTTGGTTTTAGGAACACACTCCTGATCGTTTTCTTCTCTGTCTCTCCAAGGAGTTTTCTTGGCCTAGTGCAT
>CM053560.1:126099129-126145818 GCA_028646485.1 Cryptoprocta ferox | reverse complement strand
GGTTAAAAAGTTGGATTTGAGAGCCAGGGGTCTGTGATGGGCAGCGGTCTTGTGTCTGTAATGCAGAGAGAGGGGGAAGGCACATTCCACTTCGGCTGGAATGGGCAGAAACCGGCTTTTTTGACTCCCAAATTAGTCAATCGCTTTCTAGCAAAAATTAGAAATACTGGTTTCAGTTACAAGTTGCCTTGGCGAAAGTGACTTGGGTCTTTAAAACACAAAGTGGGATATGTGGGACAACATTCAAACAAGGGTTTTGGGCAGAGAGGGTTTTCTGGACAGATGATAGACCCAAAATTGGCTCATTTTGTCGTGTGTAAGCGGGTTGGTGAGAAGAGTGCTTGAGGGGAGGCGAGCTTTAGTGGAGGTGGAGACGGATGGACGCTTGGGGCTGGATTCAGGTTTAAATCATCCACACTAGGCCCGCCTCGATTAGCATAAATACGGTAGTCTCCCCTGACCCTCGATCTCTTTCCACGTTCAGTCACCCGAGGTCAGGTGCAGTCTGGAAGCAGATGACCTTCCTTCTGATGTCAGAAGGTCAGTTACGCTACATCACAGTGCCTACGTCATCCACCACCCTTCATCTCACCCCGGGGGGCATTTTATCATCTCCCATCAGGCCGAGAAGAAGGAGGGGATTACAGGGCACTAAGAGATTTTGAGAGAGAAAGACCACATTCACATAACTTTAAAAAACATTTTTTTAATGTTTATTTATTGTTGAGAGAGAGAGAGAGAGAGAGGGAGACACAGAATCAGAAGCAGGGTCCAGGCTCTGAGCTGCCAGCATAGAGCCCGATGTGGGGCTCAAACTCATGAACCGTGAGATCATGACTTGAGTCGAAGCCAGATGCTCAACGGACTGAGCCACCCAGGCGCCCATCATATATTGTTGTGTTCTATTTTATTATCAGTTATTCATCTCTTACTGTGCCTAATTTATAAATCAAACTTTATCAGAGGTATGTATATGTAGGACAGACATAGTGCATACAGAAGTCGCACGATCTGGGGTTTCAGGCATCCTCCGGGGGCCTCGGAACATGGTCCCTGCAGAGAAGGTTGGGGCGGGGGGCTCCTGTCATTCTATCCTGACTGCCGATCCGTTCCCAGGTGTGGGGAAAGCTACCTGCTGATTGTCAAGGCCCAAGATAAACACCATTTGAGGACTTGTCCCCAGAAGTCTGACTTTCTTCACCTGGAAAGTTGCCGGCAAAGTTCCTCCTTTTAACTATTTCATTCACAGTTTTGGCTGACAATTCCGTTTGGGTCCTGATTCTTGTTTGGTCGATGAATGAAGAGATCCTAGTGTAGCACTGTTATCCTAACTTCTGGGATTTTTTTTTTTTTAAATATCTGTTCCTGGGATTTATATTGATACAATTTTTTTTCATTCCACAGAGTCTCAGATTGAAAACTGTATTTCTGATGCTCAGTATCTTGGCTTGTGAGGAGTCCACAGGGAGGCCTTCCTTCCCCAGATTTGTCTCAGGCTTTAGCATGTTGAAGCTGGTTACAGTCAGAGTCAGCAGCGCCCCAGACCTCCAGCCTGGGAGAGTGGGGCGTGGGGTGTTGGCTCATTTGGTGGGGAGCCCCGTGCGCTCCAGAGAGTCCTCAGTTCATGCGTGGACCCAGGCAAAGTGCCTGGAGGTCAAAAGGGGTCTGTATTTCCTGGAAGGAGAGAAGTGGTGTATTTTTGTCTCCAATTGTGTAGAGCCCCTGATGTGAACAAGACAAACACGTATTACCCCGGCTTCCGTGCTCTTTGTTCATACAGCAGGGTGAGTTTTCAACCGAGAGAGTCTCAACTACTTGAGCACATACTTCTCTCTTCTGCTGGCTAATACTGGCCCCCAGACTGCACGGTGTATGTTTTAGGCCAATCCTTGGTCTCCGGGCTGGCGAGTGAGGAATAGTTGGCATCGATAGATGGTTGTTGAATGACTGAGTGAGTGTATGATGGTTAATTTTATGTTCCACCCTGACTGGGCCGAAGGATGCCCAGATACCGGGTAAAACATTTCTGGGTATGTGTGCGAGGGCGTTTCCAGAAATAAGTAGTAGTGTTAGTAGACTGAGTAAAGAAGATCACGGTCACCAATGTAGGTGGGGCATTGTCCAACCTACTGAGGACCTGAACTGAATAAAAAGGTGGAGGAAGGGTGAATTTCCTCTCTCTACTTGGACTGGGTCATCCATCTTCTCCTGCCCTTGGACATGGGTGTTCTTGGCTCTCCGGCCTTCAGACTTGGGCTGAGACTTAGACTATCGGGCCCCTCCCGCTTCTGATTCTTGGGCCTTTGGACTTGAACTTACACCAATGGCTTTTCCCGTTCTCAGGCCTTTGGACTCCAACTGAATTATACCACTGGCCTTTCTCCCGCCTGCAGATGGGAGGTCGTGGAAATTCTCAGCCCCCAAAAGGGCGTGAGTCAATTCCTATAATAAATACCCATTTATCTGTCCTATTAGTTGTGCTGAGAACTCTAATGGAGAGTGAAAAGGATCCATCCCTGGCCTGTAGGCCAAGGTCATTGTTACGCTGTTTACTTTATTTGGGACTTATCCCAAACCAGGGAGGTTCAGGGCCAGGGCCAGGCTGCAGGGGGCAAAGGGCACAGAGATGGGGGTTTCCAGGTGTGCATTGGGTGACACCTACCACTTCATCTTGACCTCTCAGTGCCTCTGTTCCCTGTTTTGTAAAAGGAGCTAATAGAAGATGGTTTCACCCAATCCTGGTACGAGTCTTCTAAAGAACTCATTGGTTATCTAATTACTTTTAATAGTATTTCTGTGAAGCAGAGGGAGAGAGGGAAACTGACCATTTGTGCCGTGCAGTGGTGGACATGAGACAGTGGTGGTTGGGAAACCAGGCCAGTGACAGGCAACCCTGTCGGGCCTGCCTCCTCTCTCCATGGCAATCATGTCACAATGCCTTGTCTACTCTCCTGAAATGAAATTCATAGTCTATATGGCCTATTTACCCAGATAATTAAAATTTTTTTAATGTTTATTTTTGAGAGAGAGAGAGAGAATGAGCAGGGGAGGGGCAGAGAGAGACACAGAATCTGAAGTAGGCTCCAGGCTCTGAGCTGTCAGCACAGAGCCCAACCCAGGGCTTGAACCCACAAACCACGAGATCATGACAAGAGCCAAAGTCGGGCACTTAACCGACTTTGCCACCCCAGCCTCCCTTACCCAGATAATTCAAAAAATATGGCTTTCACTGTCATATAAAGGAGAAATAAATATTTATAGGAGATATTTTATATCTAGTAATGGAATAGAAAAGTTACAAGAGAACAAAACTTTGTATATTTGAAATGTAAGATAATTTTTAACTAAATGATTTTGAAACTTGAAGAAGATTTGACCTTTTGGGGCGCCTGGGTGGCTCAGTCGGCTAAGTGTCTGACTTCGGCTCACATCATGATCTTACGGTTTGTGGGTTCAAGCCCCGTGTTGGGCTCTGTGCTGACAGCTTGGAGCCTGGAGCCTGCTTTGGATTCTGTGTGTGTCTCTCTCTCTGCCCCTCCCCTGCTCATGCTTTGTCTCTCTCTCTCTCTCAAAAAGAAACATTAAAAAAATTTGGTCTTAAAAAATAATATTTGACCTTATAAAATTTTTTTAATGTTTATTTTATTTTTGAGAGAGAGAGATAGAGCAAGAACAGGGGAGGGACAGAAAGAGAGGGAGACACAAAATCTGAAGCAGGCTCCAGGCTCTGAGCTGTCAGCACGGAGCCCGATGCGGGGCTCAAACCCATGAACCCTGAGATCATTACCTGAGCTGAGGTCGGATGCTTAACTGACTGAGCCACACAGGTGCCCCTATTTGGACTTCTGAAGTAAGGGCTAAATACGCATATTTGTACACATTGATAGGACGACTGTGAGTGTGATCACTTCAGACTGTGGACCTACTTCAGGTGTGTAAACTGCCAACTGAGACGCAGTGAGTGGCATTGCCAGGTGTGATAGGATTTTCTAAAACAGTGAACAACTTTTGGCAAAGTTTTAAACAAAACACTTTTTACTGTAGTTGCATTTTTGGAAAACTGTCTAAAAAATGACCTTGTTTTTATATCTAAACTGGGGTTAGATTTTTTTAAAGAGATTTTAAGTTTCTTAAAGTAATCTCTACACCCAACATGGGGTTTGAACTCAAAACCTTGAGATCAAGAGTTGCAGTCTCCCAACTGAGCCAGTCAGGTGCCCCTGAACTGAAGTTAGGTTTTAAGCTCAGATATTATAAGATTTTTACTCACATGAATGTCCCTAAGTACATGTGAAAGTTGTTCAGGATGCTGGAGTCCCTGCAGGGAGATTTTGACATCCTATCTCCTGGCCCCTAGATGATGGACAATGGGGGGCACCTGGGTGGCTCAGTCGGGTAAGCGTCCGACTTTGGCTCAGGTCACCATTTTGTGGTTTGTGAGTTCGAGCCTGGCATAGGGCTCCACACTGATGGCTCAGAACCTGCTTCAGATCCTCTGTCTCTCACTCTCTCTGCCCCTCCTCCACTCATGCTCTCTCTCTCTTAAAAATAAATAAACATTTAAAGTAAATGATGGACAATGGAAACCACCCCACTCCCAACATTTCTAGCAAGTCCCCTGTGAAGATTTTCTGCCCTTGTTGAGACTATCCTCTCTGGCTGGGCACACAAAACATCTAGACAGGATTGATTATGGACTCAGGATCATCTTGAAAAGAAAGCAATAAAATCTTCCAGTGAGGGAAAGTATGGTCAAAGGGATAACAGGGAATGAGAAGGCAACTGATGAAGATTTTGATCGATGCCCCTAGGATCAATTAGAATGCTCTGGGGTGCAAGTAAAGAAAAGTCACGTTGAGTCAGCTCAAGCCATAAGGAAATGCACTGGCACGGAGAAGGGGAGACAGAAAGAAAGGTATGTGTTGCCAACCGTGTGGTCAGTACAGCTTTCTGAGCCAGATTACCTGGGTTTGCACCCAGAACCAGCATTCGTTAGCTAGTTGTATTGCCTTTGGCAAGTTCCCTAATTTTTCTGTTAGTTCTGTAAAATGGGCTCAGAATTGTATGCTCCTCATAGGATTAAGTGAGTTAGCACAGGTAACAGTGCAGAACAGTTCTATTATTATTATTATTATTACTATAGCATCATCAACGATAACCAGCTCATTTTGAATCACCTTGATTTCAGCCTGGTAAGACCCAGAGCAGAGAATCCAGCTGCATTGTAACCAGACTACAGAAATTGAGAAATAATACATTTCTTTAATGTTTATTTACTTTTGAGAGAGAGAGAGAGAGAGAGAGAGAGAGAGAGAGAGAGAGAGAGAATGAGCGCGTAAGGGGCAGAGAGGGACGGAGACACAGAATCGGAAGCAGGCTCCAGGCTCTGACCTGTCAGCACAGAGCTTGACACGGGGCTCAAACTCACGAACCGTGAGATCATGATGCAACCCGAAGTCGGACGCTTAACTGACTGAGCCACCCAGGCGCCCTGATACGTTTGTCTGTTAAGGTGTTACGTTTGTGGTAATTTGTTACACAGCAGTAGGAAGTGAACACAGCTGCTTTCCTGCCGAGGCTGACCCTCAGGCGTTTGAAAGAGCTGCCAGGAGTCACTGGTACCAAATGCACATCCGGAGGGAGAAAGTGGGACCACTTCGCCCTCTGATCTTCCTTAAGGACAAGAACACTTCCCCCAAAAGTCCCCAGAACACATCATCTCACATCATAGTGACTGACAGCGTTGGGTCACTGTGCTTGCTCCTGAGTCAACTGCCAACGACAGGACTGGTATTTACCATGGTTTCGTAGACAATGTCAAGTTTCAAAATGAGACAATGAAAAATATACTTGAAATTAAAAGAAAATTTGGCAGTCAGGTGATAAGATGAAAATCTGTCAAGTATTTAAGCCTCTCTGCGCTTTCCCTAGTCCCATTAGTGGCCCGCTTTCCAGGCATACACAATATCCCCAAATCCCGTGAAATATGGATATTTGCATTTAATGGATTTTTAAGATGTTTAGGAAGATCTGATAAAAGTCTCCTTTTGGGAACGGAAGGGAAAAGTCCGGGTTCCGGGCCGGTTTTGTGTATGTGGAGTTCTGAGGCATTTATGAGACACTGAGGCAAAAGTGTTCAGTGTGCAGTTGGAAATAATGAGTCGTGAACTCAACAGTGAATGGCAGCGACAGACTTGGGGGTCCCTGGGGGGCTCTCTTTTAAGAGATACACTTTTGCCTGTGCAGAGCCTCCAGCAGCCTATCTGGATTGGAGTATTGAGGGCTCTTGGGTAAAAGTACGTTCTTTGTTTGTAAGGCTGCTTGACAGAAGACTTGAAACATGTTTTAGAAGTTACATATTTACGCAGGACGAAGCTATCTGATAATTCTACAACAGCGAATATTTTCATCTATCTCATACCTGCCCTTAGGTGTATGAAATAGTATTTTGTCTCTCCCCGAGAGTAAGGTTTTGTTTGTTTGTTTCCTTTTTTTAAAGTTTATTTATTTTGAGAGAGACAGCGTGTGAGTAGGGGAGACAGAGACACAGAGAGACAGAGAATCCCAAGCAGGCTCTGTGTAGCCAGTGCACAGAGCCCAACGTGGGGTCCGAACTCACGAAACCGTGAGATCATGACCGGAGCTGAAATTAAGAGTCAGGCGCTTAACCGATGAGCCACTCAGGCACCCCCGAGGTTTGTGTCTAATAGAACAGGACAAAGTAGGTGTGGCTTGCAGAAGATTCATGAGATCCCTGTGAATCGTGCCTCAGTCAGAGCCCCCGAGGGGTGCAGATGTCATACACTGAACGTGTGGCTGGCAAGCTTTACTGGAAGGACTATTTAAATGCGAGCAGTGCTAAGGGGAACCAACTGGGAATGGTGAAGCGCTCTGGGGCCAGCAGCAGCAGGGAGCTGTTAGCACCCAGCAGACGTGGGTACTGGGAATAGAGTTCTAGCTGTAGGAAATTTACAGCCACTGCCCAAACCTCAGCCCGGATTGCGGGATGCACATACTCTTCGTTGTGATTTTGTTTGGACATAGAAAGACATTATTGGTCTATCTATCTATAATCTATCATCTATATCTATCCATCCATCCATCCATCATCTATATCCATATACCCTCTCTCTCTTATTACAAATAGTAGCTTTATTGAGATATAAGTCACATAAAATTACGATAAAACTTTCCCTTTTAAGAAGTGTACAATTAGGTGACTTTTAGTACATATATAGTTTTCTTAATTTTTTAAAAAAAGGAACAGATGGGTTCCATTTGATTCTGGAAACAGAACTGTTCAGGTTAAAGACGAGTTTTTTTTTATTGTGGAAAAATATATATAAGATCTGCGACTGTAACTACTTTTTAATGTACATAAGGAAGATTGCAAGCATCGTGCTGCGTGCCCCGAAGTGTGCAGGCAGGGTAGAGAAACTAGTAAAGCGGTGGTTCTCAAACTGAGCACAGAGACCAGCGTTCACATTTCCAAGCATTGGAAGACTGATATGTGGTCCTAGCACATGTGACTGGTCACAGCCTGGGCCACGTGCGCCCCCTCTGCGTGTGAGTTGAACCAAGCCCAAACGAGTCTACACCCTGTTCAGCCAGCCAGGGCCATTGATCTCATGCTGGCCGCCGCAGCAATTTCGCATGGCTACCCATATCCCTAAATGCTCACTCTCATTTTATGGACCGGTGAGAACAGGTCTCCCGCCAGCACTGATCCATGAATCACACTTCCAGTAACACTGCACTAGAGACTTCCAGAGAATTCATATCCTTACGGTTTTCATCCTGGTTCTTTGACTTACATACAGATTCCTTTCTCCTAGAGGAATCCCAAGTGCCTTAGTCACTTTCCTGGGCTCAGCCGTGGCCTCCCGAGCTGCCCAGCAAAGCCACAGAAAGTCCACTTTAGGAGGTGAGCCCTGAACCCCAGCGACAAGTGGGGCAGGCGCGGAGCTTGATGTGCCTCCAGAAACCACTGCCTTGTCTGCAGGGTACGGTCCTCCTGTGCAAACACACGTGATCGCTGCATTTTTCTGATCTCTGGGGTCACTCATTCATTCTCAGATGCTCAGCAGTCTGGGGACCAGGGGAAGAAGCAGAGCAGGGAGCTTCGAGGCCCTCAGGCAACAGTTAAAGAGAGGGCAGTGGCTAGGTGAGGACAGTTGCCCAAGTGCAAAATTGTACTAACAACAGAGGACTGGGAAACCTTTATGGAGATGTAGCAGTCAAACCACAGTTGTTAAACAACCATAACGAGGTCTTAAATAATCAGTTCAGCTGGTCTCTATTTAATATAATAGCTGCCTATTAAACCTAAATTAAGTACAGAGTTTAAATGTCTCTAGGATGCAGAAACCCCAACGTGCCTGCCAAACCCAGAATGAAATTTCTGGCTGGAGTAGCCACGAACATGTCTGCTTGGTCTGGGCGTGCTCTGGGTTGGATAAAGCAAGAGCCCCATCCCAGTGCCCAGCTGTCTGTGCTTGAAGAAGAATCCTTCCCCGGGTTGAGGTAGGGTGGAGCACAGGCTTTGCAATGCACTGCAGTCCTGATTATGTCCTATAAAGTTGTGAGTTTCATAGACATTCCTGATGATGCCAGAAATATAAAATCGCCTCCAAAGAGCACTGCAAGACCTCTATGGCCTGGACTATGCCAGAATGAGTGTAAGTTCTGTGCCTCCTCGCCACTCCCATTCCCCTGCCACAGACGGGTCCCTACCCTCTGCTCAGACCACAGCAAGACCCCTAACCTCCTTCTGAACCACTCTGCTCCCTGTTACTATTGCTTCCTTCCTTCTGGAAATACTTTGCATCCCCTATGCATGAACATTTGGGAAGCAATACAGTAGCTGTGAAAATAGACCCTGGGAGCTTCTGTTTTAGTGAGAGACACAGCCATTGATCAAAACGCTCCAAGAGGCCATCTGACCACTGACCCTTTGGATTTTTCTCCCCAGTCTCTTAGCCTGCAGGAACACAGGGCCCGTTTCCCTCTCTCCTCTCATTTCCTGCGTCTTCCTCCTCACGATCCGGACGACAGCCATGCACGCCCACTGTGTTTCTCAGGGCGCCTTCCGGGGATCACCTGCCTAGAAGTTATCTGGGATGATAGCTAAAAATGCATATTCCCAGGTTCCTCCCCAGATCTACCGAGCTAGCTTCTGTCACTGTTCTTAGGCCAGAGAACCAGGCTTTAATTTGTAATCAGGTTCCCAGGTGACTTTGCTGTGTGTTAAGACCAGCATTCTGCCATGTTTACTCCAAGCCTTTACGCCTTTGCTCCAAGCCTCCTTCTGCCCGGAAGTGCCCTCCGTCCTCTAGGTCTGCTTGGGGACTTGCATCTGTCAAGGCTCACCTCGCGCCACACACCCCTATTGCTCTTCCCGACCCTCTCCCTCGGTGTCCTGCCCCCCTCCCTCCAACGCACACACCTGTAGAGAGGGCTGGCAAACACCCTTGGGGCTTGAAACAGTGCAGAGCTCTGTTGATGTGACTGTGTTCACCAGAACGGGAGCCCCACAGACCGGCTCCTCCCCACAGCCCAGCCCTTAGGTGGGAACAGGAACTCGGCCAGCTCCCTCGGTTCACAGCCGAGAGAGGCAAGTACTGCCAGTGATTAAGAGAAGTGGTTCAAATCTTGCTCCTCCACTCTGTGGTACTGGGCACGTAGCCTCTCTGAACCTGTTTCCCCAAGTGTAAGTGGGGATAATCCACCTGACTTACAGGGTGTCCTGAAGAATCAGGAATAAATGCATATAAAGCATTCTCCAAATGAATGCCTTTGGACCTGAGAGTTCCCATGAACCACCTAGGTGTCTTGTTAAAATGCAGGCTCTGATTCAGCGAGCATCTCTGCATCTCTGGCCAGTTCCTGGGTGACACCAATGCAGTTGCTGCGGGGACCCCACTTTGAGTAGCTGTGGCTCCAAAGGTTGATTATTAGTAATGTTATTGCTATGAAAGGCAGCGGGCATATGAGAGAAGACAGTGAAACTTTTCATTAAAATACAAAGAACCCCAGTTTGGAAAGGGAAAGCCCCAGAGGTCTGCTACCAGTCAGCTGGGCTCAGCACAGGGGTCAGAAAGTGGCCCCCATTTCCTGCCAGTAAGGCACCGCCAGACATGCTACTGTTGTGTCCTCCCTGCTCCCCTGGGGTAGATGGGCTGAGAGAGTGGGCTCGGTACTGCTCTCTGCCCAGGACCCGAGAAGCAGGACGAAAGGTGCGGGATGCAGAGCCCAGCCTTACCCCCACCGGATCTTCGATTCGCGCATGCGCAGGAAGTTTGTAATGCACCGCATTTAAGTGCCATAGGAGATACAGGTAAGGGTGCTTTTCTGTATCCTGCTGCAACCTTGCTCCTAAACCCCGTCATACCACGGAAACTATTCTTGCTAAAAGCATGAATGACCTTCTGTCACTGTAAATCCTGGATATTTTGTGGTCCTCTTTCTTGACCACTCCGCAGCGTTGCTCAATGACATCCACTCTTTCTTTCTTGAAACATTCTCTTTATTTGACTATTGTGGAGTAACACTTCCCCGGTTTTGCAGCATTATAGGTTCGCCCTCCTGTAATTCGCATTAAATGTTGGGAGTTCCTCAAGTACTGGATCCTAGGTGCGCTCCCCAAGTCTGTCTCTCTTAAACCTTTGGAGGTCTCCTTCCCCCTAAAGGCATCTGACACCATTTACACAAGGATGGCCCAGTCATGGGTATCTCAAGTCAGACCCCTTCCCAGAAATCCTGACCAATGCCAATCACCTCTTGGACGTCTTGGCTCGAATTCAGAATGTCCACAACCACAGTTGTGATCTTTCTGCCTCAATCCCTCATTTCCCCAAATCAGTGACTAACTCCATTTCTATAGGTGGGCACCTATATGTCATCTCAACACTGCCTTCTCTCTCACTGCCCACATCTTGTGCATGCACAAGTCTTGTTGATTTTCCCTCTTGAGTTCCTCTCAAAGCTGAACACTTCTCTTAAATCTCCATCACCACCACCTCGGTAGGGCTGTGATTGTTATTGTGATTTAAAAAAACTTTTATTTATTTATTTATTGAGAGAGAGAGAGAGAGAGAGAGAGAGAGAGAGAAGGAAGGGGCAGAGAGAGAGAGGGAGAGAGAGAATTCCAACAGCTGTGCTGTCAGCTTGAAGCTCCATGCAGGGCTCAGTCTCACAAACCGTGA
Source organism: Cryptoprocta ferox (assembly GCA_028646485.1). Classification (NCBI taxonomy): domain Eukaryota; kingdom Metazoa; phylum Chordata; class Mammalia; order Carnivora; family Eupleridae; genus Cryptoprocta; species Cryptoprocta ferox. Next base: position 126,134,614 of record CM053560.1, on the reverse strand, counting down.
GATCATGACCTGAGTCGAAGTCAAGAGTCTGATGCTTAACTGACCAAGCCACCCAGGCACCCGTGTTATTTTGGTTTTGAGTATCACCTGATTTCTTCTCTACTGAAGGAGACTGGCAAAGTCAAATGTCCCTCAAAGTTGAGGACAAGCTATGGATTTCATCTTCTTTCTGGGAGGATAATTTGTTTCGTTCAATATGCCATGACAATATGGTGTCCTGTGGGATAGCTTGAACCAATTAGTCCGTACTCGGTTTTCTCTTATAGAATGGGATTGGGATTCTTCTCTTACTGCCAGTCCTGAGTGTAGGCATTGCTGTTTCATGTGGGTAACCAGGCTACTAAGGATAAGAGCAAGAAATCATCAGTGTCAGTGATGCAATCAATTTTGCTTTCCACATTTAATAACAAATTTATTTGCCTGATATATTAGATTGGACTCATATTTTCTTTGTTCATCCATTTACTCATTTGGGAAGATCTATTTGGGGGAGTAATTCTTGCTTTGTTTAGAAGACAATATAATCTGCAATGATAAGTTTTCCATCTTCATGCTTGTGCTGAGGACCACATGAGGGTAAGAATTCTGAATGGAGGATGGAGAATGGAAGAGCTTACTCTCATCCTTGGCTCTGAAGGGCTTACCTGGAACAGGTGTCATAACCCCCAAATCAACTATGTGCACTTAAACGCTGGGCTTTTCTTAGCATTTTGTGTTAAATGCTAGGTCCAAGGCACAATTCTTAGTCTATAGTTTAATTTAGCTGGAGGGAAGAGTATAGACCTTGTGGTCAGTCTACTTCGTTTCAAGTTCTAGTTATGCCTCTTACTAGCTGTGCATTCTTTGGCAAGTTACCTAGCTTTTCTTTGCAGTGGTTTCCTCAAGTATAAATTGGGGCTGATATTACTTCCTCTAAATGTTGTGAGGATTAGACAAGATGGTGTACATTGTAAAACTTGATGAGACCGTGTCCTTAGTGGCTATTCTTTTTCACAAAATTCTCCATTTTTCTCCTGCTTCTTCCTTCTCATTGTTCTTTTTTTGGCATTCTGCCTCTTTCTGCCCCTCTGCCTCTTTCTGCCCCCCATGGACTTTCCTGAAGGTTCTTTTATCCTTAATCTAGATTCCCCCACCCCCATTCCCCATTTATATTTGGTGGCGAGTTAATTTAATCTTGTGGTGTCAAATCTCTTATCCTTCATTATGACCCCCCAGTCTGAGCCTCCAGCCCACCCCCTTCATCACAAAGCTCAGACCATTTTGCCAAAGGTCTGCTGGACATTTCTACATGGATGTCCATGATCACCTGCAAGTCTGAAATCCTTTTTCCACACCACCCCCTGTCTTCAACACCACCAACTCAGTCTTCTCTCCTCCCTTGGTGTCTAGTTTCTACTTCCTCAATACCTGGTCATTGCCTTGGAACATCCATCAGTCCCTTAATGTTTCCCTTAATAATAATAATATTAATACCTGACATCTAATAGTTTTTTAAAAAGCATATCAGATGCTAAAACTCTTTGTCTTAAAACATAACAATATCTTCTGAAGGAAAAACTGTTTCCTTCTATTCACTGAATACTTCTGATGCCAAATGGGTGGGTTTTCCACACAGACCAATTCTCAATTCTGTTCTGACACTACCTGGGGTTAGCGCAGACCTTGCCTGTTAAGGGCTCAGTCCCACAAGACATACTCCCCACCCACCCCCCAAACCGCCCAATTCACATGCCAATCCAGAGTAGTGGGTTTTCAGGTTACTTACAACTTCTGTCCAACTTGGCTACCAATTGGAGGTCCCTATAACTTCCTCCATGGGTTTGGTAATTTGTTAGCATGTCTCACAGAACTCGGGAAAACAGTTTGCTTGCTAGAGTGTTAGTTTATTATAAAAGTATACAACTTCAGAACAGCTAGATGGGAGAGACACATAGGGCAAGGTATGGGGGATGGGGTGTGGAGCTTCCATGCCCTCTGGGGGGGGGGGGTATCACCCTCCCAGTAGCTCTAAGCATTTAGCAGTTGGGAAGCTCTTTAAACCTTTCAGTTAGGATTTTTCTTAATGGAAGCTTCATTACAAAGCATGATTGATTAAATCATTGGCTGTTAGTGATTAACTCAATCTCTAGTCCCTTCTCCTAGGAGGCTGGGTGGGGGACGGTTAGGCTGGAAGTTCTAACTCTCAAATCACATCGTTGGTTTCCTGGGCAGCCAGCCTCCTTCCTTTAAGAGTTCCTCATTAGCATAAACTCAGGTAAGGTTGAAAGGGGCTTATGAATAACAAAAGACATTCGGCTTAACCCTATCATTCAGAAATTTCAAGGTTTTAGGAGCTTTGTCGGGCAACTGGGGATGAAAGTCAAATATATATTTCTTAACATATCAGAATATCACACTTTTTTTTTTTTGCTTGTCAATGACATAAAAACTCTTCACTGTGACTCAGTACACTGTGAATTGTACTGGGTTCACTGTGACATAAAAACCCTATAGGGTTTTATTCCATTGTTCTCCACCGGTCGAGCATTGATAGATTCTAGTGTTGAGCCATCCCAAGCAAAATAAGCAAGTAGAGAACTGATTCTTTTCTTTAAAGAACAATGACTTTCTGCCAAAAGCAGGGCTTCCAAAGGGTTCACAACTCAGGACACAGATAAGAAACCTCAGGCAATCAGAAATCAAGGTTACTTTTGAAAAAAGACAAAGGGGTGATAAATAGAAGCATGGATAATGTCAACACATCTCATAGCTTGCTGTTCAAACAGCCAGAGAGAGAAGGGGATTCACGAAATTTCAGCTAATGCTCTAAGCCCTAACATGAGAGTTAGAAGAGTGTGATTTTTATCTTGGCTTTTCCTTGAACAAGCCACTTTTTAATCTCTGAACCTCTGTTTATACTTTTATAATGAAGGGGGTTGGGCTAAATACTGGTGCCCCTAGGGAACATTTTGGAAATTGTGGGGACATTTCTGATTGTCACAGTGATGGGGAATTGTACTGGCATTAGTGGGTGGAGGCCAGGGAGAGAAGGGGGCCTGTAGTGCCCAAGGCATCCTGAGCCATGTCCCAGCACCTTTTCTGGGTGCTTTTTTCACAAGCATTGGTAAAAACTTGTATGTAATCACCGGATCTCAAACCCGACTCTGTTTTGCATAGAAACTCACACCATTTTTTCGTGGATTGATATACACTGAATGTTCGAGAAAGGCAAGTAACATGTAAATGGAGAATGTGTGTACTTGGTCTTGTTTGTTGCTTTGCCAAGACTTGTTCACCATCTTGAAAAAAATCAAGTCACCTGTGACTGTGCCATTCTTAGTGTTTAACGGGCCAGTATAGTGCTCTAACTACACCTGTAGGCATTGAGTTCTTGGTGATGCTATACCTCTTGTTAATGCAAGTATTTAGCTCTTACTTCAAAATGTCAACTCGAAAGAATAAATGTGGATAATACATCAGAACTAGATAAAAGCATCTGTGTCTCATAAGTATCTTTTTTTCACAAGCATCAGCAAAGTGAAATTCATCTTATTTCATTAGAAATTACTTTATTTCTCACTTATATTATTTATATTATGGGGCATTGTATTTATGTTTAAAATTATGTGCGTAGGGAGGTTATACATCTATAGTTCCATTTAAGAATAGCAAGGGCGGGGCCCCTGGGTGGCTCAGTCGGTTGAGCATCTGACTCTTGATTTTGGCTCAGGTCATAGTCTCAGGGTCATGAGATCAAGCCCTGTGCATTGGGCTCTGAGCTGAGTGTGGAGCTTGCTTGATTCTCTCTCTCTCTCTCTCTCTCTCTCTCACTCTCCCTCTGCCCCTTCCCTGCTCTCTCAAAATAAATAAATAAATAAACAAACAAAAGAATAGCAAAGGGGATATTGCAAAATATTGGCTATACAAATAGGATGCTGGGTCTAATAGAAGTAGGCACTTTGGGCTGGATAATTTTTAGTTCTAATATTTTAGGAAATTGAGTTATCATCAAAACAAAAAGGTCAGCCAGAACTCGTAACAAAAGGGATGAATGGCACACTAACCAGAGATTGTATATGCCCTTCATAGGGGCAAGCGCCCCTGCCCTCCTGCCCGATTCAAATGAATACCAATTATATGGCCCTCTGTATCCTCATCTCCCCTGGGACTTGAGTCTGCCCTCATAATCTTGCCTGACAACGGTTGCTAGGAAGATGCGGCCTCTCCAGATGACCTTCCCAAGACTTGAGATCATGGCCGGTTGCTTCCCAGCTGCTGATGAGGAGATCAATTCTGGAGAAACCCGAAAACAGCACAAATAGCTACAACATGCAGAGGATGCTTGGGATGATATATAAGACGTGGAGATCAGGAGATGCTTGGCTATTGTCTTCCTTTTCTGGAGGCTTAGGAGGAAAAATGGATAGATTAAAAATCTGTCCATTGTACTTTCCTGTTAATACAGTGATAGAGGCACTACTGGGCAATCTGCTAATTCAGCCCCTTTTGTTAAGTCTGTTGGCAGTCCATGGCTTACAGGCAGGCAGCCTCCATATTCCACTGCTTCAACTTTGGCTACTCCATTCTTTTGATAGAGCTGAATAGTGACAATGATTATGATAATGATAATGATAGCCACCATTCATTGATACTTGCTTTGTTCCTAGCATTGTCCTAAGTGATTTTCATGAATTCCCTCCTTTAATCCTCATGGCAGCCTCTGGAGGGACACATCACCAACTTACCTACTTTGTGCTCTGTGCCTTATGTACTGATTTTGATCATTTGGTCTGCCACATACAAATGACAGTGCATGCAGCATGATTCATTCATTCATTCATCTACCACCGTTTGTGACCTAAGCCTGTGATTGCTGCCAAACCAAACGGGAACTTGGTGAGTGAGACCCACATCCTTCTCCAGGGAGCTGAGGGTCCAGGTCTGTGCAGAATTGAGCTTTGACTATATGCTCATTCATGGAAACACATGGCCTCTTTGAGCCTGTTGGCTGTGTGAGGAGCAGGGCAGGGGGGAGTACCTGGATGCACTCTGCAGACTGGTTGGATGTTTGGCCAAACAAGTGGTCATGTAACGTGGCTTTATTGTTTATCTTCCACCTTCAACCCACCCCGGGATGCAGATCTTAGGATCAAGGGGCTTCGAACCAAAGTCACACTGGCAAAAAGCACACATTTGCCTGGTGCTGCTTGGGTCTATGCATTGAGCCTCATCTCCTTTAACCTGCAGAATGATGTAGATGCAGCAGCATAGGCTTTGAGTGTGGGGCTCAAGAGGAAGATCGCAGGAACCATTTGGGTGTGACTACTTTCATTTAGAAAATACATTTGAAATTCATCCATGTTGCCATTATCAATAGACCCCTCCTTTCTTTTCCTTTCCTTTCCTTTCCTTTCCTTTCCTTTCCTTTCCTTTCCTTTCCTTTCCTTCTCTCTCTCTCTCTCTTTCTTCTTTCTTTCTTTCTTTCTTTCTTTCTTTCTTTCTTTCTGTGCCGAGTAGTACTCCATTGTATGGATATACCACAGTTTGCTTGTCCATCCTCCAGGGCAAAGGACATTTGGGTTGCTTCTAGTTTTGGGGGATTGCTGGTGAAGCTGCTATAAACATCTAGATATACTTTTCTATATGAACACACATTTTTTAAAGTTTATTTATTTTGAGAGAGGCAGCATGAACTTTAGTGGGGGAGGGGCAGAGAGAGGGGAGAGAAAGAATCCCAAGCAGGCTCTACACTGTCAGGATGGAGCCTGATGTGGGGCTTGAACCCACAAACCATGAGATCATGACCTGAGATGAAACCCTAGAGTCTAACCCTTAACCGACCGAGCCACCCAGGCACTCCTGTGTGGTTTTTATTTTTTTTAAAGGTTTATTTGTTTATTTTGAGAGAAAGAGAGAGAGTAAAAGAGAGCAGGAGGGGGAGAAGCAGAGAGAGGGTGGGTGGGAGAGAATCCCATTTGGGGCTCGAACTCACAAATTGTGAGATTATGACCTAAGCCAAAATCAAGAGTTGGACACTTAACCGACTGAGCCACCCAGACACCCCTCACCTTTTCCTTCCTAATTGGCTTCCTTAGGTGCTTTGTCTGTTTTTCTCTGGGGTAATTTTAAATTCTTTATTCATCATGCAACAGTGCCCTGGATAAGAGGCTGAAAAGTTTATTTGCAAAACTGAATTAAATCTAGTCCAGATATTTTTTCAGGGGAGCCATCCAGCTACATTCTCTGATTAAAGGCAAAACTGAGTTACTTTCCCCTGATAGGCTCATCTGTGCTGTGAATTAAAAAGAGGCTGTATCCTTCAGTCAGTGAATGGACGTCAATGTCCATTTGCCTCATGGCCAAGCTCTGAGCGGTAAGAACACTGAAAATATGGCACAAAAAAGTCTTCTGGTTTGGGATTCATGAGAATTGCTTGGCTCTCAACTGGACCGAACAGTGACAGTGGCAGGCAGTGGTGGACGGGGGGGGGGGGGGCAGGCAAGATTTGGGGAGCACCACCTGGCTATGAGAAGCTTAGGATAGTTCCCTATGGTTAGAAACACAATTGAAACCATGTTTTCAAAAGTGGTGAGATGCAAATGGGGAATAGAAGTGAGTATCCCCATTTTATAGTTGAGGACGCTGCAGTTCATTCCAGAGTGATCACTGGGGAATTGAAGAAGGAAGCCAGGTGTCTCTGAGCTGCCTTACTCAATAGTGACCAAACCACCCTGTACTGGGGAAGCCAGAGTCACTGCAGAGAAGAGTGTCTTGTGTATGTTCCAATCCTTAGGTGATCCAATTCATTCCCTTTTACACTCAGTGTGTTTAAGGCTGTGCGTGGGAAGAAGACCTTCTCTGACACTTATCCTGGTCACCACTGATTTCTGGAATTAAATTAAAAATATTTTCCAGACAAAATGTCCACCTTCATTTTGGGTTAGCTCTCCATCAATTCAGTTGTTTCCTGCAACGTTAGGATTCTGAGTTCCAAATCGGTCCTCGACACCAGTTAGCGGGCTTATTCCAATTTCTTTGGGTTTGGAGACGTGGACGGACACGGAAAGGAAGCACAGTCTTTGCTTTCAAGATGCTCTTAGTCAGGTGTGGGGAACATCGTGAAGCAATGATTTCAGCACCGGGTGAACGGAGTCTAGAAATTTACATCTGAGTTGCTCAGGCATCACTTAGAGGAAGTGGGAGAGGGGGCAGGAGGTAGGAGAAGGGCTTTCCAGAAAAGGGAAATGTGCATTGAGTTAAAAAACAACAACAACAACCAAAAACCCAGGAAAGGCAGGGAACAGGTGGAAAGGATAGATAGAGGGGAGAGTGGGGGCAGGCTTATCCGCTAACCCAAATATTTCTCAAATTTTTCTGACACCAGGCATTGCCCTCCATGCTGTGTTACAGCAATGTCCTCTAAATGAGCCTCAGTTGAAATTTTTGGTGTTGCTCCTACCCCATACAAATTTCCTGGCTTGTGGGCATGGAATTTGTCAGAAAAGAGCATAGTAGATTAAAAAAAAATGTCTGCATTCCCTGTTTTCCTGGATAGTTCCCTAGGACTCGACTGCCAGGCCCAGGACAATATATGGTAAAACCTTGGTTTGTGAGCATAACTCATTCCGGAAACATGCCTGTAATCCAAAGCCCTCGTATATCAAAGTGCATTTCCCCGTAAGAAATAATGGAAACTCAGGTGATTGGTTCCACAACCCAAAAATATTCATATAAATATGATTATAATACTATAATATAATACAAAATAATAAAGATAATACAAAATATAAAGAAAAATAAACAAATTAACCTGCACTTTCCTTTGAAAACCTTCATGGCTAGTGTGAGGACAACGAGAGAGGAGGGTTATTGTGTAAGACGACTTTCACTATCACTAACGGATGTTGACTACAGCACAGTATTAATAAACTCTTGTCATATGCTGTATTGGATGTCACTGGGAATAAGGCAGCAGAGGAAAGGGTCTATATCTGCAGGCAGCCTGGCCTAGAATGAAGCAAAGCATTTCTAAGCTCAGTCTTGGATGGAAAAGCAAAGAATTATTCATAGGTGCATTGAAGTGACAAAAAATACACTAGTTGTGGGCACCTTCCAACATTCTGAAAAATCACCGATTTCTGACAAACACTGCGGCCTGAGACCGAGCGTCCAAACATGGGAAATGATCATCCACAATCCCATAGAGAGAGAGAGAGAGAGAGAGAGAGAGAGAGAGAAGAACCATTGGCTCAGTTGTGATCCTGTGACATTCGGCGTCACGTACGACTCGTATTTCAAGAGATCGCTCGTTTATCAAGTTAAAACTGATTAGAAATGTTTGCTCACCTTGCGAAACACGTGCAGAAGTTACTTGCAATCCAAGGTTTTACTATATATAGATAGTAAATATATGTGAACTATCCTACAAAATGTTTGCTTGCCCACTAATCTCAATGCGCCAGAGGCCTTGGTGAATAACACTCTATCACAGACCAGAATTTATGGCGGTGTGTGGGCCTGTCCCGACACTCGTAGCGGGGCAGTTTGTCATGGACTTATTACAAATTAGGTGTTCAGGAAGGGGCTTGAAAACAGAATGAGACAGGCCCGCAGACATTGCTCTGGGGCAGCTGGGAGCTACCGCTCTGCCCTGAAGGACGAAAGTTGGGCTGTTCTAGAAAGATGCTCCAATGCCTCAGAAGAATAAAAAAAAAAAGTCTCATCTCTGCAGAGCCCTTTACCGTTTATAAACTGAGCCCTTCACTCTCATGAAGGCCAGGCTCACGTTTGTCTCAAATTTGCAGGTGTGGAAATTGGGGCTGGGGGAGACCTCGTGCTTTGCTACTACGGAGCCAGGACCTGAACCTTGGCCTCTGGTCTGGACCTGCTATTTCCTCTCCTGGCATCACACTCACTGGAGTCTCCAGAGACAACGTGTTTTTTTTTTTTTTTTTGTAAAACTTGATGGGACAGCGTCTCTCTGTCTTTAAAGAGCTTTCCGCTACTTGAGGGCAAAATGAACTCTGGGTCAAAGTTGTCTTTCGGAGTTTGGCACTCAATTCTTGATGCTTCTGTTCTAAATGCGACGTGGCTTTGCAGTTATGAGGTTCACCTTGGTGCTTCGAGTTTGTTCTCTGTTGAGGGATCTCCTGAGGGTAACTTTGGGGCCAGGCAGGAAGAAGTTCTTGGTTTGCATTGAGGAGAAAATTGGTATTTTTGCTGTTCATTTTGGTTTCTCTAGTCAAGGTCTCCAGTCCAACAGGACCCAAGAGATCAGGTCTTCTGAGCAGAAAGGGGGATGGGAGAAAAGCAAGGGGAGCTGCGAAGGAAAGCACGCGGAGCTTGGGGGGCGGGACACGGACAGGACAGCGACAGGGCCAGGCAAGAGAAGGAGAGAACGCATGTGTCTTTATTCGGCTGGTACTCCCAGGGCTCGCCGGGAGCCTGGCTCAGTGTTTCCAGGGTGAGGTGCCTCATCTGCAGTTACTCAGGGAATGAGGCTGAGGGGACAGGAATGCTGAGTGGTGATTCTGGAAGTTTCTTAGGAAGAAGTGCAACTGAAAGGCAAGGATGCTGGCTCACACGCCAGGACTTTCTAATGTTCCAGGAGGAGTGTAGAGAGTAGAGGAGCCAATAGGATGCTTCCAGGATTCTTCCGCCGACATCCTCTTCCTTCCTCTCCCTCCTCCCACGGCATCCCCATCCCCACCCCTGCCACCACATCCAACTCTGCCATCCCTACCCCCGCTACCACTACCACCACTGCCTCAGACATGACCACCACCAGCACCTGTCACTATTGTCACTGCCTCCACCTGTCACTATTGTCACTGCCTCCACCACCACCAGCTCATCAAACACAGGCGCCACCGTGTAGGGCCCTTGTGACATGCCCAGCACCGTGCTGACGGCTTTCCGTGGATTTAATGCTCAGGACACTCCTCCACCGTGGGAATTAGTAGTCCTGTTTTACAGTGGAGGGGACTGGGGTTCAGAGAAGTTAGGTAATTACTTCAAGGCCACACAGCAGAAAGCTATAGAGCCAGGATTTCAGCCCAGGCCGGCATGTTCTTCTGATGGGCAAGGCGCGATGCCTCGGAAGGATGCACTGTTGGGCATGAGGCTCCTTCTGGGAGCTTCTTTTATGTACTTCTGAGCCGCAATATTTGGGTCTGAGAGGCTCCTGGTGGGCTGTGACCAGGCCTGACCATCTGTTTCTCCTTCCTTTTTCTGTCTTTCTCTCACACATTCTGGATCATACGGCTTTTCAGGTCAGAGCAAATAAACATGTTTTATGTCCCCCCTTCTTCCGAGCTTTGGATGTTACTGTTTGCACACAGTTCTAGAAGCAGATGGAGTCTGATGGAGATCCCAGATGAGAACTCCGTCATGAAAGCTCTGTGGAAACACCCACATAGCATAAATGCCTCTGAGAATATGAGGGAGGGAGGGAGAGAGAGAAAAAAGAGAGAGATAGAAATAGAGACCGACTGAGAGGGATAGAGACACAGAGAAAGACAGAGTGAGAGAGAGAGAAACAAAGAAAGACACACACAGGGAGACAGACAGAGACACACATCCAGAGACACAGAGAAAGAGATGAAGAGAGAGAGGGAGGGAGAGAGCACTAGCGTGTGCACACATGGCTGATGGCTTCATTCACTGTTTATGGTCTTGAGTCTGGTCCTGTGAGGACCATCCCTGAGCACCTGAACCAATTCTTCCACAGTAGTTTCTGTCCCTTGCTGCTGAAAGAATACACTAGAAAGCACTTAGCAGAGTGTCTGGCACCCATGAGGGTCCAAAGGGTGACTATTGTTTGCACGAACAGAGCCATTGCTCCCTGGGTTGGTGCTGGCAGCCGACACCTGCTGACCACCCTCTGTGTGCCTGGCCTTCTCTCAGGGTGCGGGGACACGTGTCCCGGCAGAGTCCCCAGCGATGTCAGAGTCAGGAGCGTCCACGAGGAGACCAAGTGCATTGCCCGGTGCACAACATGAACTCTGGGGACATCTGGGAGTGGGGGTGGGGGAAGCACGCCCTGCAACTGTTATTTCAAGTGACTTCCTCCAGCAGGGCAAAGGCGGCTGGGAGTGCTGTGCCGAAATCACCCACGGTCTGAGTTGGTTAGGGTTCTGACCCTTAATAAATCACCTGGGGGAGGGCTGTGCGGCTGCATATTTGGTCCTGGGGGGAGGGGCCCGGCTGCCTTATTTTTCTGGAAGCGTGTGGCTCAGAATCTGTCGTGATTGTTGGCGTGGAGACTTCGCGTGGATAACCTTGCTGGAGAAGGAATTGTGGGCAGGGATGCATCTTCTGGATTTTCCTTCACGGCTTCTCTATCACCTCTTGTTCGATCCATTTCATTTTCTTTACTTCTTTCCCCCGCCTGAGCTCTTTGGGGTGGCCCAGGGCCGCCGTCAGAGAAGGTGGCTGGTGGAGTTTAGAGTGGAAAGCCTGAGTCGCCTTTCACCTCGCCTCCATCTATGTGACTGTACCCTCATCTGTAAAAATGGGCACAATGGTAGCCTTTCTGCTTATCTCACAGGGCGGTTTGAAGGACAGGAAGAAATAACAGTCTTGAAAGTGCTTCGCAAAGAGTAAAGTCCTGTTCGAAAGTCCAGGGGTGATACTTGTGTTGTTTTTATTCACGGCTGTTTGGGGGTGGGAGGAACCATCAGCAGCTGGTAGAAATAACACAAGCGGGTCTTCTGCGACCTTGACCTCTACGACTTTGGCCGAGTTATCTAGAGCCTAGATAACTTCATCAATAAAATCGGGAAATAGCATTATCGTTTTCTGTGCTTATGACCCTATAATGTCAGGCTCCAAAGCCAGGATGTAAAGCAGGTGAATGACAGGTTGTCATGAACTAGTGAGTGAAAGTCACCTTTGGAAGACGGAAGAAAAAAATTCACCCCCAGGGGCTGCCCTCCGGATGGGGACGATCATGAAATCCCGAAATAAATCCTGATCATGAAATTAAAAAAAATGTGTTTTACTTGGTCCTTTCTAGATTTTCCATAATGGCCACCTAAAATTCCCATCAAGCGTTACCTTTAACGTTGGGAGATTTCATGCAACATCAAATTGATGTCTGTAGCTAATTGCCCCTTCTCCTTCTGCTGCCCACCTGCCTCCTCCCCAGGCACCCTTCCCCAGCCCCTCCTAGAGCCAAGCCTAAGCCAGTTCGGCCTTAGGGGTCACTCGAGGGGGGGGGGCCCAGCAGAGGAGGATCCAGAAGGCGCTGCCACGTGCCTTCCCTGGGGCACCACCGTGCTCCAGGTGCCAGGCTTTCTGCTGAGCTCCTACCCTGCACCAGCATCCCTGGAATAGCATCTCCTTTAATCTTGTCATCAGCCCAGAGAGGAGCTGATTGACTGCCACTAGCTCCATTGATTTGCCACCAGCCCCGTTGGTTTTGCAGATGAAGCTGTTGAGGCTCAGAGAGGTTAAGCAACTTCCCTCAGCCGCACAGCCAGTAAGGAACTGAGCTTGGATTTGAACCTGGAGGACTGGAACTCCGAAGGTGGGGCTCATTCCACCAGCAGGAAGCTCTCAGGGCAGTGCTGCAGGAGAGATGCCTAGGGATGTGTGTGTGGCGGGGCGGGGTGGGGGTGGGGCGTCGGGAAGGAGGGGTGGGGGAAGGTTGAGGGAGGGGCGTTTGAGGTGGGGCAAAGCTATAGAACCCTCGGTTTGATCATGTCTACACAACACACCGCATCTCCCTCCTGGCTCCACAGACGGAAGCAGGGGCAGGTGGGGGTGTCCGGGTCGCGTAGACGCTGCCTCTTTCAAATCCCTGCAGGATGGAGTACCCACAATCGGGGTAAAATTTGTACTTACAAGTTGATATGTCTATATTTCTTGTTAAAAAGAGGATCTTCGTGTTGAACACAAAACGTACCGGTGTGGTTTTGACAGTGAGCAGAAATCCAGGGCCTGAGAGGTTAATGCGGAAGGACACGAGGCCTCCTTTCTTGGGCAGCTCTCGGGGCTCGCGGCTCCCCTCTGGGAGGGGCAGGTCGCCGGTGAGCACCTGCGCTTCTCCTTCTGGTGGCTTGGTCCCTGTGGGACGGGGTGGGAAGGCAGCTGGCATCACGGAGTGCCCACCAGGCACCAGACCTGTCACCTCATCCTGACAAGAGCCAAGCCAGGGTAGCTGTGCTGTTCCCACTTCCCTCATGTAGTGTCCTTCCTTTCCAGAGGAGGAAGGTTAGGGATGGCTAAGAAACAATGGTGGGGACGCCGGGGTGGCTCAGTGATTTAAACATCTGACTCTTGACTTCGGCTCAGGTCATGATCTCGCAGTCCGTGAGTTTGAGCCCCGTGTCGGGCCCTGTCCTGAAGGTGTGGAGCCTGCTTGAGATTCTCCTCTCTCTCCCTCTGTCCTACTCATGCTCTCTCTCTCTCTCTCTCTCTCAAAATAATTAAATAATTAAACTTAAAAAAGTTAAAAAAAATCATGGTGTAGGATTTGAAGCTATGACTCTCTGGGTTCAGAATCACTTGGTGGTTCCATATTACCTTGTTTCCCTAGGCCCAGACAGGAGTAGTCCTTCCAAAGTAAAAATAGTCCAAGGCGAGGAGGGAACCACCATGCATAGCAGGCAGCTATGAAGGAGCACAATTTTCCTTTGACCTCGCTCCTGGGATGCGTTCCTCTCTTCCCACGAGGACCTGGCACCCCAGGCATCTGCCTTTGATGCGACAGGGCTGCGGCCCTGTAGAGACAGGACACATACCTGTGGTCTGGGGCCTCTCTCACACCCCGAGAAATGCCATTTGCAGATGGGGAAGACGGAGAAAATGTGAGAAGACAGGAAGGAGAAAAATCAACAGACACATGGCTGGCGTCCTGGGAGGTAGGGTCACGGCCCAGGGAGAGAAAATAGGCCACGACCACGGGTCATGGCGTAAACACAGAGGCACCAAGGCCTGGTTTGTTGGAAGAAACTGTGCTGGGCTGGGCCGGGGAGAAGAGGTTTGCCGCATGTGCCGAAAGGAGCTTGAGAGGGGTCCGGGCTGTTGAGAAGCAGGGCTTCTGAGCCCAAAGCAAAGAGGAACGAACCTTTCTGAGGGGCCAGGCCCCCAGTGGCTCCCCATCACTGTGCTTCTGGCTCCGGCCTCCCGCAGGGCCAAACACAGACCTCAGTGTGGGGAGTAGAGGCATGCCTCTAACCTTGTCGGGAAAGAACATTCTGGCCAGGAATGACCCAAGGAAGAGATCCATGGAGGCCTGGCAGCTGTGGGGCAGTGAGTGCCTCAGACCATCTCTTTCTTCTCTGCCCTTTCTCATCAAAAACAATGCTATGGATCTGCCAATACTTGGAACTGCCCATCTGGGTGTGGAGATGGCTTCCAATGGCTCCTTCCTTTGTCCTGGGACTGGCTGACCATCTAGCAGCTAGTGCCTGCTCAGTTCAAGGGCAGTGTTGGGTGCTGTGGGAGGTGGGGGGAAGACAAGAGCACCTCCTGGGGGCACTTTGCAGGGTCGGCTCACCCAACCCCCAGGTAACCCTCTCCTCAGGTGTGAAGACATTGTGAAGACATGTTTTCCTGATGTGGCTGGGAATGGCCACACGGCCCGCCTTGGGTCCCAGAGCAACACTGGGAGTGTGGGAGCCGCCAGGAGAGACCCTGCCCAGAGAGAAGAACCCTCTTGGGGGCCTGCTTTTCCCCACTTGTCAATTAAATGGAGGCAGCCACAGCATGTTCCCTTGCCTTTCAAGGCCAAGAGAGAGGACGTGGAGCCTGGAGGCCCGGGCCTCAGCCCTCACTCTCCTAATTGCTCGCAGGATAAAGCTGCAGCCTTCACGTCAGGAAGTGGGGGTTGAGGTAAGGAAGATGATAGTAATAGTAATCATCATCATCATCATCATCATCATCATAGCACCTGCTCTCCTTACGGCCCTGGCTGATTCTACAGCCAGATGAGGTAACAAATGTGATTCTTCCCCATGGACCATGAACCATGATTCACATGTGTTGTGTGCGGGCTGAATTATGGCCCCTCAAGTTCACAGGTGGAACTCCTAATTCCTGCTACCTCAGAATGTGACTATATTTGGAGGTAAGGTCTTTAAAGAGAAAATTCAAGTAAAATGAGGTTCGAATTCAATATGACTGGAGTCCTGGGGCACCTGGGTGGCTCCGTTGGCTAAGCGTTCGACTTCGGCTCAGGTCCTGATCTCATGGCTCATGAGTTCAAGCCCCACGTCAGGTTCTGTGCTGACACCTCAGAGCCCGGACGGACCCTGCTTCAGATTTTGTCTCCTTCTCTCTCTGTCCCTCCTCTGCTTGTGCTTTATCTCTCTCTCTAATATAAATAAACATTAAAAAACTTATTTTTTTAATTTTTAAAAAATTTTTTAATGTTTTTTATTTATTTTTGAGAGGGAGATCGCGAGTGGGAGAAGGGCAGAGAGAGAGAGAGAGGGAGACACAGAATCGGAAGCAGGCTCCAAGCTGTCAGCTCAGAGCCTGATGCGGGGCTCGAACCTACGAACCATGAGATCATGACCTGAGCCAAAGTCGGACGCTTAACTGACTGAGCCACCCAGATGCCCCACAGGACCAGTTTTAAGTGTTCCCATCTGATCCAATTCCCTAGTGCCAGAGTCACCCGTAAAAATGGCAAGATCTCAGAAAGCAGTGAAAGAGGAAAGCACGGTGTATACGGGCAGACCTTCAACATCTACACGGATCCTGTGAGATGGGTGAAAATCCTCATTTGGGATTCATCAGCCATTGTATATGAGGATCTGGGGTCCAAGCTTTTCACAGCCCAGTCATCACTAGATTCGCCCAATATCAATTCACTCATTCATTCATTCATTCATTCATGTCACAGAGATTTATTAGTCCTTTTATGCACTGGGCCCTTCAGCTGTGTGCTGGATATTGGGCAGACAGGTGCACAAGTTGTACACAGCTCCTGGTTTCCTGGGGCGTTTATCTTACTTCGGTCTGTGGAGGATGTCTGCCTCTTGTCTTAGTCCCCTGGTTGGGGGAGTTTCTGCAGAGGGGCAAGAGGAACAGGAAGTCTCTTCCACTGCCCGTGCCACCCAGGCCCCGGTGCTGAGCTTCTGAACGTGTGCTCAGTAGAAGAGTGAGTTGTCTGTGGGCACTCCGGGAGGAGCTGTAAGAGGAAGGCGTGAAGAATGTAAAGGCAGGTCTGGGACGGTTGCCATCAATAACACTCAGGCTTTTAATCCTGCTTTAATCTTAATGACTGCTGTGACAACAGTTGTATGATACAGGCTAATAATAGTCAGTGTCTAATGGAAGGAAGGAGTATAGTTTATTATGGTAAGACCTCTTTCCAGAAGCTGCAAGAAGACTAATATCCTGCAGTCTGGAGTGACTATGAAGCTCACCTTGGCCCTTGATCAGGGTCAGCAAATACATGGTAAACATATCATTATTACTCCCATTCCTGCACCCGTGGCAGGCAGCACTAATCAACCTGCTGATCTCACGATCTCTGTCAGAAAAGCCACCTGCTGAAATTAGCACAGGGATCAAGCTGATTTATTGTCTCCCCTGGGTGCTAGGGGCTTGTCTTAGTTTATACCACAGACTGGATAGTTTATTAACAGCAGAAATTTATTTCCCACAGTTATGGAGGCTGGGAAGTCTGAGATCAAAGTGCTAGCATGGTTGTATTCTGGCGAGAGCCCTCTTCCTTGTTCGTAGCTGGTGTCTTCTCACTGTGTCCTCACATGGTGGAAGGAGCTTGGGAGGACTCTGGGGGGTCTCTTTTATAACAACACTAATCCCTTTCATAGGGGCTCCACCTTCGTGACCTAAGCACCTCCCAAAGGCCTCACTTCCTAATACAACTGCACTGGGGGTTAGGATTTCAACGTAAGAATTTGGGGACACACATTCAGGCCATAGCAGGGCTTTTATGCTGACTTAGACCCAAGATCCCAGGACCTCATTTCTCAACAAGTCCATCAGAACCATCAGGGCCCTGGGAACTTGTTAAAATGCAGATTCCTGGGATGGACCCCAGAACTATGGAATCCGAATCTTCAGGGTGGGGACCTCAGAATTTTCATTTCACAGACGCTGCCCAGGTAGGTGACTCTTCTACAGCTATCGCTAACCACTACCCTAGGGACCAGGACTCATACTAGGTGCTTTCTTTTTGGCTGCGTGCTGGAAGGGGTGTGTGCTGGAAATTGTTGGGAAATCTTGAGGCTCTCCGTGCAGAGTTAATTCTGGCAACGATCGTTTTCAGGCACAAGGTCTCATTCTTGCTGCTCTAATAAATTGTTGGCTCTTTACGGGTGTAAAGGGCAAGATCAGGTAAGAGTTAAGAGCACAGGTTCTGGCTGCCTTCTGTCAGGTTCAAGTTTCAACTGTGCCACTCACTAGGGGTGAAACCCTGGGCAGTTTCCTTAGTTCTTTTTGCCTCAATGTCCCCATCTGTAAAATGAGAATGCTTGTAGTACTCACCACAGGCCGTGATGGGGATTAGATGGGTCCATACATGTGAAGCACTTGGAATAGTACTCAGTCTCACTTGATAAGTGTTCACTCTTTTTAATTATCTTTGAGGGGTGCCCAGGTGGCTCAATAGGTTGAGCGTCCAACTTGGGCTCAGATCATGATCTCACAGTTGTGAGTTCAAGCCCTATGTTGAGCTTGCTGCTGTCAGCACACAGCATGCTTTGGATCCCTTGTCTCCCTCTCTCTCTGACTCTCCCCTGCTTACACTCTCTCTCTCAAAAATAAATAAAACATTAAAATTTTTTAAATTATCTTTGAGAAGGAAAGAACTTCCCGGTTGTCTTGTCCATTCTGCAGCTTCCAGGAAACCCATCATGTAAAGTGAAATGTACCAAAGTTAATAGCTTACATGGTCAGTACGTTCTTACCTATTTCTGGCCAAAATACTGCTTAAAAAACGTCCTGAGGGGAAATGGAGAACAAGGGGCACTAGACATGGTATGAACTCACTCTACCTCAGTGGTTCTTTACCATAGTTGATTTTGTCCTCTGGGGACATTTGGCTGGGTCTAGAGACATTTTTGGCTGTCACAGCTTACACGGATTGGAGATACTACTGGCTTCTCATGGGTTGAGGCCAGGGATGCTGCTAAACATCTTGTACTGCACAGGACAGTCCCCACAATAAGGAATTATCGGGTTCCAAATGACAATAGTGCTGCTGTTGAGAAATCCTGGCACTGCAACAGGAGGCAGTCTTTAAAGTGGAAAAGTTATGGGCTTTAGAGCCCACGAGACCAGGGTTTGCCTTCTGACTCTTCATGTGTCCACTGTGCTCCTGGATGAGTTCCCCAACCCCCACAGAAGCCGTGTTACCCATAGGAAAGCATGGAGATTACTACAGTCTGCTTTGGAGGGTTACTGTAAGTTACGTGAGATAACGTATATAAAACGCTAAACATGGTGCCCAGCACATGAAATTCACTCAAGAAATTCCTCATTCCTTCCTTCAGTGGAAAATGATTTCTCGTTCTCCCTTCAGCCTCCTACATCAGGAGGAAGACTCCTGGTGTGCATTAACCTGCCATCACTGCTCTCATTTTGTAATTCTTTAGTCATCTTTGTGGTATTCTGCTGGATTCTGTCCAGTTTTCTCAAGCCCTTCTGTTGTGGAGCTAGATTCAGATCCCCAGGGCTAAGGAATGGGTGGATCATTGCAAAATTCCCATTTATAAACATGTGTGCGCCTTCCAAATGGTAACCTTGCCCTGCTGACACATCATAATCTGGCTGACTCTCTGGGCTTTCCACCTGCCTCTTTATGCATTTCTTTTAGTTATACAACTTCTTGGTCTCCTGAGTTTCGTGAAGAATTATCAATGATCATTGATAAGGAGATAGAAATAAAAACAGGCCAAGAGACAAATGTAAACAGATCGGCACAAGAAAGCTATAGTTACAAGAAAGAAGACCCAGGGAGGTTTCTGGTAGGAAAGCGAAGAGAACTGAGTGAAGAATGAATTATATAGCAAGTAGAAGGGCAACATTGGGGGTAGCTAATCAGCCTTTGCTGTGCATTGGAGAAGAGATGTGATGGTGACACTAGGGAGTCAAGTGGCTGGGTGGGCATGCCAGTCCATCCTCGTGGACTCATGGCCAGTCTGCCCCTTGGGATCCCTTTGGGAGCCCTGAGGCCTCACTCCCTGGCATGATGCTGTAGGAGAGGGCAGTCATCAGAGCTTGTGCTCTGTAATCAGATAGACCTTGACTGGCTCTAGCCTTCACCACTAACCGCCCTGAATGACCGAGGGCAAAGTATCTCCCTCATCAAGACTCCAAGTTTGCACTGGTGAAATTACAAAATCGGCAGTAGAAATGATATCTCTTCCTAGGAGTGAGTTGTAAAGTAAAGGAGTGAGTTGTAAAGTAACGCATATAAAACATTGAATACAGGGCTGGACACATTGTAAATGCTCAATAAATATTATTGATGATGAAGAAGATGATGGTCACATGAATGCCTGCTCTGGCTGTCTTGTCTGGTTATTTATACACACATACAGGACTACATGTGCTTGAAAAGCTGAACTACAAACATATATATGTGCATACACACCTAAACATGTAGATGCACACACGTGTCAGTATGTACATAAATAGAGGTACATATTTTAGCCTTTCAAGCACGTGCAGTTTTGTCCTGGAGCTGGTTTATAGGCATCTCTTCTCACTTCTGAGGTCAGTGACATCATGTTGGTAGCTTGGCCATGGCGAGAATATTTTATAGCGTGGAAATTGTCAAACCCATACATCAAGGGTTTTCTCCCCCCACAGAGAGCCAATTTACTGGCATACCACTGTGTACATGTCCCTTGCATCTCCAATTAGATTCTGAATTCCTTTAGGGCTCTGAATGTGGTGCATTCACTCTTTGATCCCCACAGGGCCTTGCGTGTGTCTTTTGTACAGTAGGCTTCAAAGGATGGAATGAGTCAATAGGACGAAGGGTGACTGGATGAAAGCAAAGGAGGGGATATAGCAGAAGTGGACTTGATAAAAGGGAAAGAGAAAGTTATTTCAGAAAAAGTGGTAGATGAGCCGCCAGGAAGGGAGCGAAGATCAAGAAGGGGAGTGTTTGGATGCGTAAAATGGTTTCGTGACAGAAAAGAAGGAATCTAGAAATCTAAAAAAAATCCAGAGAGAAGAATGAAATGGAGGTCAAGAGTGGATTCCGCCTGGTTTCAGACCACTGTTGGTAGAGTGTTTTTTGAGTTCTATTCTTTTTGATGAGTGGCACTGTTTCAAAATCTTGAGACAATTAAGGAATTATTTACAAAAGTGAAAGATTGGAATCAATCTAATGCCCAAGACCGGGGGGTTGGTAAATTAAATGCAGTACATTCACTTTATAAAATGCTTTGAGGTCATAAACAAAATGACAAATTCCAGTGAAGTGCAGTGAGAGCAATGATAAGAAGTGTGGAAAACTAGAACGATGTTATTCCTAACGTTTAAAGCAGGTTAAAAACAGTATGTGCAATCACACGTTTGTGTAAATAGGTATGTATGGAGAAAGGTCCGGAGGAGAGCTCACATTAGAACATTCAACTTAGTTACTTCTGGCAGGGTGATTTTTTTCTTCCTTTTTTTGTTTATTGGAATTTTCTGTTTTTTTCCTATTTACAATATGTCTCTAATTAAAAAATAGAAACATTTAAACTGTGTTTTTCAGTTTGCCTCCCATATATTTATATATATATTTAAATGTGTAAATACACGCACACATACATGTGCACATTTGTCTTTACTGACTTTCTTTTGTAAAAAAAGCTATTCCTTTAATTTTTATTAAGAGAAGTTTCAAACATGCATCCGTGGAGAGTCATTAGCATAATAAACCAATATGTATCCATCATCCATCTTCAAAAATTAAAAACGCAGCCAATCATTACAAAAATATATTTAATGTGTATTTATTTTCGAGCGAGAACACGAGTGGGTGGCAGAGGGGCAGACAGAGAGTGGGGACAGAGGATCGGAAGCAGGGTCTGCGCTGACAGCAGAGAGCCCCATGAGGGGCTCAAGCTCTTGAACTGTGAGATCATGACCTGAGCCAAAGTCCGTGCTCAACTGACTGAGCCACCCAGGCGCCCCGTGGCCAATTAGTTTTAAACTGTAGGTACCCCTTTATCCTTTCCATCTCTTCTTTTTCCTTGTTGCCTTTCGAGGTCATGGTTTCCTTATGCTTATTAGCAGGGTGACCAAGAAGAGATCTGTGGGCCAAAAAAGGATTTTCTCTGACTTGAGGATTTATCTGTGTAAAATGATTTCTATTGATTTAACAAAGCACAGTTATAACTCTGGAGCCCTGAGCAAATTGCTTTGTTTGGGAAAAAGTCATCTTCATGAAACCGGGACTGTCCCGAAGAATTACCGAGTCTGCATCAGCACTGGGGAGGAGGCATCGTTGAACCTTGACTCCCCAGAGCAGCTGGAAAAGCTGGAGGCTTCCATCAGAATGACCAGACCATTCCAAACACACCAGCCTCCCAGAAATGAAGCGCTGGTGGGGTCTGAAGACCTCCGGATCCCAGGACAGCACCGCTGCATTCAGTGTGTGGTGGATGCCAGGTGGGAGAATGGCGGGAGAGGTACCCGGGGCAGATCCTGAGTCACAGATGGAAGATGCATTTCTGCTCTCTGGGAACAAGCTGAGGGAGAGGTAGACCAGTCAGCTGTGATTTCCTGTAATGTGTGGTTAGAGCCGAGAACCAGCAGGCACGGGGGAGAGAGCCTCGCGAGTTTCTCAGTCTGTCTTCTGGTTGGACAATGGAAAAATTGGGGACCTTTCTTCATGTTCCATGTTTCTGAGAGGCAGAATGGCGTGGTGGCAAAAAGATTGGTGTCTGGAGCTGGAGTGAAAGGGTTTCAGTTCTGGCTCTGTGTGCATCTTGGGTAGATGACTCAAATACTCTGTACCTCAATTTACCCATCTGTGAAACAGATATAGTAAGAGTCTAGGCCTCATCGGGTTTTGTGAGGGTCAATGCGGGCAATGTTCATGAGGCACTTAGAGCAGTGCCTGGTGCCCTTGGAAATGTTTGGTGTATTATTATCCCTCAGTTTCTTCTTCCCTCCCCCTCACCATTCTCTTCTCCTTTTCCTTTCCCTCTTTCCACGCCTCTCTGCCTCTCTTACCCTTCCCACCATGTTGATTTCATCAGGGGTTGATTCCAGGGATTAACCCCTGGCTTCTGAAAGAAAATGGAATCTTTCTCTGATAGTCTTTCCTTCTAGGGTCTTAAGACCTCACCTTTCGATATTGGTGCTGACAGAGCCAGGTTACTTCTTCACACAATTTACCAAGTGATTTTACCAGCAAAACACTTATTTGCTAAGTGAATACTTACTTCCTTTCCCCAGCACCTTGCATATGCTGGGGATGAGACTGTTTGCCCAACATTATTTCTATATTATCCTCCCAGCCTCAGGAAGGTTAGGTGACACATTCAAGGTCTAACAGGTATGAGTTCCTGCCATCTGTTGTCAAGGCAAGAGCTGGCGACACCCAGTTCTCTACGGGGCAGATGACCTCCTTGCATGGGCATGTGGATTAAGCCCAAGGTCTTTCTCCCAGAGTCCCTCGGTGACAGCACGGTGGCGACCATCCTGTCCTCCCGGGCTAGCCCATGTTGGTTTGCTACGGCTCTTATGAATTCGCCAGCACGTGAAGTAAGGAAAGAATATTCTCCTGCATCAGAAGAGGGATCTTTGCATTTTTTTTTTTTTTTACCAATCTATACATCATAGGAATAATCTAGCTAATGGAAACTCCATGTTGTCTATAACACTATTAACTAAGTGAGGGAGAATATCGTGCATGCTGGGTAGGTGGTAGGTGGTGGGCATGTCATGGGGCAGCGAACGTGCGTGTGGGGGGGATGGGTGTACACCCAGGAACTACATGAGGACTGGCATTGGACACAGGACTTAAATGTGATGGGTCCACAGTTTTGGATAAGTTTAGTAATGTTGCTGCTGACTTTTTGGGGGGTGACGAATCCTGAGGGAGATACCCCATAACGTATAGAGCCTTGTTTCCCCCTTTCTTCCTCCCCTTCTTCCCTGTAACATTTTCCCCTGTAAGCAGAAGAGGCCTGTCCACATTCAGGCTCTAGAGACTCAGGTCCTACACTGAAAAGGTTTTTAGAAAGGATTTTCACTTTCTCTCAAAGTAGCTGCGTCTTTTTAGCAAGGAGAGATTCTCCTGCTGCCATGATAGGAAGGCAATGACAACAGCGGCAAAAGGCACATTTTATTATATTTTTATAAAGCTTAGGAATTTAGAATGTATTTTTAGGTTTATCATTTCAGTCGACTATCAGGTTTTTTTTTTTTTTAAGATGTTCCGAGACGCGTCTTGCTCAAGGTCATGTTGTCATTGGATAAAAGAGCACGTGCAATTTAAATATGGATGCGCTCAATCCAAACGCCTTCCTTAAAGGCTGCATCCATTTTCAGTCCCATACCCAGCGCACAAGGCTCCTCATTCTCTTCGTATGCTGGCAACAAAGTCTTTACGTTCTACTAATTTGATGGATTAAAACTCTCTCACTATGTTAAATAACACTGCTGCATGTACTGCTGAGGCTGATTATCTTTTCACCCATTTATCACCTATTTATATTTAGTTTTTGCAGATTATTTATTCATACTCTTTGGTCATTTTCCTATCGATGTGCCAAATTGATATACTTTCAAGCACCATTTTAATTCCCTTGTTGCTTCTTTTACCATATATCTTTGAACTGTTTTTTTAGTGGTTGCCCTGGGCTTACCATTAACATCTTAATTTATAACGAGGTAGTTCAGATTAATATCAACTTAATTACAATAGGGTATAAAAACTGTGCTCTGTGATATCTTTGTTTCTTCTCCCTCTTTATGCTGTTAATACCACAAATTACATACACTATGTGACCATCAACATAACACATTTACAATCACTATTTATTTATTTATTTATTTATTTAATTTATTTATTTTTGGTAGGCTTCACACCCAGAGTGGAGCCCAACACGGGACTTGAATTCACGACCCTGAGATCAAGATCTGAGCTGAGATCAAGCGTCAGATGCTTAACCAACTGAGCCACACAGGTGCGCCTATAATCACTTTTAAATAAACTTTTTTATACTATTCTAATTTTTTATACGCTTTTATAAACTTTTAATGTATTTTTACAATTTGTAGAAACATGTATACTTTATTTTATTCTGGTGTCTCTTAAATCAGGGAAGGGGAAAAATAGGACTTACAGACAAAAAATAAATTTATACTGTCATTTGTATTTACCTATATAGTTGCCTATATCTGTACTCTGTTTTTCTTCATGTGGATTTGAATTACTGTTTAGTGTTCTTTCATTTGTGCCTAAAGGACTCTCTTTATTATTTCCTTTAGGGCAAATCTGCTTGTAAGGATTCTCTCAGTTTTTGTTTATCTGGGAATGTCTTAATTTCTCTTTCACTGGTTTTTCCAGATAATCCTCTGTGGCTTAATATAATGAAGTCTCTATGGCTTAACATAATAAAAGTTGACTAATGTTAGCATAATAAAAGTTAAAATTCCAACATTAATGTACCAAGGAGGCCCCTGTCCTGCCACCTACCTCCCCTTGCAGTTCAGAGCCCGACATTCTTTTGAACGTGGCCTTCGGCATCTTCCTAGGCTGCTTTGCCTTTTTTACTTTGGCTACAGTAGAAGAAAGAACGCAAGATTCCCACATGAGTTGGATCCGTGTTACTTCTATTCATCTTGTTTGCCTGTGCTCAGGTACGTGGCTCCACCTAACTGCACGGAAGACTGGGCACTGTTGTCTGGTTGTGTGGCCGGGAGAAAGGGGAGAGAGTCTGGTGACCAGCTGGCCAGCCCCTGCCTCTTCTAGCAGTAAATAGAGGGTTTGTCTTTTATTCTCTTGTGTTGATAAGGACAGATTTACAGGGAAGGGACATCAGATGGTACCTTTTTCTCTTTTATTTTTGAAGGATAATTTTGCCAGATAAAGAATTATTGGTTGATGGATTTTTTTTTCTTGCAAGTCTTTGAATATCATTCCATTGTTTTCTGGCCTCACTGGTTTCTGATAAGAAATCAGAGTTAATCTTATTGAGGGTCCCTATTGATGAGTCACTCTCTTCTGTATTTTGACTGCTTTATGATGATGTCTGGGTGTGGATCTCTTTGTATTTACCCCACGCGGAGTTCATTGAGTTTCTTAGATACATAGATTAATGCTTTTCATCAAAATTTGGGAAGCTTCTGGTAATTATTTCTTTAAATAGCCTTTCTACTCCTTTCTCTTCTTTCGGGGCTCTCATAATTCCCATGTTGGTACACTTGATGGTGTCCCATACCTCTCTGAGGCTCCGTTTATTTTCCTTCATTTTCTTCCTGTTCCTTAGATTGGATGAGTGGAAATGACCTATCTTCACATTTGCTAATTCTTTCTTCTATCTGCTCAAGTCTGTTATTGGGCCTTCTAGTGATTTCCATTTTAGATGTACTTTTCAAACACAGAATTTCTATTGGTTCCTTTTTATGCTTTCTTTGTCTTCACTGATGTTCTCTACTTGAGGAGACAACATCCTCATACTTTCCTTTAGATTTTTTAAAGTTTGCTTATTTATTTATTGTGTGTGTGTGTGTGTGTGTGTGAGAGAGAGAGAGAGAGAGAGAGAGAGGGAATATGAATCCCAAGTTGGCTCTGAGCTGTCAGCAGAGAGCTTAATGCAGGGCTTGAACTCATGACCCGTAAGATCATGACCTGAGTCAAAACCAAGAGTCGATGTTTAACTGACTTAACCACCCAGGAGCCTCCCTTTAGTTTTTTTAGACATGTTTTCCTTTAGCAATTTGAACATACTTATTTATTTATTAAAAAAATTATGTTTATTTATTTTTGAGAGAGGGAGAGAGAGGGTGTGAATGGGGGAGGGGCAGAGAGAGGGAGACACAGAATCAGAAGCAGGCTCCAGGCTCTGAGCTGTCAGCACAGTGCCTGATGTGGGGCTTGAACTCACGGACTGCGAGATCATGACCTGAGCCGAAGTCGGACACCCAACCGACTGAGCCACCCAGGCGCCCCATTGTGAACATATTTAAAGTAGCATATTTAAAATGTTTGTCTAATTA
This sequence comes from Cryptoprocta ferox, assembly GCA_028646485.1. Classification (NCBI taxonomy): domain Eukaryota; kingdom Metazoa; phylum Chordata; class Mammalia; order Carnivora; family Eupleridae; genus Cryptoprocta; species Cryptoprocta ferox. The sequence continues at coordinate 126,108,481 of CM053560.1, read as the reverse complement.
GTCCAATGTATGGACTTCCTCAGGACCTGTTTCTGTTTATTTCTTTTGTTCTTCTTGTGAATGGGCCCCTACTTTTTTTTATTTGTTCGCATGTCTTGTAATTTTTTTTTGTTAAAAACTGGACATTTAAAATCATATAGCTTTTTTTGCAACGGGTTTGCTGCCAGAGCATAGGTGTCGTGAAAACCACCGCTAAACCTAAACCAAAATGGGAAAGGAAAAGACTCATATCAACATCGTCATCATTGGACACATAGATTCGGGCAAGTCTACCACTACCTGTCATCTGATCTACAAATGTGGTGGGATCAACAAAAGAACTATCAAAAAATTTGAGAAGGAGGCTGCTGAGATGGGAAAGGGCTCCTTCAAGTATGCCTGGGTCTTGGATAAACTGAAAGCTGAACGTGAACGTGGTATCACCATTGATATCTCCCTGTGGAAATTCGAGACCAGCAAGTACTATGTGACCATCATTGATGCCCCAGGACACAGAGACTTCATCAAAAATATGATTACAGGCGAATCTCAGGCTGACTGTACTGTCCTGATTGTTGCTGCTGGTGTTGGCGAATTTGAAGCCGGTATCTCCAAGAATGGGCAGACCCATGAGCATGCCCTTCTGGCTTACCCATTGGGTGTAAAACAACTTATTGTTGGTGTTAACAAAATGGATTCTACTGAGCCACCCTACAGCCAGAAGAGATACGAGGAAATCATTAAGGAAGTCAGCACTTACATTAAGAAAATTGGCTACAACCCTGATATAGTAGCATTTGTGCCAATTTCTGGTTGGAATGGTGACAAATTGCTGGAGCCAAGTGCTAACATGCCTTGGTTTAAGGGATGGAAAGTCACCCATAAAGATGGCAATGCCAGTGGAACCACACTGCTTGAAGCTCTGGATTGCATTCTGCCACCAACTCGTCCAACTGACAAGCCTTTGCATCTGCCTCTCCAGGATGTCTACAAAATTGGTGGTATCGGTACAGTCCCTGTGGGTCGAGTGTTCTTAAACCTGGCATGGTGGTCACTTTTGCTCCAGTCAATGTTACAACTGAAGTAAAGTCTGTTGAAATGCACCATGAAGCTTTGAGTGAGACTCTTCCTGGGGACAATGTGGGCTTCAATGTCAAGAACGTATCTGTCAAAGATGTTCGTTGAGGCAATGTGGCTGGTGATAGCAAAGATGACCCACCAATGGAAGCAGCTGTCTTCACAGCTCAGGTGATTATCCTGAACCATCCAGGCCAAATCAGTGCCGCCTATGCACCTGTGCTGGACTGTCACACAGCTCACATCGCCTGCAAGTTCGCTGAGCTGAAGGAGAAGATTGACTGTCATTCTGGAAAAAAGCTGGAAGATGGTCCCAAGTACTTGAAATCTGGTGATGCTGCCATCGTTGATATGGTTCCGGCAAGCCCATGTGTGTTGAGAGCGTCTCTGACTATCCTCCTCTGGGCCGCTTTGCTATTCATGACATGAGACAGATGGTTGTTGTGGGTGTCATCAAAGCAGTGGACAAGAAGGCAGCTGGAGCTGGCAAGGTCACCAAGTCTGCCCAGAAAGCTCAGAAGGCTACATGAATATTATCCCCAATCCTTGCCACCCCAGTCTTAATCAGTGGTGGAAGAACGGTCTCAGAACTGTTTGTGTCAATTGGCCATTTAAGTTTAATAGTAAAAGACTGGTTAATGATAACAATGCATCGTAAAACCTTCAGAAGGAAAGGAGAATGTTTTGTGGACCATTTGTTTTTTTTGTATGTGTGGCAGTTTTAAGTAATTAGTTTTTAAAATCAGTACTTTTTAATGGAAACAACTTGACCAAAAACCTGTCACAGAATTTTGAGACCCATTAAAACAAAAGTTTAATGAAAAAAAAATCATATAATGTGGTGATTTCAGAAGTCAGATTCTCTCCCCTCCCCATGGTTTGTCATTTTTTGCTACTTGTTGTAATAGTCTTGTTTGTTTATAAACTCGTTTGATATAATTCTGTAAAGTCTATTCTCTTTGTTATGTGTGGCCACCGAAGTCTTGTACTCAGCTTATGGGTCGCTAATGGTTTGAACAGAGATTTTCTTTTTTGTATTAAAATTTTTTCTGTTAACATTTATTTATTTTGGAGAGAGAGAGAGAGAGAGAGACAGAGACTGAGTGCGAGCAGGGGAGGGGCAGAGAGAGAGAGAGGGAGACACAGAATCTGAAGCAGGCTCCAGGCTCTGAGCTGTCAGCACAGAGCCCGATGTGGGGCTCAAACTTGCAGACCATGAGATCATGACCTGAGCTGAAGTGAGATGCTTAACCAACTGAGCCACCCAGGCGCCCCTTGAATAGAGATTTCCTTAAATGTTTGGAACAATAAACCTTCCAGTACTGCCAAAGGGCTCTCTGTATTCATTGAGTGCATGCGTTAGTACTCAGGCAGGAAGTTTTCAGCCCTGCCTTCACCTTCCATTTGTGCACAGCGTCAGGGCCAGCCAGAGGTGAGAGCTATAGCATTCCACAGTCTTTACCAGTCACGCACATGACCACAGGTATGTGCACAGTTCTATATGTGCATGTGGCCTTTTGGATTCCCAGGAATATGTTGGACTATTTCAAAGTCCCTATGGACATCTTACTCCTCAGCTATTCTTTTTAATTGTTTAAAAACGGTTTTGGCCAGGTGGTTGTTTGCCCCAACTGTTATTACTGCCTCGGGCAACTGTAATGTGAAAAAATTGCTGCTGATGTTTTTGATAAAAGCTCAGGGAAATCCTATTTGTACGGGGCAAGCTCTGAGTCAGGTCAAATAAAGACAAACTCTGTGAGTGGGATTTCCCTGGGAGATATCAGACAGGATAAATTACGACAGATCTCTGGGTATGAGGCTTTGTAGGAGCTCCAACCTCATCCTGTCTCTTCTAGTGGCTGCTGGACTGCTAGTTTTTACTGTGATTGGAGGGGTTGGTTTTCAAGGCTAACGCAGGGCTGGGGAGAGAGGGCTGGGAAGAGGGCAAGTTGAAATGCTCTAAGGATCACCATTCATATTGAGATTTAGTCATTTCTTCTTCTTCTTTTTTTCTTTGTCAAGAGAGAGTGAGAGAGGGGCAGAGAGAGAGAGAGAGAGAGAGAGAGAGAGAGAGAATCTAAAGCAGGCTCCATGCTCAGTGCAGAGCGTCACATAGGGCTTGACCCTATGACCCTGGGATCTTGACCTGAGCTGAAATCACGAATCAGATGTTCAGTTGAATATCTCTGAGCCACCCAGGCGCCCTGCCATCTCTTCTTGAATAAAATCTCCATGGACTGCTGCAAGCCTTTGGTAAAATGTCAAAGTTCTGAAAAAGTTGATTTTGGCAATTTTTTGCTTGGTTTTCATTTCTTTAATAGAGGAACCCCAGAGGTCCTTATTCCATGATTTCTGCTGATGTCATTTCTTATTAATTAAAAAATGTTTTTATGTTTATTTATTTTTGAGAGAGAGAGGCGGGGGAGGGGCAGAGAGAGACCGAGACACAGAATCCGAAGCAGGCTCCAGGCTCCGAGCTGTCAGCACAGAGCTCGACTTCAGGGCTTAAGCTCATGAACTGCAAGATCGTGACCTGAACTGAAGTTGGACACTTAACCGACTGATCTACCCGTGCGCCCCTTATTAATTTTTAATTGTATGTGTAGATATGAATATGTGTTCTGCAAATAAACACACATATGCACACACACGCATGCACATATGCAGAGTTATACATTTTCCCCTAAGAGCTGCATGGCTATACCTCATGAATTTTGATGTGCTGTGCCTTCATTATCATTTATTAATAAATATTTTCTCATTTTCTTAATTGTTTTAAATTTATCATTCCCCTCATCCGTTTTTATCTTCTCGCATATAATAATGATCAAGGGGGACTTATCATTTCTTCTTCTTGCATTATGCTTCAGTATTTATTTAGACTAAGTTGTAAGTTTTATCCACTTATCTGTTAACCATCCGCCATTTGGTAACTCTGCATCTTTCTGGTCCTTAATTAATTTTTCATTGTTTTCAGTATTCTTGAAGAACTCTTCAGTCAGAGCCTGGATGTAAACGTTCTGAGTTAATGACTAGAAAGGTCTCATTTTATGGTATAACCATGGTTTTGCCGGATGTAGAACTGTAGGTTCAAAATAATTTTCTCTGGGGACGCCTGGGTGGCTCATTCGGTTAAGCACCTGCCTTCAGCTCAGGTCACGATCTTGCGGTTTGTGAGTTCCAGCCCTGCATCAGGCTCTGGGCTGACAGCTCAGAGCCTGGAGCCCTCTTCAGATTCTGTGTCTCCCTTTCTCTCTGCTCTTCCCCCGCTTGCACTCTGTCTTTCTCTCTCAAAAATGACTAAATGCTAAAAAAAAAAAAATTAAAAAAATATTCTCTGTGACTTGGGTGCTCCTTTCTTTCAAAATCCAGCATTGTTGAAAAAATTTCACATCAGTCTGTTTCTTATTTCTTTAAAAGTGAGGTGCTTTTCTCTCTAGACACTTTTTAGAAATTTCTTGGTATCTTAGGTGTACTAACATTTCATCAAGCATAATACTTCATTTATTACTCGTCATAAGGACTTGGGCTAGTGTTTTTCGTATCTCTGTAATAATTGCCTCAACTATAGCATGGGGGAAAGGATGATTCCAAAGTCAGGTTTGCTGTGAGAATTAAAATATATACTGCATGTGAACCAGTTAGCCCAGCGCCTGGCTCTGAAAGAGATCAGTATTTTTTTTTGTTATTATTTCCTCTGTTGTTTTCAGTGGGCTCTTTTAATCTGAATACTCAGGCTTTTCTTCTATTGAGTGTTTTTTCCCAGTTTCCTGATTTCTCTCTTTGCCCATTTTTCCCTTTTCTCCTCTCTGTGAACAGAAGTTGGACCTCTCAGATAAATTCTTTAAATGTCTTTTATATTTGAAAATCTGTCTTTTCCGTATGTACTGGGAGATTTTTACCTTAATCCTCATCTTTCACATGATTGCTTTTCTCTAAGTATCTAGGGATCTCATTTACTTACTGTATTTCTTACTGTATTTAGTCTATGGATGGTACCTTTCTATTTTTCAGAGCTTTTATAAATTTATTCTAAAATCAAGTTAACCACAACAAAAAACAACAAAGCCATTCTTCATCATTTAAAGAAATGAGGGATGGGGTGCCTGGGTGGCTCAGTTGGTTATGCGTCTGACTTCAGCTCAGGTCATGATCTCCCTGTTCAGGAGTTTGAGCTCCTTGTTGGACTCTGTGCTGACAGTTCAGAACCTGGAGCCTGCTTCGGATTCTGTGTTTCTCTTCCTCTGCCTCTCCCCTGCTCATGATCTGTCTCTCTCTGTCTCTCTCTCTCTCTCAAAGATTAAAAAAAAGACATTAAAGAGATGAGTGTGAGAATGTAAGTAGTTAGTATCTTAAATCGCTACTTTGATCTCATCTCTTGCTTTGCCCTCTCTCCCAAAGACAGTTTTGTGATGACTTTTGCTTTTTTTTGGTAGATTCCAAAAGTCCTGTTCTCTGTAGAAATTTTGTAAGATTAAAAGAAGCACAAATTAGAAATAAACATTGCTATTAATCCCACCAGCTTTCTAAAGATAATATTAGCATTTTCTTGTATTATGCATATGAAAAATAGAATACTACTGTGCATTTATTCTTATATTGTGTTTATGTTACATATATTGTGGACACACTTGCATATGAGACTTCTAAACATTATTTCTTAGTAAATGTATAATATGTGAATATGTCAACATTTATTGACTCAATCCCTTCATTGTTGGTTGAACATTTCTGTTTCATTAGTGCAACAATGTGCATCCTCATAGATAAATATTTGCACAAGCCTATGGCTATTTTCTTAGAATACACGAGTGAAACCTCTTGCACAGACTTTACCCTTATTATTCCAAAAGCATGTCCAGAGAAAGTCATGTGAAATTATGATCCTATCAGCAATGAGGGCTGTGATTTAATGTAAGAATTCCTTAACTTCGGTGGGAGATATGAAGAAGGAACACAATTTCATCCAATACAGTGCTTTCCAAAGCTGGTCAGTCATCAAAATCATCTGGGGGTGCTTATTTAAACCACAGATTCTTGGACCCACCCTTGGAAATTCTGATTCACTAGGTCTAGCGCTGGCCCCAGGAATCTACATTTTTAACAAGCTCCCAGGTGATTCTAATAATTAAATGAGTTTAGGAAACAGGATTTAGCAAGTGAGGGGGGGATGGGAGCAGGTGGGGCGGATGTTGGGGGGGTGTCCCGGATGTTTCCCAGTAGGGGAGAGAGTGATGGTTAGAACAGAAAAAGGGCATTTTGAAGGTTGGACTGACCCCTTTGGAGACTGTTCTGATGTGAAGAGCAACGGTACAAGCTCTCAATGAAGTCTTAAAATTTGGAGCACGTGAGACCTGGGTGACCATGGTGTCACCAATTGTTTGGGGGAATGAGGATAGCCCCAGAACCGACACCTGGATTCCCCATCCGCTCTGCTACTGTGTGCCACGTGAGACTGGGAACTCCCTTTCCATCTCTGGTCTGTAAGCAGAATGGGTTGGATCACATCAGGGACTTTTCAAGGCATGGGAGCCTAAAGTGGTGGAGGGGGTGGCCAAGCAGGGGAAAGTCCAGGCTTTGCCCCAACTCACCCTGCCCCAGAGTCACCAGCTCTATCTGCTTTCCATGGGGGTCATATTTAAAATTCTGTTTCAAACTTCTGCTGCCAAAAAGTCTGAAAATCTCCAGACTAGATGACCTTTCAGTTCTACAAAGCCATATGATGTTGTGAACCAAGGTCGGAGGGAGGAGGAACGGTCCAGGACATGGGATTGAGTGACTCAGAAGGGCAGTCAAGAATGAACATTTGAGACCTCCTTTTAATTTGAGGGCTGACCCTTTGGGTTGTGGCAGTAGCTCCCACTTTCCATCTCAGAATCATTATATTGCCCGAGTCAACACAGATGACCTCCAAGGGGGAACTGTGGCTGCCTTCCCATCAGAGACTGACATTAAACTTGCTGGGGGAAGTCCCTTACTTCCTAGGACCCTGAAGCCCAGACCATCATGGAGGTTCCTCCGCTAAAACTTTGGTCATGTCTTGCCGTCTTAACATTTTTCACCAGTAGGATCTGTCTGACCTTCTTTCCGCCTCCTTTCAAGCTGGGAATTCAAGGTGTTCTGCTGAATTCTGAGCAAACAAAGCTCCAGCTAACTTGCGGCTTTGATCTCTGAGTGTTCATAGGAGAAAGAAGGGAGAAGAGCCAGGGGCCCTGGAGGAATTAACTGTAAAAACCTGGCGAGGCTTTGTTGGACGGGGAGGCTGGGGTGGGGTGTTGGGTGTCTGGGGAACAGATGTGAGTCTGACTTGATCTCCTGCAGCTGCAGGCGGAGGTTTGCCAGAGGTGAATGCGAGTTCCTGCAGCGGCCAAACTTCCTCTCGGCGTAGCCCACCAGTGGTCTGTCCTCCCTCCGGACCTGGAGTTAGTGCAGGAGTTTTGCAATTTGATTCCAGCGACTAACAGGTTGGATGGAGAAAGGGTTTCTTTTGAGAAGCCAGGGATTTGATGGGTTTTATCTCTGTGTTATTACATTCATTTCTAAACATTCCAGAGAGGTGATGGAGGGACAAAACCGGCCTTCCTCAGTAACCTTTTATTGCTTTCTGATCTCAATTAAAATGATGGGCAGGGCAAGGTGGGACTGGGTTAGAAAATGAGCTACTTCCTCCAGAGCAGCGAGTTCTTGAGTTTGTTCCTCCAGATACTAGTCCCAAGAGGTGCTCCGAAAGGTGCACCATCAAATAGGTTCAGGAAATGTTGCGCGTTGTGTTTTCTCCCCTGGAGATTTGCAAAAACTTTGAATACCTAAGGCTCTGCAATGTTCCATGCTCAAGAGTATTCTTTGACATTAATGAACTGAAAACAACTTGAACTTAATTGGCCAGGGAATCATAATGTCTTCTTGGTGGGGAAGGGGCACCGATTGATATAAAGCGGATCACACTTTCAGGAAGCCTGGTCTACAGATCAGGGAAAGAGTCAGAGGGTTCTCCCTGGTATCCCCAGGGTGGGAGTTCCTCCTTTTTTCCATAGTGCATCAATAATTTGGGCGTTCTTTCTCAGGAACCCGCCCCACTGTATCATTCTAGATAGAGTAGTTCTGCTTTCAGTTTCATTTGAAGAAAAAAAATCTATAAGCTGAAACAAGATAGAGTCAAATCCCCACATAGAGGGAAAAAAAATCAAGACTTAGAATCAGGCAGGTTCTTTTTTTTAAAGATTTTTTTTAAAGCTTATTTATTTATTTTGAGAGACAGAGAGTGTGAGTCAGGGAGGAGAGAGGAGAAAGAGAACACCAAGCAGGCTCTGTGCTGTCAGTGCAGGGCCCCACGTGGGGCTCGATCTCACAGACCATGAGATCATGACCTGAGCAGTGATCATGAGTCAGATGCTTAACCAACTGAGCCACCCACGTGCCCCAGAATGAGGCAGTTTCTAATCCCCAGCTCCATATATTCTTCCTCCCGAAGGGGCCAGAAGTGGCCAGGATGGGGCATCCTCTTGGTCACAGGAAATGTTTCAGGAATGGGTAGTTGGCCCATAAACCAATCAGACCCAAATAGAACTTATCTCAGGACATTTGGTTGAACAACTTATAAATGAGTACTGTCTTTTTCACTGTACTTGGAGCTGTGAGGATGTGAACATATTGACACCCAACTTGCCACAGGGAAAAGCCTGATAAAGGAACCTATCAAAGGATGGAGAGTGGTTGCATCCTAATGTGCCTAGATCCAGCCGCACCTGAAGTCTATGCTATTTGGTTGTGCCAATTTGAGTTGAGTTTTTCTATTATCTGAAACTCAAAGAGTCTTTATGATACACTCCTCATCAGAGACCTTCTCTTGGAATTAAAAATCTGAGAGGACAAGAATTCCTTTCCGGGGAGCCTGGGCGGCTCAGGTCATGATGTCACGGTTTGTGGGTTTGAGCCTCGCATTGGGTTCTGTGCAGTCAGCTCAGAGCTTGGAGCCTGCTTTGGATTCTGTGTCTCCCTCTCTATCTTCCCCTACCTGACTCATGCTCTGTCTCTCTCTGTCTCTCAAAAGTAAATAAACATAAAAAATTAAAAAAAAAAAAAGAATTCATTTCCACACACGTCTCTATTTTCCTCTACCCCTAAAACCAGAACAAGCAATATTAAAGAAATTAAGTTATGATAGTAATCATGGATTAATAAGAATTAACTCCCTTTTTTATTCCCTAGAAGATACTTGAAAGTTTATCTTGTCCAAAGCCTCATCTAATCCTTCAGTTACCTCTACGGAATAGCCACTAGGAAGTTTTCTGGCTTC
>CM053560.1:125998660-126098629 GCA_028646485.1 Cryptoprocta ferox | reverse complement strand
AGAGTCTCTCGTGCTTTGTCTCCCTCCCTCTCCCTAACTCTTTTTCTTCCTTCCCCTCCCCATGGTCCTCTGTTAGGTTTCTCCTGTTAGACCTATGAGTGAAAACATATGGTATCTGTCCTTCTCTACCTGACTTATTTCGCTTAGCATGACACCCTCGAGGTCCATCCACTTTGCTACAAATGTCCAGATTTCATTCTTTCTCATTGCCATGTAGTATCCATTGTATATATAAACCACATCTTCTTGACCCATTCATCAGTTGATGGACATTTATTTAGGCTCTTTCCATGATTTGGCTATTGTTGAAAGTGCCGCTATGAATGTTGGGGTACATGTGCCCCTATGCATCAGCACTTCTGTATCCCTTGGGCAAATTCCCAGCCGTGCCATTGCTGGGTCATAGGGGAGTTCTACTGATAGTTTTTTGAGGAATCTCCACACTGTTCTTGTTTCCTGCTGACTCATGTTAAGAAGAACATGTGAATCCAATGATTTTGTTTGTTTGTTTGTTTGTTTGGGTTTTTTTTTGGACACATTCTGTTGCAAAGCCCTATCAACCCTCTGTTCCATTGCGCCCTTGGTTCTAGGGCTTTGGTGTGGATCTACCTTTGTTTCTGTGTTTGGAGTTAGGGGCTTCAGAGCTATTCCATACGCAGTAACGGTGAGGATGGCCGCAGGGAGCCAGGTAAAGTGTGTTTAGGAAATGGCTTCCAGCTCTCTCTGCTGCTGGAAGGAGCCCTGTTTTGTGTGCCCTCTCAATTTCATCCCCAAACCATCTTTTCAAATCTATAATCTGAATTTCTTTCCCGCACATTCATCCCTCTTTTCCATAATTTATTGCTTTCTATGTGAGCATCAGAATGTAACAAAATAATATAAGCCCTAATACTTACAGAGGGTTTTTCTACTACCGAGTGCTTTCCCATAAATGATCTCATTGAATGTTCCCAGCACAGTGCTTAGCAAGTAGTAGGTGTTCAATTAATGACAATGACCTTTTCCCACAGGGAGACCTATTTTCCTGCTCAGGGTATTCTTATATATGACCCTAAGGTTCTTGGGATCAGTAGCCCAGGAATATAGGCGCCCATCTGTGAGCCTTTTCCCTGGAGCATGCACACTGCGTGTTACTTCTCTGGGCTCAGTTAATATTTTAGAAGAGATACCATCCACAAAGAGAGCTATCACTTTCTTGTAAGCCCGAGTACTGAAAGAGATCCAGGAGGTCCCTGATCTGTTGGTGACCTGAAAGAGGACATCACAAACCCTGTCACCAGGACATGCACAGATCATACATCCCCAGCGAGGGCTCAGGCTTAGCTTGGGTGAGTCCAGCCTAAGGCTGGAGGAGACTGGAGCAGTCTAGAACCTACTCCCTCTGCCGGCTGCCCCCCAGCCTGAGCTGAGCATTTCTGAGCCTCCTCCTTGCTCTTGGGGCTTATGACTTGAATTCAGTGCCCAGAACTGACCATTTAAAGCCTAAGAGGACCCCCTCTGGGACCTGAATTCCCTTGTCTGCACCTAAAGCAGTGTCTAAAAGCTGCATCTTACTTATCTCAGCTTGCCTTGGGAATCTCTGAGATTTCCATACCTTTGAATTTGAAAAACTGGACATTCATTAATGATGCTTCCCAAGGGCTTAATCCAGACCTGGGCCCCCCAGGGGCGCTGAGGAAGGACCTGCTGATGGCTGTCTTACGACACCTCATCATAGTCAATTTTCTGTTTTGAAACAGCTTTGCTAATGATGTCCAGGACCCTGCTCTCCAGCTTTATTTGTATTGGAGTCCAGAAATCAGATAATGGTGCTGTTTGGTCCCCAGCAGCCTAGAAAGGCAGCAGCCTAAGCATTTCTCATGGGCTACACTTTGTGCGAGCCCTAGGCAAACAGACAGTGGGGAGGCCTGCCCAGCCATGTTCTACACGTTTCCCTGGGGCCCGGTCACCACGCGTGCTCTTGGCCATGTTGTGAGCTTTCAAAGGTGGAGAGGAGAGCTGCTTGCCGAGTTTTCTGATATTCTTAACTGCTAAACTGTCCAGACCTGTGGTCTGTCCAGAGAAGAGGCTTGTAGTTAAGAGCCAAGTACAACGGATTTCCGACTAATAGGACTTATTTCAGAGAGGCTGTGTGGTGAAGCAGAAAGAACTCAAAATTTGGGTTTGGAAGAGCCTGAGGCCGAGCGCTTGCGGTCTCACCTTGCTAGCTGTGTGATCCTGGACAGGTTACTTTGTGCCTCAGTGGCCTCACTTGTGTCACAGGTGTCCTCCCTCACCTGTGAAATGGGTATAATATAATCATAACTCCTACGGTGGTTTGGAGCCTCGAATCAAAGAAGGAACCTGAATGCATATGGTGTCTGAGTTTTGGTTTCTACTAAGGTTGGATTTTTTGCAGGTGGACATATCCTGCTTTGGCCAATTCCTGTATGGAGCATCTAGCTCAGTGAGATATTTACTGACTCCAGAAAATTGCAGATTAATGCAAACCTGGAGTTAGGTGCTGATTCTTTGGGCATGAGTGTTTTCCTTAAAGCTTCCCAGATGATTCTAAGAACGACCCCAGCTGGGTGCTCTGAAAGATGACTGGGGAGAACTCATTGCAAGATGATGTTCTTTATTGGCTGAGCAACCCGTGGAAACACGGGCAGGAATAAATAGGGACAGAAGGCTCCTGGTACTTTGTTTTTTTAAACCCCTCTCTCAGAACTTTTGAAATTTCGATTTTTATTAGTATTCTTGCCAGGTGTGAGAACCATATCAGTAAGTGTCCCCTTGTTTTATTACTTTAGAAATTAAAAAAAAATTGTAACGTTTGGCCAGGACTAAGTTGTCCTGTTCTCATGGCTCTCCCCAAGAATATGCTGTTGCCATTTCGTCTTAAGACATTTAGAGAAGCTTCCAGTACTGTGTTAATGTTTTTATGTATACTTATTTGTCAATGGGGGGAGCCGAGGGGGATCTTGCATGCCAAAATTACAGCACAGCTGTTTCTTACCAACCCTATTGACATAATGGCGATCATTCCATCATGATTCACCACAGCTGATCAGCCTAATTGGTTTTAGCAACACATCTGACCTAACTCCAGTTACATCACTGGGGCTGGGCTTGTTTGGGTGAGTTTCACGAAGATCTTTTGGTTTCATGTCTGAATTTGCCAACTCGTTGTTTATATAATTCTGTCCTGGTTTTCAGAGTTGGGCATTTGTACTACTTTATCAGTTTACTCTTCTTAGTTCCAGAAACCTAATGATATTTGCTCATTTCACTTATTCAATCAACAAAACTTTATGGTGGAGCTACCCAGCCCCAGGCACCATGCTAAGTCTGATTGGGAATTAGGCTTCATTGTACAAGCCAACCCCAACTATTGATTGCATTGTGTTGAAAAGCATTCTGTATTTCCGTCTAGGCTCAGTGGGAAAGAACATTGCCATCAAGTAGGCATGTCAGCCATAGACATAGGAGGAGAGAATGGGGCCCCAGGTGCCAGAAACTGGGAACATAAAGATAGCTAGCATTTATTCCAGCAGAGAAGACAGTCCCCGAAAACTTAGGAAATCACATGATAAGTTGTATAAACTGGTTTTAGAGAAAGTTCTATAGAAACACAGAGAAGGAAGCATTTGATATAGCCTGGGAGGGTGGACACAATGGTTGTAGAGAGTCAGGGGAATATGGGGGCACCTGGGTGGCTCAGTTGGTTAAGCGTCTGACTTCGGCTCAGGTCATGATCTCACGGTTCGTGGGTTTGAACCCCGCGTCGGGCTCTGTGCTGACGGCTAGCTCAGAGCCTGTCGCCTATCTTCGGATTCTGTGTCTCCCTCTCTCTCTGACCCTCCCCTGCTCATGCTGTCTCTCTCTCTCAAAAATAAATAAAACATTAAAAAAATTAGGAAAAAGAGTCATGGGAATATGAAGACATCATGAAGGTAATATTTCAACTGGATCAGGAAGGAGTTGTGGGAATTCAGAAAATGAGGAAGAGCATTCTATACGTATGTGCTTTTTCCTCCTTTGATATATTGGTATCAGAGTAAATGGAATTGATTAATGTTATTAGTAAAGTTAGAGACCTTGAAAAGCCTTGCACCTGATATGAACAATACAGTCTGATGCCTATTTATGAGAAATTCAAAAGCACTTTGTAAAATCTGGCCCACATTCATTTTCTTTATTCTTTCATCTTATTATATTGCTCTTCTTTTGCTCAAGCACTGAGGATTATACACAAACTGAGAACACCGTGTGGCACATAATAGGCAACACAAACGTGCTGAATCAATGAATGAACATGTTCACATTCATTCATATTCACACATGTAGGGTGAGTAACTGAGTTTCTACCTCACACATGCTTTTGCATGTAAATTCATATCATACGTACTTTCTACCTCATAAATATTCTTGAACCTAGTTTTTACTTACCATAACACTGTAACTAGTTTGCTACATGACCTGCTGGTTCCTACATGGTTTCAATCCTTGGCTGTTTGAGTCTGTCATGAAACTTCTGTTCATAAGTTCTTCCCTCCCGCTCCCATCTTTCCAGAAGTGGTTTTGCTAGACCAAAAGGCATGAAGAGTTGAGTTCTGGATCCACACGGCAAACTGTGAAGCCTCATTTTGAGGTGGGATTGCTTTCTTTTTGTCATCTTGCCTGATGAGGGGCATGTTTTTAGTTTTGAGGAGGCACAGACCACATGGGGTCAGCTAAAGGATGGATGGCCAGCCGCTGGGTGTATTGGGGACTGTGATTAGGATGTGGGCCGTGGTGCCATGAGATGATTGACAGGCAAGTAGAGGGGAGGGATAGGTTGTGGCAGTGAGCTGGATGACCTAATGGTGATCTACTGTGACCACTGAGAAGCAGCTTTGAGACTGAGATGGGTCCCAGGACATCTTGGAGTACTGGAAACAGCATGCACATGGATCAGGTCAGAATGCCTGAATTTTCATCCTGCCCTTTCATTGACCGACTCTGTGACCCTGAACAGGAGACAATCTGTGAGCCCCAGCGTCCTCTCCACAAGATGAAGGTAATAATGTCCCTGAGAACCAGGTGTGGGAGAGGATTCCTTCCTCACATTTGGCTCTGCCTGTCTGAATAAAAGCCCTAGTTATGCTGTCTTTGTCCATTCTGGCTGCTCTAACAAAATGCCATAGACTGGATGACTTATAAACACAGTCTACAGTCTGGAAGTCTAAGGTCATGGTTCCAGCATGGTCAGGTTCTGGTGAAGGGCCTCCTCCAGGTTGAGGACTGCTGACTTTTTGCTATGTCTTCATGTGGTGGAAAGGGATAGGGAGCTCTCTGGGGTCTATTTTATACGGGCACTAATCCCATTCATGGGGTTTCCACCCTCATGACCTAATCACTTCCCAAAGGCCCCACCACCTAATATCACATTTGGCATTAGGATTTTATCATACATTTTGGGGGCACACAAACATTCAGACTACAGCACTCTCTAAGGAAGATCCACTTCCCATTCTGTAGTTTTAAAATACATATATATATATATATATTTAATGTTTTATTTATTTTTGAGGGGGGGGTGACAGAGAGAGAGGGAGATACAGAATCCAAAGCAGGCTCCAGACTCTGAGCTGTAAGCACAGAGCCCGATGTGGGGCTTAAACCCACGGACCGTGAGATCATGATCCTGAGCAGATGCTTAACCTACTGAGCCACTCAGGTGCCCCCAATTCTGAAGTTTTAAAGATGAGTCTTAAGCTTGAATTCTCTATGTACTACAATCTCTATGTGTTAGTTGCAAATTTAAGCATCTCAGAAGGAATGCCGATGATTCTGGGTCAAGACCTCCTCCCTCTCTCTCTCTCTTTCTCTCCCAAGAGAGGCCATGTTTCTATACCTCCTTTTCATGTCCTGACAGGCCCGTGAGGAGTGGGGTGTGTGGGGAGAGCTGTAGGCCTGGCCAGTGTCTGAGTGGGTGGCTCAGGATCTGCAGGTGAACGTGGCCAGTTTATTTCCCATGAGTACTGGCCTGTTAGGAGGCCTTAGAGACTTGTTGATCACACTGGAAAACTGCTATTCTTAGTGGCAAGCTGTCATCCAGCACTTTTGAAAAAGGAGAGAAACTACTCAGCCAGGATCTAAAAATACTTAGGGATTGACAACCAGCTCCAGCCGGAGTTGGGCTTGGAGCATGGTTTGGGGAAAACTGGGTAGGCAAAGGTACTTCCTTTGCCTATTCAAGCATATCAGTGGGACTTCACAAGACCATAGAAGCCACGACTTAAACAAGCAAACAAAAACCCACTTTTCTGTATCTACAGCCTTTTAGTTATTATTTATTACAATTAAAAATAAAATTTGTAAATATCTCACAGTGAGAATAATAATGAGAAAAACTGCTTAGAGAGTATTTCCAATATGGTGGACATTGTTCTAAGCCATTATGTACATTATTTGATTGAGCCCCACAATATCTCCGTGGGGTGGGTGGTATTATTATTGCCATTTACCAATGAGGAAACTGGGTCTCTCTAATTAGCCTGAAGACAGAATCTAATGTATGGAATGGCCTGGAATTAGCCTTTAATTTCCATCTCTCCTTTTCGGCAGTTGTGAGTTGCTTGATATTGTTTTCCCAGTTGTTGCATTAAGCTGCTCCCTTTCAACATCTCCAGGGAAAACCTTGGTTGCTGGACCTCTTGGGAAGAATGCTTGGTGGTGACTTGACTTTGGGTGTCTTTGTGGAATTTATGCCTCAAGATCGGTTGAGCACAAGGGTCTGGTTTAATGAGGCCTGTTTCAATTTGCATAGAGATGATGCTCCCCTTCCACTGGCCAGGAAGAAAGAGGCATTTTGTCAGCCCTGTTTCTTGTGGGTTGGCTCAGTGTCAGAAGGTACCATTTCCTGTGGGTATGTTTATAGGCTTTATCTTTCTTTATTTGAGCCAATTAGTCTTCCTCTCCTGCATGCTGGGCCCCTAGCATGGTGAAAGTCTCAAGGCTTTAGGGTGAACTTGACATGGGTTCAATCCTAGCTCATTAGAGTCCTCACGTGACATAGCTATTATGTAGGCATGTTCATTTCTTCTGCACTTCTATTTCAGAGGTGTCTGGGAGGGACAGAGACGAGGAAGGGGTGGATCTCAGGCCACCATCTTGAACTGGGAGCTTGTACTTTCCAATCTGTTTACAGTTGCTTGGTTCTGGTATTTTTTATTTATAATTTCTGCTTTATGGTTTTCTTGCAGCCACCTCAAATTCTTTGTGGAAGAAGCTGGGCAGCAATTAATAAATAAATACCCCAAACAAACACGAAAATGGCAACCATGGCTCCTGAGTTTGAAAAAGCTGCTGCCACGTCAGTGCTTCTTTTCTAGAAGGCGAAGGGAGGAGGAAGGGAAGCAAGGGAGAAATCCTTCACAAATGCTGATGGTATTAGTAAGTCAAAGTCTCCAAGGAAGCCCCCTTCTCAGTGTCTCAGTGTGAATAAGAGCCAAGGAGATAAGACATAAAACAAGATGGAGGCACTGACATGGCAGATGGCATCCTGTTTGGACCACCCTCTCCCTGCTGCCTTTCTGCCTTGTTCTGGGGTGTGGTTTGTTGACATAACTTCAGTTGAATCACCCTGTGTTCTTTTGGATCACATTTCTTCTAGAAAAAACTGACTTAAAGTGATCAATGGCCATTC
The DNA here is from genome assembly GCA_028646485.1 of Cryptoprocta ferox. Taxonomy (NCBI): domain Eukaryota; kingdom Metazoa; phylum Chordata; class Mammalia; order Carnivora; family Eupleridae; genus Cryptoprocta; species Cryptoprocta ferox. The sequence goes on along the minus strand of CM053560.1, from coordinate 126,090,957 downwards.
TCTGCAAATCAGGAAAGATGAATTCTTCATTAACCCCTTCACTCACTGGGGACCCATCAACAGATCCTAACAACTGGGATCAGCCCATCAGGGAGGGATTGGAGCTGAGAGGAGAGGGCATATTTTCCTTGGGTGCAGCTACGACACACACTTCAGGCCTGCCCTTTGTGGAATGCACACTTCTCCCTGAATTTCACCACCCATAAACACCTCTGTGGACAGACTCTCACCTGCTTTGACCTCTTGCTTTTCAGAATTATTAATAAACTAACTGCTTCAAAGGTGGGTCCTACGTGATGGCTGGGCAGAAGGGGGTGGAGGCTAGGTAAGCCCCTGTTCTTCGGGAAGACAGAGAGGGGCACAGGGCAGAAAAAGGAAGCTCTCTAAAGTGTTGGCTAAAAGGGAAAGAAAGAACGGAGATATCTTTCATAACCCCCAAACGTGTAAGCCACCATATGAAATGATCGTTTCTGGGTGGCTTTCAGAGTTTCTTTCCCAAGAAGTAGGGGAAAGCCTCCAAAATAAAAAAGAAGTTCATCTTAAATAGTTTATGTGTCAACAGATCTCTTTCTTATATCAACCTATAGGGCTGCAACATAGAAAGCACTGGTTAATTCAGGATGCTTAGGCTACTTACGGATGTCAGAAGAGTTGGAAATAGGCACACGGTGATCACTCAGCATATCTATTCGCTTAGCATCTTCAGATGTCTTCCGTGGAGGGACATAAGACAAGGCCAATGAGGAAGAAATGTGGCGAGCCGGTGACGACTGTGGTACTTTTTCTTGCATTGTGGGTTACTGTATTCCTCCTCCCCTCCCTCCCCCTCTCCCTGCCCCCTCCCTTCCTCTCCCTTCCCCTTCACCCTCTTCTCCCTCTCCCTCCCCCATCCCTTCCCTCTCCTCTTCCCTCCCTCCTCCCCTTCCTCCCCCCCACATCTTCCCCCTCCTCCCTTCCCTCTCCCTCCTCCTTCCCCATCCTCCTGTCTCCCTTCATTTTGTCTTTTTGTTTTATTCAAATGCTCAAACTGTTTCCTTCTTTCATTATACTTTCTGCCCCCTCCCCATCCCATGTTTTCTTTGCTCTTACTTCCATCTGAGAAGACATTTAAAATCAGATTCAAACATCTTGGAGGAAGTTTGTTTACACTTGGCACATTGTTGCTTCCTATGTCTAAGACAAAAGAAAAGAAGCCTTTAAAATATCATAAAATGTCTGGGAAGGTTTTCTGGATGTCAAGAAGCTGTTTCCTCACACCATGTGAATGAGTTCAGTGTAGAAGAATCAGAAATAGATTAAATTTCACTGAAAATCCACATGTGTCGGTAAAATATGCCTGGGGCCAAACCTGATCTGGGATCAAAAGAGAATTCTTACATGTTGGGGGAAGGTGGAAAAGTCCAGAGGCAACTGGGTGTATCCGCTCAGTCTTCACCAAGACTCTCGGGGTAACATGTCCTTCCTGGGATGATCCAAGCCAGGCCCTGTTCAAAAAGGGATAACCCAGAAGCACAGACCAGGAGGACTTAGGGACACCAGTGCCAGCCCTCTTCTACACACTGTGCAAAGGAGAAGGAGCCTGTGTCTGGGAACATTCTGGTCCCATTGGCAGGAGCAGCCCTAGGGCAGATGCATTCTTCCAAGTGTCCAGCCTAGTGCCATGAAATAGTTGAGGAATGGAGCCAGTCCTCGTTGTTATTCTAGGATCTCAGAGAATTCTCCTGGTGGCCTGGCCATCTGTGCGGAGCCCAAGCCAGGAGGAGCCTGGCAGTTGACCTCCATGCCTTTCTCTCTGCCTTCTTTCCCATTCCTTTGGTTGATTATTCTTACCAAAGGTCCTGGGGATCGTCCTAGTTCCCATCCTTTCCACTGCCGCTCCTCTAGCCCAGGCCACCATCATCTCTCACCAGATTGCAGGTCCCCCCTATCAGTCTCACTGGCCACTAGTACATTTGTCATAGGCTCATGAGACGAGGTTTTTAGAGCTCACATCAGCTCCTACCACCACCAACTTGAACCCAAAGCAGGGGCTGCTTTGCTGCTTGCAAATTCCTTATGTGATGTGTGTGGACCTTCATGATTTGGCCCCTACTTGCTTTTATATCTCTGGACAACCTGTGCCTACCTCCTTGTTCCTGCCACCTCCCTGTGCCCAACCCCACCCCCCAACATGCTGTAATCATTTTGAACCACATTCAGCCACTCGCTAGTTGTGGGATCTTGGGAAAGTTGGCTGACCTCCCCATGCCTCAGTTTCCTCCTTTGTAAAGTGGGGATAATAGTAACACCTGCCCAAACTTGGAGATAAACTAACACAGGCACCATGCTTTGATCACACCAGGCATGGACCATGCCTCCTTCTCTTGCATTTTTGTATGCACAAACTTTGTGTCTTGAACTTCCTCTTACTTTCTCTCACTCACTTCTGTTCACTCTTGTGGTCTCAGCTCACTGTAACCCAGAAACCCACGTCCCCAGCTGGGCCGGGATCTTGAGAAGCAGAGTGATCACCAACCAGTTCAGTAAAAAGGGCCACAGTCCATGTTATGTCTTGACCATCTGCATCCTAGTTGTCCCCACGCCAGACTGAAAGCTCTTTGAGGGCAGGGACCGTTTCTCAGGCACCTTGTGGCCCCTTAATAAGTTAATGTTTGCTGACATAAAGAAAAGAGCAGAAGTGACTTACAGGGCGAGACTGGGACAGCCTCCAGGTGGATGCTTGTTGACTCTGGGAGGGTCATATTTCTTGTCATAAATGCATAAATGATTATCCTCTCTTAACGAGCCAAAGGAAAAACAAATTTGCCAAAGAGGCATTTAGCAAAAGCCTTTCTGATATCTAAAGATGTTCCCAGTTCTGGAACTCAGAATGACCTCACGCTTTAAAAAGTCATCGTAAGGTTGCTGGACTGATTATGTTTGCTTTTTGGCTCTTGCCTCTTACCATTCCCACCTCTGCCGCCACCCCCCACCCCCAGCCCATTTCCTGCCTCAGCTGGTGTTCCTCCAGTGCACTTGAACTTCAGCTAGAATGCCATGCTCCCTGCTCTCCAACGTAGCCTGAGTTTCTCCAGGGAGCAGCTGGGAAAAGGCACTCTGCATTTGGGTCTCATGCCAATGTGATGGAACACAGGGTGGTGTCCCTGGGAGAAGCCTGCTTCTGCCACCCTAGGCCAGCTGTGGCAGCATCTGACATGGCTGAAGGATTCCGTCACTCCAGCTGGTCATGGCTCATTAAAATGCATGGCTTTGCTGGGGACTGATATTTCCATATCTGTGCTGCTCACAGTGCCGTGGAAAGGTTATGGTGGGTCTTTTCCAACGTGCCTGATTTGTTCATGGTCACATGGAAAGGTTATGGTGGGTCTTTTCCAATGTGCCTGATTTGTTCATGGTCACATGAGTTGGAAAGTAGAAGAAGGCATGTCAGGCAGAGAGGCGCCTCTCGAAAATTTACCCCTGGAACTTCCTTCCGGGGACGTATAGTCTCTTACCTTTGCTCAGCCTGCCCGATTTAAAAGAGAACCTGTTTTGTCATTCGCGCCTGTTACATGTTACAAACATTGAATTTAAGAATTTTTAGACTTTGTTTTCACGTCTAATAGGCAATGCAGGCTTTTTAATTTACTTTAAATTAATTATGCAAGAAAAACATGATTTGTCAATAAATGCACTCACGAATTCCATAGTTTATCATCTCTGGTTGAGAAACACAAGTTTAACAAGCAGATGGAAACTTAATTATGTTTTAGCACTGAAGATAGGCAAAACCTGCGTTTGTGACCTCTGTTTGGACTTCTTGCATTTGGACTTAAAAAATCAACTGGATAATTAGTGTGATTTTGAGTTTTATATCTAAGGATTGACATAAAAGAGGAGATGGAGCCATTTGCTCTACTTTCTCCGTATTTTCCCACTGCAGGAGTAGGTGGTTTCACTCATAGTAAAGGAAGAAGCAAATTGGACATGGTGCCCATTATATTTGTCTCACTGTGACATTGGCTCCTGAAATGTTGGAGACAGCAGGAAAGACGACCAAGACTTCTGACTAGATAAATATAAATCGAATTTAGAGATTAGGCTCAGAGAGATGTAGGAGGAAGTTGGCGGTGGAATTATCATTTTTAGGCACCCTATGTGGAAGGCAGAATTCTGAGAAGGTTCATTCCCTAGGAGTATGGGATGGATCTCATGACTTACTTCTGACACAGAAAAAGATGAGATTTCACTTCCAAGATTAAGTTGTAAAGGACTATTACTTCTCTTTGCCCCCTCTCTTTTTCTTCTCTCCCTTGCTCACGCTGATGAAGGTACCTGCCAATACTGTAAGGAAGCCCTCACCCCCAATCCTCCAGGGCAGCCTGAGGCCCATGGCTGGTGGAGAACTGAGGCCTTCAGTCCAATATCCTGTGAGGAGCCCGATCCTGCCCACAGTCACAGAGTGAGCTTGGACGTGGATCGCTTCCTGTTGAGATTTTCGATGACCAGTGAGTACCTTAACTGCAGCTGAGTTGGCCAGATACCTGACTCAGAAATAGTGTGAGATCATCAGGGTTTTGTTTTAATCCATTAGGGTGTGGGGCAATTCGTTGTGCTGCAATAGACAACTAATATACCTTGTCATTTCCTTGGTGAATTTCAACATCACTCTTCCTTATTCTTCCTGGTCTTTAACCAGTGGGGAACATTGAGGGGTACTTGGCGGCTAGTCCGGGCAGCTGAGCAACAAATCACATAAGGTTCTGAACCAGGAGTGTGTGCTCGTCTGCTTCTCAAACAATCACACTAAAAATGCACAAAGAGGCTCGCACACAGCTTTGCTTGTTTTAAAGAGAAAACATGTTGATTTCCTTGCTTAATTAATTAATTAAAAATTTTAAATATTTATTTATTATTTTGAAAGAGTTAGAGAGACAGAGCATGAGTGGGGGAGGGGCAGAGAGAGAGGGAGACGCAGAATCGGAAGCAGGCTCCAGGCTCCGAGCTGTCAGCACAGAGTCTGACTATGACCTGAGCTGAAGTTGGTTGCTTAACTGACTGAGCCACCCAGGCGCACCTTTCCTTGCTTAATGCCTTTGTCACCTTCCATAGTGTGAACCTGAGTGATGGCCGAGGGGGAAAAGAAGCATCCAGCTGGCAGCCAGGAAAGGAGATCGCAGATGATCCCATGGGAGGTTTTGATAGGACAGGACCGGCAGTGGCAAATATCCCCTCTGGTCACCTTTGGTGAGCAGAATTCAGTCACATGGCTACAAAACACTGCAAGGGAAGCTGGAAAATACTGGCTAGGGCTGTGCCCAGAAGGTGGAGGAGACAAGTTCTTGGCCACACATAGCAGTATCTGCCAAAGGAATTAGCTCTTGATTCTATTACACGAAGCTTAATGGAGCACCTAGGATGTGCAGACACCATACTCCGCATTACAGATACAAAGGAGGAGAGTATGGATCTCATTTTCAAAGACGGCACCGTCTCGCTGGAGGGGTCTGTTGAGGAAAGGTGGTCTGGAAGCAAAGGCTTACACCAGTGTCCACCGTCCCCGTGTGAAAAACAGCAGTAGCTTCAGAGTGTTCTGTTCACAAGTTCATCCTGGGGAAGTGTTATCCCCAAAGCCAGGGGGCCACGAAACCACTCATCTCAAGACACTCTTTGTTGGAAATTGTGTACACGACAAAACCCCTGCTTGCCTTGGTGGAATGTGTGTGACCATGAATTTCCAGGTGGCATATGTGGGAGGCAGTTTGGCCGGTGTTCCCAAACTCCAGCAACCTCTACTTGCCAGAATAACATTCTCGAAGATAGTTTTCAGTGTTTCTGCCAAGAAGTGGGAAACTGGAGTGTTAACTGGGGCAAGCTCTTTGGAAACAGAATCTGGGACTGTAGACTAAAGTCAAAAACATGCACGACATGTGGCAAAGCTGTGCGCTCCCTGCTCATGCCCTGAGGGTCTTTGATCCTGTACACCAGCGTGAGGCTGCTCATCTGTGGAGCCGTCGCGAAGACCGGAACCCTGGCAACAGGACCAAAGTCCCTCAATGGCCAAGCAAATTATGGTATAGTCACGCAGTGGAATATTATATGGTGGTGAACGTGGTAAATTATAGCCTCATGCATCAGCATGAGTAAATCTCAAAAATATAATGTTGGGTGTTGGGGCGCCTGGATGGCTCAGTCAGTTAAGCATCTGACTTCGGATCAGGTCATGGTCTCGCAGTTTGTGGGTTCAAGCCCCGCATTGGGCTCTGTGCTGACGGCTCAGAGCCTGGAGCCTGCTTCTGATTCCTGCTTCCGATGCTATGTCTCCCTCTCTTTCTGCCTCTCCCTCCACTTGTGTGCACTCTCTCTCTCTCTCTCTCAAAAATAAATAAACATTAAAAAATTATAATGTTGGGTATAAAGAGTCATATAGGGATATATAAGGATGATTTCATTTATATAAAGTTCAAAAACAAACCAAATGAAACAATTTATTGGTATTTATTGGCATAGGTGTGTGTGGGTAGTGATTCATGCTAGCACTCTCTCCTGTCTTGGGGGGGCACGGCAGGGTGTGGAGAGATCAGGCGTCCAGTACTCTGTCTGCTTGCCTGTTTCTGAACTTTCACCTTCAGACTAATGAACTTCCATGGTCTTCAGGCTCCTCCTGTCAACCCCTGCATGATAGTAGAGTCCCAGCCAAAGAGAGTTCCAGAGAGAGAGCGGAAGGGAGAGAGATGAAAGAGAGACAGATAGGAAGAGAGATGTGTGTGTGTGTGTGTGTGTGTGTGTGTGTGTGTGTGTGTGTAGGATAGTATGGTTTGAGAATGGAAGAGAGATCCAGGTTTTCTGGCCCTACCTACATGTTAAAAATGCATGTGTAAGAGCACCTGGGTGGCTCAGTCCATTGAGCATCTGATTCTTGGTTTCAGCTCAGGTCATGGTCTTGTAGTTTGTGGGTTCGAGTCCCGCATCAGGCTCTGTGCTGTCAGTGCGGAGCCTGCTTGGGATTCTTCCTCCCTCTCTCTCTGCCCCTCCTTGCTCTCTCTCTCAAAATATATAAATAAACTTGAAAAAAATTTTTAAAAATGCCTATGTGAACTGGACATTTATGGAGCAATTAGTAAATTGTGCAATTAGTAATTAGCAAATTAGTAATTTGCAGGGTGTCCCTCTCACCCTGCAAAGCAATACCTCGTAATTCAGCTCATTCCATCCTCGCAGCGGCCTGGCAAATGCATGTAGCTGTTCCCATTTTACAAACTAGTAATGTAGAGCTCAGGAAGCTTCAGGGACTTACGGAAGGTCATTGTTGTGGGGATGGGAATTTGGTGTTTGGCCTCAAAATGTATGGGTGCAGAAGTCCAGAGAACATGCTTGCAAAAATCTCGCAAAGTATAACTTCATCTCAACCGTTGCCCCTTTGAATACTGTCATCTTGCCCTGCAAACCCCCTTTCCCACTTTAATTTAAGTATTTTTAGGGGCACCTGAGGGGCTCAGTCATTAAGCCTCTGACTTCGACTCAGGTCATGATCTCTTGTTCGTGAGTTTGAGTCCTACATCAGGGGAGCGCGAGCCCTGCTTCAGGTAAAAACACAAGTCCCTCTTCTGATGAGCCCTGCTTCTGGTGAACCATGCTTTGAGTGAGCCCCACCTCTCTCTCTCTCTCTCTCTCTCTGTCTCTCTTCCCCGTGCTCACTTGTGCCCTCTGTCTCTCTCAAAGAAAAGAAAAGAAAAGAAAAAAATATTTTTGCTCCAGGGTGCAGCGATTGGAGAGCAAATAAAGCATTAGCAGCCTTCTCCTTGCTCCTTGCATTGGCTCTGGGGGCCCGTGCCTCTGAGCAGGTGGCCTGGTGCTTGCAGATGTGGCTGAACTTGCACATCTGGCAAGCATTAGTTGGTGGGCAGAACATGCTATTACACGGCCCTAATGAAATTTGGGTCTGTTGCATTTTAATAAACCATCCAAAGAAGCAAGACTCCTGGCATTTTGTTGGCAGAAAGGGCCCGGAAGAAATAGAAAAATTTCTACCATCATGATGGATTAGGTTATTTTCATCTTGTACAAAGTTGCTCGCAGTTGAAAGATTGGACAAGATAGCTCTTGATTTAATGAAACTCGTGTCTGACTCGTGCATAAATTATGCAGGAGAGCGGCAGAAAAATCTGAGCGTGCTTTTATAAGCTCAGGCCCTATCATGGTTTAACTTGGATTGAGAAACTTTCTTCTTCTTCTTCTTCTTCTTCTTCTTTTTTAATCTTGCAGATATGTCAGTGGCTGCACAGTTGAAACATTTCCTTGAAGGAATACTCTGGTAGGAGACTGAGTTTTGGTCATTTCTGCTTTGGGTCTTACCACTTCTATCCTGGCAGTTGTACTGCTTTGCTTTGTGCTTATTAATTCGTGAGTCCTGTCCCCTTTGTACTCACACCCAAGGGTCCTATTCCTTTCTTTTCTTTTTAAAGTTTATTTACTTATTTTGAGGGAGAGAATGTGCATGTGCAGGAGAGGGGCAGAGAGAGAGAGAGAGAGAGAGAGAGAGAGAGAGAGAGAGAGAGAATCCTAAGCAGGCTCCATGCTGTTAGCACAGAGCCTGGTGTGGGGCTTGATTCCCATGATCCGTGAGATCATGACTTGAGCTGAAATCAAGAGTCAGACGCTTAACTGACTGAGCCACCCAGGTGCCCCGCAAGGGTCCTATTACTGTATCTCATGAGTTTTTTTGGTTTGACTTGTGAGTCTGTGGGTTGCCTTCCTCATCCTTACCCATCCATCCCATGTAGGAAGTGTAGAATTTCCTCTTTCCCCACCAACCAATAAGCTAGCTAATTCAAATGGGGGAGGACGACTCAGTGAGATGGAACCAATTGCATTCTTTCTCCTGGGAATATGAATCTAGAAGGTAAATAGTAGTAAACAAAGATTCCTGGTTTTCCTGATGAACGTGTGGTAAGAATGCATTTCTTAGCTTCGTTATGGTTGGATAGAGCCTTTGAATAGTTTCTAGCCAAAGAGTTGTGAGAAGAAGCAACATGGGTTATTTCAGGGACATACAAGACCCTCAGAAATCTTTTTCCCCTTGGCATGGCAATCCTCTGGCGGCTCCCCAACAGACGTGATGAGTAGAGCCCCTGCCAATGCACCACAGACTATAAAATAAGTGAGAAATGAAACTTTGTTTTTCTATAGCTACTCAATGGGATTGTTTGGTGAAGAATATTCAAGTCTTTTGCCCATTTATATATTTGACTGTTTCCTTATTATTGAATTTTGAGAGTTTTTTAATATAGTGCGGACATGAGTCCTTTTTCAGATATATGTAACATGGTTTCTCCCCGTATATAACTTGTATTTTCATTCTCTTAAGACTGTCTTGGATGAAGTCCGATTTATTGATTTCTTTCTTTTATTCATCATGATCTTGGTGTCAAACCTAAAAAGTTTTTGTTTAATGCAAGGTCACAAAAATGTTCTCCCAAGTTTTCCTCCAAAGCTTTTTAATTTTACGTCGCACGTGAAATCTATTATCCATTTTGAGTGAATTTTTATATATAGAAGTCATAGGTCAAAGTTTTCATTCTTTCTTTCTTTGCATATGGATATCCATTTCTTTTAGGACCATTTGTTGAAAAGAGTATTCTTGCTCCATTTTTAACCTTTGTAAAACAATCCACTGACTATATTTGTGTAGTTTTATATCTGCACCTTTCAGTCTGTTTCATTCTTTAATATTTTATTAATTTTGTTAATACACATCTAGATTACTAAAGATACACAGTAAATTTTTCTTTTTCTTTTTTTCTCACAGTGAATTTCTAAGTTGATTACTGTGAATCCTCTCGGCTTGTTCTTTTGCAAAATTGTTTTGACTATTCTAGCTCATTTTTTCTTTCCATATAAATTTTATTTTATTTTATTTTATTTTTAAAGTTTATTTATGTTGAGAGAGAGAGAGAGAGAGAGAGAGAGAGAGAGAGAGAGAGAGCACACACATGCACATACATGAGGTGGGGAGGGGCAGAGAGAGGGAGAGAGGGAATCCTAAGCAGGCTCCGTGCTGTTAACACAGAGGCTGACATGGGGCTTGAACTCATGAACCGTGAGATAATGACCTGAGCCGAAATCAAGAGTTGGACGCTTAGCCAACTGAGCCACTCAGGCACCCCCATATAAATTTTAGAATCAGCTTGTCTAAATATATAGGAAAGTCCTTCTGGGATTTTTATTGTGGTCATATTTAAATCTATAAGGTCAATTTGGGGAATATTGATAATTTCACTACTGAGTTTTCCAAGACTTTGTATCATGCAAACTTGATAAGCTCTGTAGTTGTGGCAACTCTTCTGTAGAATCTCTGGAATTTTCTTTATCAGTTTGCCTGGAAGTTTATCAGTTTTACTGAGCTTTTCAAAGAAACACTATTTGGTTTCATTAGTTTTCTGCATTGATCTTCTGTTTTCAATATTATTGATTTTTTTCTTCTCTTTAGTTTTTCCTTCCTTTGCTTATTTTGGGTTTATTTTGCTTTTCTTTGTCTAAGTTTATGAGATGGAAGCTTAATAAGGTACAACCTTCCTTCACCATATATATATACATATATATATGTATATATGTATATATATATAATCAATGCTATAATTTTTCCTGTACGCACTGCTTTAACTGCATCCCAGAATTTTTAAAATGTTTATTCTTGAGTGAGAGAGAGAGAGAGAGAGAGACAGATTGCAAGCAGGGGAGGGTTTGGTGGGGGACACAGGATCTGAAGCAGACTCCAGGCTCTGAGCTGTTAGTGCAGAGCCTGACGCGTGGCTTGAACTCACAAGCCGTGAGATCATGACCTGAGCTGAAGTTGGACGCTTAACCGACTGAGCCACCCAGACATCCCTGCATCCCTGAATTTTGATCTGTTGTAATTTCATTAAATTTTTTTAATGTTTATTTATTTTTGAGAGAGAGAGGGAGGGAGAGAGAGAGAGAGAGAGAGAGAGAGGAACAGAAAGAGAGAGGGAGAATAGAATCTAAAGCAGGCTCCAGGCTCTGAGCTGTCAGCACAGAGCCCGATGCAGGGCTCAAACTCACAAACTGTGAGATCATGACCTGAGCTGAAGTCGGACACTTAACCGACTAAACCACTCAGGTGCACCCCAATTGTTGTAATTTCATTTTTAATTCAGTTCAAACTATTTTCTAATTCTCCCTGAGATTTCCTCCTTTGTCTCAGGGATTAGTCTGAATGTGCGATTGAATTTCCAAGTATTTGGGGGATTTTCCACATACTTTTATGATATTATTTCTACTTTATTTCTGTTATGGTCAGTAGAACATACTTCGTATGATTTGAATTAGTGAAAAGTATGAGAGTTCCTAAATACACCTTGCCCTCATGTACAGTCTTCCCCATCACGAACATCCAGCACCAGAGTGGTACATTTGTTACAATCAACAAACCTATGTTGACATATCATTATCACTAAAAGTCCATGGTTTACATTAGGGCTCCCTCTTGGTGTACATTCTATGGGTTTTGACGAATATGTGATGCAATGTACCCACTATGGAAGTGTTGGAATAGTTTCTATGTGTATTAGTTCATTTGCCAAATGTTAGTTGCACTATTTTGACCCTCTGCATTTACATTCTTTCCAGGGACAAGTTTGGGACCTGAGTGATGATCTGGACCTTCGTTCATTTCTCAGAGCCTTTGGTATGTTGCTTGAAGTCCGTCCCACGTGTACACAGAGATGGGCATAGAGCTGCATACACCCCGTTCTGCAATCTATTTCTGAAAACTCCATCCTTTCCATGACTCCCCCAAGAGCCCCTAGGTCTCTGGATTCCCTTTCTTGCTCCTTGAGCTAGAAAGGTGAGGTTTTGGCTTCTCAGCATGGTTGTGCTTTTCCTGTCACTGGGTCTGGCTCGGAGGTGAAGCATCAAGAGGGAAGAGAGAAAACAACACAATCAGGACTCCCTCTTGCCTTTTCATAGTCCTGGTCAGAAAGCAGGAGTTTCTGTCAGAGTCGGAGGCACGTTTATGGCTGCCATTGCCATGGGACATTTGCCTGGGGCAGGACACACAGCGAAAGAAAAAAACCAGAGGGGTTCCTTACCTTTGTTCTCTGCCATAAAGAGGTGGCTTCTCTTGGGCCTTTTCCCCTTGGCGACCGCTGAGCAATTCTGGGATTTGACCTTTCTCCCAAGTGTAAGTGGAGGGATACAGGAACAAAGAAGCAACCAGGGGGACTCATGGCCATGTCCATCTCTCTGAGTGTGACCCTCCCGCCATCTGCCTGCTATGATTTCCCGCTTAGACTTCTCTGATGACTGTGTTAAGCGTCCTGTTCGGGGTTCTTACTCGTAATCACTGGGAGAGAGAGAGTGGTGTATGTGTGTTTCATCTTAGCAGGCTCTAGAAATCTGCTTGATGGTTTAACTGGAAGGCCATTTTAGACTTATTTTCATATGAAAACAAGTGGAGTAAGACTGCAAGATTGGCTCGAACATTCCAGAGAAAGCTCAAGTCTTTGAGTACATGTAGTTTGTAGGGGGCTTCATCTCTTCTGCTCGGAAAGAAGACAAGATGGAGAAAGGGTGCTCTCGCCGGTACAGACCCCATGGCTCACTGGGCGATCTGCCAGCCTTTCAGAAGGCTATGGGCCCCCTTTCCTCATAAAGAATTTTCTTCAGAGATTCTCTGCTTCTCTCCTTTCCTCCTCCGACTGGTCCTGTCAGATATTCTACCCAGACTTACCAGTTCTGGAAAACAACAGAAAATACCCCTGCCTCCATGCAACATGGTATTTGTTGGGACATTTCCTTTCTCCCAGCATAACCATCTGAGAGACATGTGTCAGTGGGAATGCCATCTCCCTGACATCTTTGCCCCAGGCACGAAAAGCATCTCTTGCCATAATAATGCATTCAAATTGTGTTTTCAGATGTGATTTCTTAGGGGGAAAAATGTCATTTTGTTGTACAGATGCTTTTTGTTGGAGAACAGGGATGAGGCAGGGAATGCCAAGGGCTGACAGGTGCGCCCTCAGGGCAGATGCAGGAGTGATGGCCCTCTGGTGACCGGTGACTTGGTGCTGAGACCCAGTAAGGGCAGAGGGAAAGGAGAGGAGAGAGCAAAAGAGACAGGGAAGATGAGTCGGTAGTGGACTCCGGGAAGCTGACTCTGTAAGGAGTGAATGAAACACAAAACAAAATAGTGAACATTTTGCCTTGTATTCGTGATCGGCCACCAGGGAGCATGTGGTACTCAATGACCTTCACAACCAGCCCACGTACCTGGAAGAGGAGTAGGATTTTCAGGAGTGAAGAATTTCCTAGTTTTCGTTCTCATCTTATTGAATGTTGCCAAGGGGTGATGTGAAGAGATATTTGCATCTCTTTTTTTCCCCTTTTTTAAAAAATGTTTATTTATTTTTGAAAGAGAGAGAGAGAGAGAGAGAGAGAGAGAGAGAAAGCATAAGCAGGGTAGGGGCAGAGAGAGAGGGAGACACAGAATCCGAAGTAGGCTCCAGGCTCCAAGCTGTCAGCACAGAGCTGGACACAGGGCTTGAACTCATGAACTCTGAAATCATGACCTGAGCCGAAGTTGGATGCTCATCCGACTGAGCCACCTGGGCGCCCCCGTTTGCATCTCTTCTTAAGCTACTCTCAGCTTCTGAATATTACAGGAAAGTCTTCACCTGTAGTTTTCTTTATGCCCAATAGTCTAGGGCTCAGAAAGACCCTCCCGGCTCCACAGCCTGCTGCTGGTCCAGGAGACTTGCCCTGGAAGGTGACCACAGCAACGAGCACCTCAGTTCCTGCGGTCATTTCCGTGAGATGGCTACTTCCGAGCATTGGGGCTGTGGTTTGAAATCGGATAATCTTAGGTGTTGGACCTTTGGCTGCCTTTAATATTTTGTGCCATTTTGTGGAATCTCCTAATGATTGAATGCAAGGTTTGCCCCACGTTTCTATCTGCTGCTTGCCCCACATAGGCTTATTCTTACTGTTTAAAAGCTGCCATTTCTGCTCTTATTGTTAGATGTCAAAGGATGCCTTGTCCTCAGCTCTCCATTTGCTGTGTCCTCCTTTTCTCTGCCTTCAGACCATGAGCATTACTTGCACTTGGGTCATGTAGAAAGCTACATGCTGGGGAGGAGCTGGTGTTGTGGAGACAAGAAAAGAAAAGCCCACTCTTCTTTCATTCAATGGTTCTTGTGGTAGAAACACTTGTACTGAAAGCTGCCAAGAAAGAAAAATGGCGAGGGAGAAAGAAGACAGGTGATGAGGAGGAGGTAGATCCCCTGAACAATGCAGGAGGACGGTCAGCTACAGGCTAAGGAAAGGAATCAAAAAATTCCTGGGGTGTGGAATTTGGTAGGTGGGTGGGGGGGAGACTGACCTAGATGTGGTTGGCTGAGGTAAGCCTCAGGGAAGCAGGAAGGGGGTGGAGGGAATTTTCCACAGTCAACAACAGCCCTTCTTGTGCGGGATGAATAGGGATTACCTGGTTTGTTGCCCAGGACTCTGGGCTTAGCGGTGGTCGACAAGAAGAAGGAAAGATCAGTGATAGACCTTAAATGGGGGTTTCTTAGTCTTGGCTGAACATTCGACTAACTTGGGGAATTAAAAACAATTCCTGGGCTCTACTCCCAGGCCAGTGCTTCTTGAACTCTACTGTGCATTAGAATTATCTGGAACTCTTGTTGAAATACAGATTCTGGTGAGTTAGGTCCCAGGTAGGGTCTGAAATCCTGTACATCTAACAAGCCCCCCCAGGGATGCTGTTGCTGCTGGCTTCAGGACCATACTTTGAGCAGCAAGGATCCAGACCAACTAAATCATAATCTCTTGGGGGTGGATCCCAGCCGATGTTTTTTAAATTCCCCAGATTTTTAGGGTTGAGACCCATTGTCTTGGAGCCTAATAAAAGATAGGAATGCAGAGGTGCCTGGGTGGCTCAGTCAGTTGAGCATCCGGCTTCGGCTCAGGTCATGATCTCACGGTTTGTGGGTTCGAGCCCCGTGTCGGTCTCTGTGCTGACAGCTAGCTCAGAGCCTGGAGACTGTCTTCAGATTCTGTGTCTCCCTCTCTCTCTGACCCTCCCCTGCTCATGCTCTCTTTCTCTCTCTCTAAAAAATAAATAAAACATTAAAAAAATTTTTTAAAAGTTAAAAAAAAACATAGGAATGCGGGAACTTGGAGGGGCGGCCATGATGAAAGTTTGCCTTTCCGTGAATATGTGGCAGATTGAGAATGAATTAGAAGGATCCGCAAGCTTGCTTGGAGGAGTCATAGATAAGTCGTCACAGCAGGTGGGAGCGGCCTTCATTCTGTGGGTTCAGGGTACTCTCAGCTAAGTCCGCCTCAAGGACTTCTGACATCAGCATGTGTCTTTGGTGGTGGGCGAGTAGGTCACAAAGCTTCCCAAACTCTGGCTCCTCCTCGTGCTCTGGTTCTCTTTTAGAGACGACCCCAAGGGCTTTTTTTTTTTTTTTTTAACTTCAAAGACTTCATTTTAATCCTCAAAATGTCCCTGTCAGGTTGCTTCGTAAGCACGCAGTGGTGTTTACCTGATGGAAGAAGAAACCATATCTAGAACTGTCAACTTAGAACTTCGACTCGAAGCAAAATGGAAATAAAAACACTTTGGAGGGAGAAGAAAGTAAAGGCAATACCGAAAACTGAACACATACGGCTCTTTGGGGGCATTTTGTAGCCCAGCCAATGTCCACCTAACTTCTTGGTTTGACATCCATTTCTGGGCTGGGATCAGCCTTGTAAACCTGTCGTTATTCTTGGGGCAATTTAAACAACTGGCTCGCATACTATCTGATTTGCTGCATAGGCCTACTGCTGTTCTTCTGGAAGCCAGAATTTACCCACCCTTCCACCATAGCCTCGGGCCCTGTAACTCATTCTGATTTTGATTGCCCTGTCATTCTGTGACTTTGGATAATAGGCCATTATTCTAGGAATTACCATTATATTTTATTAATAAGAGCCCGGAGAATTTACAGCAGCGAAATGTTGCAAGTTTCTCAAGTGGAGCCCTCGTACCTCCTCGCCGGCCAGCCCACATGATAGATGAAGACAGCACATGCTTCCTCCCTGCTTTCCTCCCTTAGTGGCCAGACCTTGGCTCTGGGGACCTTTGACTGAGCCTCTGGTCCCTGAAGGGGACGTGTGTGGTATGGGAGTGTGACACGAGGACTTAGTCTGAGTGGCGTGGCTACTCACACCTGCAGGTGGGGTCATGATCAAAATCCAAGCAAGAGCCTATGAGGGAGAAGGGCTTTACACATCCTTGCAATACTTTTCATGGTTTTGCCCCTGATGATCCAAAAAATATCTGCGTCTCATTATAGACGTATTCTGTCATTCTGTGACTTTGGATAATAGGCCATTATTCTAGGAATTACCATTCCTAGCGAAAAGGGAAGAGTTAAAGACGTGCTGTTTCGAGGCGATCACAAAGCTCACATTTTGGCATAGTCCCCTCTCATTTTGTATTCTTGTGTAGTTTTTTCTTTATATAGTTAAGCTCCTTCTATCTACACGACTCTGGATGCTTACCTGCTTCATATGGGATTGCACTAACCCACATCATTAAAGAAAACCTTCCTAAGTAGCATTTTAGGCCGCTGCATTCGTGTGTTATCATATAGTTAAGTAGCAATTTACTTACCCCTGTGCAGAGTCGCCCCCTATCAGGAGGGACCTGTCCCCCACTGGCAGATTCCCCGAAAGCACTGTGCTTGGGGAAAATCCCATCAGTCACCTGGGTCAGACTTCAGCTCCACCCTTTGCTAGATTTGTGGCCAACCCCCTCCCCCCATGCACTTGTGGGTAAAATGGGAGTCATAATAATTAGTGATGCCGAGTGGTTGTCTTTTTGAAGGAAGATCATTGGCCTAAAGCATCCGCACACAGCAAGTGCTTTTTAAATCCAAATAAATCCGTTGCACCAGAACTGTGAGTGTCTTTGCATTTGGCGTTCCCTCTATCTGGAATGCTTTCCCCCCTGGGAATCTGTTTAGAAATCTACTTTGTTTTTCTTTATTAGAAAAGCTTCTCAGAACACCCAATGCACAGAGATAATGACCCCTCATCCCTACCTCTGCTTTATTCTTTGTAATAAACCTTACCACCACCTGGTACGTTATCTGCAGATTTGTCCAGTTATGGCCTGTGTCCCCACTCCAGGCTGGGAGTACCGCGACAGCAGGGGTCTTGAGGACTTTGCTTGCTGTGATATCCCCAGCAGCTAGGACATTGCCGGCACGTAGTAAGTGCTCAATAAACAGATGTCTCATGAATGAATAAGTTGCTTGGGCACTGAGGGTGAAAATGCAAAGGCTGGGCCTCACACAGGCCTCATCTCTGGAAACGTGACTCCCAGATCTGTTTTTAAGATCCACCCCCAGCCTCAGTCGGTTAAGTGTCTGACTTCTGTTCAGGACATGATCTCATGGTTTGCGAGTTCGAGCCCTGTGTTGGGCTCTGTGCTGGCAGCTCAGAGCCTGGAGCCTGCTTCGGATTGTGTCTGCCTCTCTCTCTGTCCATTCCCCACGTGCTCTCTATCTTACTCTCAAAATAAAGAAATAGAATGAACATTCACAGATCCCAGTGACAAGCCGGCCAGTGTTTAGTGGTGAGCGGGACTTGCGTGGGTTTGTTCAGTGCGGTTATCCTGCGTGGCCCCCTTGCTTGGACTCTACAAAGGAGAGAAAAACGAGGTATTCTTCTGCGCGTTTTATGCAGAGCTCTTCTCTTTCCTCCACTTGGCTCTCATTCCCTGACTGGCTCCTTCCTCTTGCTCACACTTGGTAACAGCACTACCTCTGATGTGTTTTACTTTCTTCTTCTTCTTCTTCTTCTTCCTTCCTTCCTTCCTTCCTTCCTTTTTTTTTTTTTTTAAGTTTTTATTTATTTATTTTGAGACAGAGAGGGAAAGCACTGTCAGAGCGGAGCTTGATTCGGGGCTCAAACTCATGAACCCTGAGACCATGACCTGAGCTGAAGTCAGATGCTTACCCGATTGAGCCACCCAGGCTTCCCTTGATATGTTTTACTTACTTACGTTGTCAGAACTGCTAAGACTCCAGGCCCCAAGGAATGTGGACCCAGGCTCAGTGGTCCACACTGCATTCACACGGGAGGCATGGAGCCCAGTGGTAGAGGGGATTGCCGTGGAGCCGAGCCGACCTGGGCTCCCTTTTGCCTCCCACGCCTCGCAGCTCGTTGCCTCTCCCTTCGTGTGTAAACTGAGTACAACTAAGAGAATGTTCCTCGTAGGTTGTCCTGAGGCCTGCATGAAATACAACAACTAAAAAGCTTAACTGAGTGTCTGCTCAGCAGAAACATGCAATGGAAGAGAGTGAGTCCTGTTTTCAAAACGTGGTGACACGAATTCCTTTTCTTTCATCTTCTGGAACAATCCAGCATGGAGGTCCTTTGGTTTCTGCGACGACTAACATGCATTGGGGTCTTCCTTGGGATAAGCATTGCGCTAGGTGCCGGGGGCGGGGGAGGGGTACATCTTAGAATTTTAATACAATGTACAATAAGGTTCTAATTCTATGGTAATAGGTTTTGAATGAAAGTTAAATCTTTCCATTTTTGGTGAACCGGGGAAGGGCCCATCTGAATGATAGCATATTTCAGAATAGTCTCATTACTTGACACATTATAGGAAACTCGGTAAATGCAGATTTGAATTAAATTGAACTTAATCTTCCTTAAATACATACTGTAGTTGGAACTAGGTTAACAAGTAGTATCTAATAAAGGGATCCTTGGTGAGAACCAGCTAGAATGACTATAATTAGCGATTGTTTATCATTGTCAGTTTAAATCCTTGGGTATTCCTAAAGTACTTAGAGGGACTTAAAAACTGTTTGCCTCTTAAGAGGCTTTAAAAACACTCTCTCTACAATCTTGTTGACACAGTTAATTAACAGAACAATAGATACAACCGCTTTCTTCTCAAGTTGTGCTGGGGTAAACCTCAGTCCCGGCACAATTACTCCCAACATTCCGGTGTGTGAAAGGGAGGTGAGTGGGTGTTGTATATGGTTCCTAATGAACTGAAAAAAAAAAAAAAAAACAACAACCCACAGTTACTCCAGGCATCCCTCACCCCCACCCTCCAACCCGGCTCTACCCGGTGATTTTTTTGTTCCAAATGTTTCAGAGTTCTCAATTTTTTCCACGGAACTGCTTTTATTTGTAATACCTCTGACATGGCGATCTCCATCCTGAAATGAATCATTAACTAGGGAGCTCTGATTTCTTTTTTTATTTTTTATTTTTTTGTGGCCACTGTTCCTGACAAGGAAGGCAGTTATGAGCGTCAGATCTGTGGATTGGGATTTCAAAATATAAACAAACCTCACAGGCTGAAAATATTAATTATCTGGGTGGAACCAGCTGTAAATGATGCAAAATCTGTACTTTTGTTTTCACACACCCGAAGGTGCGTTACAGATTCGTGCATCTTTGTTCACAGCAGTTTTTGTTGATAGAAGCTGAAGGGAGAGGAAAGAATGCGGGGAAGGGGGTTTTTAGTGGACTGTGGGGTGTCTGAAAGTGGGGCCCTGGAATCTTCTGGAAATCTCCAGGTCTGTGAGGAGGGCTGCGGGCTGCTCGCTTCTCTCCAGGCAGCATTTCATGCTTGTCTCCCTTCTGGACCTGAGTCACATGTGCTGGGAGTGTAGTCGGACTGCCAGACCCCTTTGCCACTTGGCTGCCAATATACTTGGAGCCTTTGCCAGCCCCCTGGGGAGACACTGAGCTTTGCCACAGCTGGGCTCTCTCCGTCAGCAGGGCGGTGGGAGGAAGGAGGCCCTTCGTACAGCTGGGGACAAACACTGGGTTCTAACTATATAAATATAACCCTTGTATAAAAACTTAAGAAAGAAAAAGGAAAGAAAAGAAAAATAGAAAAGATTGCTAGCAGATTACAAATGGGTTTGAATTGACTTTGACTTTCCCCTGCCCCACATGCATCCAATGGCCAGGAGGTACTAGAAGGAAAACACCTGGGCAGTGGTCCTCACGTGTGGTCCCTGGACTCACAGCATCAGCATCATCTAGATCTTGACAGTAGTGCACATCCTGGGGCCCCTCCCCGCACCTACGGCATCAGACGCTCCTAGGTGATGCAGATGCAGTAGACGCTTGCGAACCCCTGGCCTAAATGTTTTCTTTTCTTTCTTTCTTTTTTTTTTTAGTGTTTTTATTTATTTTTGAAAGAGGGAAAGCACGAGTGGGGGAGGGGCAGAGAGAGGGAGACAGGGATCCGAAGCGAGCTCGGGTGCAGGGCTAAAACTCACGAACTGCGAGATCATGATCTGAGCCAAAGTCGGACGCTCAACCATCTGAGCCACCCAGGCGCCCCTGCAAACCCCTGGTGTAGAAGAATATTAACATCTGGGTTTGGATATTCTTCTGTTACACTCGAGGGGTGGGATCTTCGTTTCAGAGTCTCAGCGTTCTCTCTGCAAGGCGGAGGTGATACCCACCATCCCTTTATTCAACAAACATGTGTTGCACACCTACTAAGCACAGACAGTGTGCTCAACCTGGGGACAAAATCAAGTGAAACCAGAAAGGACCTGCGTTCAGAGAGCTTAGAGCCTGGTGGGAGAAACACGTGTTGGATGAATCAGCACAAAATAAAAGTGTAAGGGCCGATTGCTGGAGGACCGAGTCATGGGCTCTGAGTTTGGAATGGGGGCACTTGACCTAGTATGGGGGTTTGGAAAGGCTTCCCTAAGACAGTGACCTTTGAAGTGTCAGTTGAAGGATGAGAAGGATGGGAAGGTGTTGGTGGAGGAGGGAGCTTGCTGGGTGAGCTGAGTGGTCCAAGCAGGAGTGTCCCTGGGTGGGTGGGGAGAGCGCCACCAATTAAGGAAGCAGTAGTTCCCAGGGAACCTGGGTGGCTCAGTCGGTTGAGCATCCAACTTCGGCTCAGGTCATGATCTCACAGCTGGGGTAGTGAGTTTGAGCCCCACATCAGGCTTGCTGCTGTCAGCACAGAGCCCGCTTCAGATCCTCCGTCTCCCTCTCTCTCTGCTCCTTCCCTGCTTGCACTCTCTCTCTCAAAAATAAATAAAACATTTAAAAAGGAAATAGTGGTTCCCAAATTTGTCTGCACCCTGGAATCACCTGGGGAGCCTCAAAAAATATCAATGTCTGGGCCAAACCCCTAGAGATTGTGACTTAGTTAAATTTTAAATATTGGGGTCATCCTAACGTGGGATAGTTTTGGGAACTACTGAACCGGAAGGAGGTGAGAGCACATGGAGCCCAGAAGGGGGAAGAGAGCTGGAGAGGGGTGCGGGGCGGCTGGCAGGCTGTGCAACAGGTGAAGCATCTAGTTTCTGTCCTAAGGGCAGGGGATGCAGGGCTCTAAGCAGAAGGAGGACCCAGGAAGATCTGTGCTTGGAAAAGATCACACACTCTGGCAGCTGGACAGAAAATGAACAGGTGGGGAGTAGTGATCCCTTGGAGGAGGGGGCGGAGATAAAGACGAATAGGAGATAATTGATCCATCTCAGCACAGAGCTCGAAGGAGGTGCAGAATTCACGATGGCCCTTGATCACTGACTTGCAGATGTGTCAAGACTGGCAGAGGACCAGGCTTGGGGGAAATCGTACATTTGCTTCTGGATGTGTTGAGTGCAGTGCAAGTGGCCGAAAAATGCAATAAATGTGGCTTAAACAAGTAAGGGGTTTGTGTGTCTTGTGTAACAAGAAGGATGAGGTAGCGGGTTGAGGGCTGGAATGGTGGCTCCAAGATGCGTTTAAACACTTAAACTCTTTGCACCTTTCTGCTCTGCCACATTTGTGCTTCTGTTCGTGGTGTTGGGTCAGAGGTGGTCACTCTACCTCTAGCTTCTTATCCCCACTGCAGGCAGGAAGAAGCAGGAAGGGGAGAGTGGGGATGTGTAGTGGAAATAGGAGTCTGTATTAAGGAAGTGTGGGCTTTCCCCTAGACCCTCTGCCTGTGTCTGGTTGGCTGTAACTGGGCTCATGGCCAACCCTACTGGAAAGGCAATGCAGGTAGCGCACTGCACCCCAGACAGAAATCAAGGTTCTGTTCATAAGGGATAAAGGGTGATGGATAGTGAGTAACTAGCCCACTAATATATACCTAAGATGCTTTTCCAGCTCAGACAAGATGTTAGATAGATAGTCGAATATAGGAATAGCTTTAGGGTCCATTCAGTGAAGAAAGGAAGTTTTATTTGTGTGACTCCTGCTGTTTCCTTAGTGAAGAGTGTTCAAGATACACAAGTCAGAAATCTTGCCGTAGTAACTAATCTCGAGAATCATATGATCCTTGAGCTTATAAATGTCTGGCTACCTGACATAACTTGAATCTTACAGTAAAGGGAGTCATCAAAATAAATGTCTGGGTGTCTACTAGGCTAAGCACTGCATTAAACTCCTGAGCACTGTGTGTGTGTGTGTGTGTGTGTGTGTGTGTGTGTAATCTGTACACACTCAGTACTGGGTATAGGTGGTTGACTATAAAAATGGCCCCCAATTTTCCCTGTCCTCACATGTCACCTGTTTATGATGTGATTTTGCTGATCCTTCAAGAAGAGGCGTCTCTTTCTCCAGCTCTTTTTATTTTTATTTTTGAGAGAGAGAGAGAGATAGGGAGAGAGATTGAGAATCTTAAGTAGGCTCTATGTTCAGTGCAGAGCCCAATGTGGAACTCGATCTCAGGATTGTGAGATCATGACGTGAGCTGAAATCAAGAGTCAGATGCTTAACGGGACTGAGGGGCAGGCACCCCTCTTTCTCCACCTCTTGAATCTGATCTGGGCCATGTGACATTAGCAAATGTGATGTAAAAAAAGGCTTATGAAACTTCTGTGTATTGAGGCTTACCCTCCCTTTGGAGAATCCTGGGTCAGACATGGGAATGAGTCCAGGCTAGCCTGCCAGGTGTTGAGTTTGCTCCTGTCGCCCTAGTTAATATCAATCCAACTCCAGACCCATACATTGAGGTCATCCTGGACCACTCAGCCCAGCCCAGAAAAACCACACACTTTACACCACAGAATCATGAGGAACAATAAATATTGTGTTAGCTGCTAAGTTGGGCTTTGGGGATGGCTTGTTTCACAGCAAGAGCTAGGTGATACATGAATATCTCATGAATATTTTCTTTTACTGCATTGGTACTGGAAGGCAGTATTTGGTATAAGCTATGCATATGGGTTTCAGGGGCTTAACTTTCTGGGTTTAAAATTGGGCTTACACATTTCGTAGCTGTGTGACTTGTTGGCTCTGTGTTCATTTTCCTCATCCGTTGGATGGAAAAATAAGAGTCATGACCTCTTAGGTTGCAGAGAAGATTAAGGGAGTCGATGGGTTGACAATGTTTTGCACTGGATTTGATGTATCTCAGATGTTGTTTATTGCTGTGCTAGTTGTTAGTAGTGGCCTTGGTGTTTACTGTTCAGTAGATACTCATGGTTTTATGACTTTTGTGAGACAGAGTTGGTTCTTAGGCAGACTCTGTTCTGTTCCTTTCACACATTTGCATCTTATGATGGGGAGATAGTGTTTAGTCATGGACATGAACACCAAAGGCAGCTGAGGGGGAGAGAAAAGTTAGAAAAGAGAAAGGAAGTCCTGAGCAGTAAAACCCATAGAATTTTTCCTACCTGCAGCTACCTAGGAGTCAAGGAAAGACAGAGTAATCTTAGACTCCATCATCAAATGGATGCAGAGACAAGGCCAAGCAGGTGAAGCATATTACTGAGGGTGCTGGGAACTCCAGGGCTAGTTCCCAGGTGCCCCTTCTCCCAACCTGGTGCGTGCCTTCACCTGCCCTTCTGCCCCTTGCTGGGTCATCCTCCCTCTATCAGGCCTCATGGACAGTGAATTGCAACTTACTTCCCTAAAATAGGGTCCGTAGACCCTAAGGCAGGCAAGGCTGGGCCGTGGGGTGGGGCTAAACAGTCATATACGGTCATTCTCCACATTTCCCTTCCCTTGTGAGAATGTGGCCTTCAAGCTAGAGACCCTCAAAGCCCTGTGGCCTCCCCTCTCCCTGAAATCTGCCTGTCCACCTAGTGAGGAATACAGTTCCCTAGCAACACCTCTTTGCTGTTTTTTCACTGGGGCCCTGGCTGGTTCCCCACTGCCCACACTATCTACAGGACAACTTGGTTTTACTCAAATGCCTCTCCATCTGGTGGGTGCTGCATGGTGTGGAAGAGGGCAGTGCAGGTGTGTCTGACCCAGTCTGACCCTGTGTATGGGGGCTGCCTGGGATGCCACCTACTGGCCACCCCTTTTGGGCTGACCCTGGAGTCCCATTGGGTCTGCCACGCCTCCTGATGGGCTGTTCATCGCTGGCCCTTTCCCATTGTCAGGGAGGACACTAAATCAAGTTGGCTGATTGCCAAGGAGATGTTGACCCTTGCAGACCCAAGAGAATAGGGCTGCTCTCTCTTCAAGTTGTCAGTCTTGTCTTTCCCTTGGAGCATGGAACTGACTCTACAAACAACACGTTGAGATGACAAACGATGCCAGAAGAGGAAATTGGGTGGGAGTAGGCTCATCAATGGCGTTTTTGCCTAGTGGGGGCTTCTAGTATTTTAGCTCTGAACAAATAAAGAGTTTGCTTTGGAAGCATCAAACCCTAAACAGGCCTCGAATATTCTAGAGGAATTTCTCTAGTCATAGTTAGTCTCTGCTGTCCCCAGATTCAGCCAGCTTAAGGCCCTGAGGAATTTGAAGCCGATGTGTCTGATAGATACATCCTGGGCTTGAGCCAAAGCAGAGCATGCCGGCAGCTCACTAGGACCCTGTCCTCATGAGTAGGTGGGTGTTGCCATGAACAGGTGGGTTCCTGAACCTGTTCTGGAGCCTGAGGCCAGCAACTGTGCCATGGTCTGGCCCTGCTCATGCGATGGTCAGCCTGTCTGAAGGGTAGGTCTTTGCCCCGGTTCCTATTTGTTCCATTGCATGGTCAGAGCACTGACAAGTAGTCTAAATCGGATTTGTCCCTGATCTGAGAGCTGGGACCTATTGCCTTTCCTACCATCTGATGGCTGGGCCTCTTCTTCAAGTCAGTTGGGCTTCCCAGACTGAAGGCACTACTGCCAACTGACCCCGGGAGCCAAAGATATACCCACAGTGCAGCCCTCACCAGTGTTCTCAGTCCTGACCACACGGGAGAGGCAGGTGGTGGATATTTAGAAAGATACAGGGACCTGATCTCTCCAAGACCATTTAAAACACACCCTTTGGGGATGGAAGTCAGTCTTCTGTATTTTTTTGAAAGTTCCTCTGTTGGTCTAAGATGCTTCCATGTTGGAGAACGACCGCCTTCCATCTGTGGTCCACGGTGTATTTACTTGAGGGCCATGCAGATGAAGTAAGAATATTTAGGGGAAGGCTTTTTAAAAAATGTGAAAAGAAAAATAAAGACAGTTTTGATTCCCGTGGGATCATTTCATTGGTGACCACGACTCCGTGTGCACCAGCCAAGCTCTGAAGACGCAGAGGTCAACAGAACAGCTATAGCTCTGGTGGTGTTGAGTCTGGCGGTGGGGACCTGGCCAGGAAAAATTCCCCAAATATATAATTAAAAGCTGTAATAAGAGGCAAGGATGGAAGACGTAAGGTGTTAAGAGAACAATTCTGCTCCAGAGGGCTGGGCAGTCATGGAGTGGGGCCAGGGGTCCTGGACAGGGAAAGATTCCTGGGGTGGGGTGGGGGATGTTGTGAGGGGCTCAGAGAGGAGAATGAGTGCGCCCAGGGGGAGAAAGGAGGGTAGAGTGTTCCAGGCAGAGGGAACGGTGTCTGGAAGCACCCGAGGGAAAAAGGATCAAGGTCTAGGACAAGACCCTGTCACGAGTGAGGAAAGAGGGACCAAGGTCTAGGACAAGACCCAGTGATGAGTCAGGGATGCAAAAAGGGAGAGTGCTTGGAGATGAGGCCCAAGAAGAAGCTGGGACTAAGTTCTCCAGGCCCTTTCTGACACTGCCTTGAAGTGTGGAAGGATTTTGGAGGATGTGCCAACTGGGAAGTTCACTGTGACGAGAGTAGGGAGAGTGGGTGTGTGGGGGCAGGAATGGATGTGGGGGAGGGGACCTGCTTGGAGAGGGGCACCTGGAATAGTCCAGGTGAGAGGGAGTGGTGTGTTAGGTCAAGGTGGGAGAAGGGATTTGAAAACTCTGCAGGGGGCCAAGTGGACTCAAGAATTGGGATTGGACCAGCATGTCATAGGGGCATCGGTCACAGCTCCCTGGGTGCAGAGTCCTGGACCGGATGGGTGCTGGCACCACTCGTGGAGGGAGGAAGCCCTGGGGAGGCAGCAGAGTTGAGGTGGAAAGGTAACCAAGGGCCTATGCCTCTTTCCAACACCTCCCCTCTTTGTAGGGACCGACATGCCTAACCACTCTTGTCATTTGTAAGAAATGCATGACATTGGCCATGGGCCAGCCCAGAGAGTCTGGGGGCCTGATCTGGAATGGAAGGGTAAGAGCTGACCACAGTGAGCACGGACTGGGGCCAGGCTCTCTTCTGCGTGGGGTGATAACATGAATTCGGTCACTCTTCCTGATGGCCCCGGGGAAGGTGTCATCTTACCCCCAGTTACACACCGGGAGACCCAGGCACACAGAAGCAGGATTTGGACCCACGCAGTCTGGCTCTGATGAGGTGTCCTTAACTTCCATGCGAGGCTGCTTCTAAGTCAGGACAGGTGGGGTTCCAGAGCCCAGTCTGTTGTGGAGGAGCTTTTGGGGTCCCAGGGAAGCACGAGAGATCTGTCTCACTGGGGAAAGCTGATGGACAGGAAAAACCGAGAGAGACACTTACTCACTTTTCCGATGACCTCATCCCAAATGGAAGGGCATCGTGCTCGGTACAGAAGGATCCTTTCTGTCAGACTCGGACGAGTTCACTGATAGAAGAATCCACATTCCCTACCCGATTCTCCCCGTGGTAGGCTTGGCCCTGTCATCCTGCCCTGCCCAGTAATTTAGAAGAATAGCAGTAATGATGAAAACCAAAGCCAGCTGGATCTGTTGGGAGAGTCCTAGGAGGCAAACTATAATTATCCAAATTAGACTCTGAGGGGGACTTGAGTTTTACAACCTGATGTTCCCTGTCACAGAAAGTAATGTTGCTAATGTCTCTTTTTGCTCAGGGTGTGGCTGGCAGCAAAGTGCCTCATGGCTACCTTCCAGGTGATTCCTAAAACTGCATTGTTTGCCAAAGCCTACTCAGGGAGTTCATTGTGTCTCGGTGACGTTGGGGAGAGCAGCTTCTAGAAACTTCTGAGCGTTCCCATGTTTCTGAGGGAGCTATTTAGGCTTTCTCCTCAATTATATTCCCACTTGGAAGCCAATGGTTCTTGCATATTCTGACACCTTAACTTAATTATTCCTTCAATGTTCCCACGAGGTGGCTTTTATTTATTTATTTATTTTGTCGCCGGACAGCACATTTCTACAAAGCGATTTCTTTTCTAATGGCTTTTTATGCCCCTTCTTAGGAGTTGCTGCTCCCTCAGGACCAGGAGAGACCCATGGGTAGCCGACCAGCTAGGTGTCTCCCTCTTTCTCACAAGCTCCACAGGGCTCACCGCGAATCAGCACCTCAGCGAAAGTACAGGAACCAACTGAAAACCTGAGCTGAACCTGGGTTTTGTAAAAGTGTGGCACGTTGGTGGTTAAATCTGGGCTTTGCCTTGGTGATTGTACAGCCGTGTGTGAGGTACATGTGTGTGAGGTACCTCTGGAAGGTCCGAGCTGTGGACTCCCACGCAGCACAAAACTCTGAGAAGCTTCAGCCTGGCTTTCATCTGTGCTAGGTTGTGTCCCTAAAAGTGATCCCAGCCCATGGGCCCCTTTTGCTCTAGAAAGTGCAATACCATCACATCATGAAACGTGCGTCTTCCCAACCCACTTTGCCAAACCATCTCCAATAATTCTCCACTCTCTCCATTTCTGTAGTTTCCCATTTTCTCCCTAGCCCCCTGGTCCTTCTTTTGTGTCTCCTTCTCGTGTCCGCAAAGCCTTTGTGTCATTCCATGTCTGTCATTCTGTTACAACTTCAGGTCCCTTTGGCTTAGCCGGAGCTGAGCTCAGTTTATACGGGAGTCTCTCTCCTCTAGGGCAGTAGTGTGAATAAAATCTGTCTTGTTGCCTTTAACATGTGTCCAGCACTGGTTTTTTTGGACCACGGCTCAGCTTCCCCACCTGCAAAATGGAGACATTAGTGTTGCTTCTTTTATTACGTACCGCTCTTTGATAACGATTATACTGACAGCAACACATCATGGGCCATTAGAATTGTCTCCCAAAGTGTTTGGTAAATGTGCGAATATCAGCGGTGTACTGTGTAGGGAAAAAAAAACCCCAACTACTCAAAAGCAAAAGCAGTAGTTAAAAGAATCTTCACATTAGCCTACAAAGAAGGAAGATGAGAGTATCTTAAAAGCGTGAACAACGTACACCGGACAGACTTGTAGATGGATGGGGGTGGGGGGGGTGCTTATGTAGCAGAACACAGGTAGAAAGGTTGGGATTAGGTTGTAAAGGAAGGACCTTGTACACGAGAGTGGCGTGCTTTGATTTCATCCTTAGCCGGCAGGAGGACTAAAGCCACAGGGGAAGCTTTGCTTGCCCGGACAGGATAGTTGCAGTGGGATAGTGGTGGCTGGGGTGTGGGAAGAGTCTAGTGGAAAGTAGAAACCACAAGGCAGAGAAGAGATGAATTTCATTCCATCAAAATGAATGCTCTCTGGTCAAGTCACCCTGGACAAAGCTAACAGATGTCAGAATGGGAGGAGATGTGTCTAGGCGATGCAAGAAAAGCCTCAAATCAACAGGAAAAAGATAGGAACTCTTAAAAAAACAGGAAAAGATTATGACAGCCAAGTTTTAGAAGAAGAATCCACCCACGTCAGCTAATAAACACACAAAGAGGCACTCAGCATCACTAGTAATCAGTTAGATGAAAAATCAAGCAACCATGAGAGATGTCCCTTTATATCTCTATCAGAAAGCTGGATAGGGGCGCCTGGGTGGCTCAGTCGGTTAAGCGTCTGACTTCAGCTCAGGTCACGATCTCATGGTTTGTGAGGTCGAGCCCCGCGTCAGGCTCTGTGCTGATATATACTACCAAAGGCCATATATCAAGCAGAATAAAATAGTTGCCTGTAAGCAGGGAGGAGGTGAACATGAGTGGGGAGTGGAGCTAGAAGGAAATACATCAGTAATGGGAGTGGAGGCTTCTATGGGCTGTGCCGATCACATTCCATGAGTGTGAGGATCTCAGCGCACCTGAGACTCACATGAACACAAAAGGCCGTGTTTTGGAGGCAAAGGATTACCTTTTGTTCATTCTGTGCTTTACTGGAGTCTGGCAGGAGGCCCACACATGCTAAATAGTGGAGACTTTTATTAATCATGCCCTATAATGTTTACAGTGTTTTCAGAGCTCTTGCGCATAGGACCATGGAGCCTTAGGACAACTACATAAAGTAGTTGGAGGGTGGAGCTATTTTTAGAAAATGAGCAGCCAGAGGTAAAGGGAATTGCCTTAGAGTCACACAGCTGGGAAGTGGCAACATCTGTGCATCTTGCCGTGTGTGCTGGGGTCTCGGGTCCCCAGGGAGGATCACTGCACCAAACGGGGAGATGTTTGTCTTCCCTGAGGAAATAGGAATGTAAAATGTCACTTGGCTGGGATTATTATTATTTTTTCATATGTACTTTTCTGTTTCCGCCGATTTCTTTTTATTTAGATTTTGTTGTTGTTGTCGAGGGAGAAATTTTTTTATTCCCTAGACATTCCTAAATCAATAGCTGTTAGCTCACCAACAGAGTGTAGTGAGCTTAATAGAACCAGTAGGAGATATTTTAAATTTAGAAGGGTCTTTTTTTTTTTTTTTTTTAATTTCAAAAATAAGTTCTGCTGCGGGGAAACCTTCCTTCATCCTTCCATCCAGCGATGATCATGTTTAAACGACCGAAATTCTCCTAGAGCTTTCCTTCCCCCCCTCCAAGAGCCCTCCCCCAACCCCCCAAATTGAAAGCTGAATTTCCTTTCTTCTTCAGGGAGGAAAAGAAGTGAAATCTGTAACTGGATTGCAGTCTTGGCGGTGGCAATTCTGACAAGGTGGGGTCTGATTTAGCCACGCGGGAGGGTAGGCCTCCGAGACTGGAGAGGCAGAAATTGTTGACTTGTCTTCACCAAGCGACTTTACATTTTTAGACGCAGCTGGGCCCTAGGACCGGAAGTTCAATTCCCTGGAGGGCCTGATCTTTCGGTATCTTGGACGTGTGTGAAGTCAGAACAGTTGGGGAGGCTGCGAGCTTGCTTGCAGAGAATCGCAGCCTTCAGTCTCGACACAATGTAGCTCAGCTTCTAAGAAGTGTTCCCATCAAAGAGAGATTTCCTGGTGGCTTCCGGATTGGGCTCGCTGTGGGATTGCTCGTGTGCAGTTAACGAGGTGCCATCATCTCTAGGCTGTGGGACCGCAGATTTGCTTAAGATCTCTGTTTTGACGATTTGAGGGCTGGTGACTTATGTAGTATTAGGGACATCTGTTGGTTTTGGAGTTTGCCTGCCAAGCATCCGCACCCTGTTTCTTTCTTTCTTTCTTTCTTTTTTTCTAGCATCCATACCCAATTTTTCTTTCAGTTTACTACCTGTAGTGGGTGGACGTGTGTTCCCCCGCCCCGCTCCCCTACCGCACTGTGTGTACTTGGAAGCTCAGAATGTGACTTGATGTAGAAGCAGCGTCTTTGCAGATATAATTAATTGAGATGATCAGGGTGGACCCTCCATTGTGTTAGTATGTGAGGGCCATGTGAAGACACAGAGAAACAAACAGAATCACCTGGAGGCAGAGATCGGAGTGACACAGCAAGGGAGCACCAAGAATGGCCGGAAATAGATTCTGGGAGAAAGGCATGGAACAGATTCTTTCTTGGAGCTTCCAGAAGCTCTGATACCTTGATTTTGGCCTTCTGGCCTCCAGAAGTGTGAACGAATAAATTTCTGGTGTCCTAACCACCCAGTCTGTGCTCCTCTGTTACAATAGATCCCAGGAAGCTAATACACCACTCTTCCCTCTGCCGAGGCTATCGGGTGGCCGAAATGCATCACTGGCTTCAGGATGGCCCGTCACACAGGGCTGAGCAGGTCACAGCAGTTCAGTTGGGGACAGGCACATCTTTCCATCTGGGTCAATAAGAATCAGCCCTGGGGCTTTTTCTAGATTGTTCAGAAAGAGGATTTCTTTTTCTGCCAGGTCTGTCAACCTGGAGCTGCCGGAGTTCTATCCAAGAATGAAGACCAGGGGCAGCTGGGGGGCTTAGTCGGTTAAGGGTCTGACTCTTGATTTCAGCTCAGGTCATGATCTCACGGTTTGTGAAATCAAGCCCCACATCAGGCTCTGTGCTGACAGCGTGGAGCCTGCTTGGGATTCTCTCTCTCTCTCTCTCTCTCTCTCTGTCCCTCCCCTGCTCACTCGTATGCATGCTTTCTCTCTCTCGAAATAAATAAACATTCATAAAGAAAATGAAGCCAATAAAAAGCAGCATAAACATAGAGACAAATTACAGACAATTATCACTTGAGTACCTAGATCCAGCTATGCCTGAGTTCCATTGGACTGTTTAGTTAAGGAAGTTTTAATACTTAGAAGGCCAGTTTGAACTGGGGTTCTTGACACTTATAACCAAGGGATCTTGGCTAATGAGTGTGATTTAGAGACAAGCCTTCATGATCACGATTTTTAAATGATTTTCCATAGAAGCTTCTGGTTGACTCTGTTGGTTTGTTGTTACAGTTTCTTTGGGAAGATCAGAAAAAAGGAAAATAACTCAGGAAAAAGAAAACATCTTTTGAGTGCCTCCTGCATGCTAAGCCCTGTGCTAAGAACTTTAAATCTTTTTTTTTAACTTCTTTTTTTTTTTTTAACTCCCTAGCAATAAAACTTACGAAAGGCTTGTTGCTTATAAGTTACAGGGACAGTTAGGTCTGTTTGATTCTAAAGCCCTCGCTGTCACATGGCCTCTTGGAAGTCAGAATAGCAGTAGCCCCAAAGCCTCATTGAACATCCTTGTGGGGTCTTGATCTTGCTTTACAGAAGGCACAATGTGGGGTTGAGCCCTGGGCCTTCTTATCACTCACTGGGGGGCTTAGGGGTCTCCCCCACCCCTGAAGGAGCTGCTGAAATTCACCCCATCTTGCAGATGAAGAAACAGAGGCTCAGAGTACAACACCTGTCTGTGTGCTATCAATCAGGACCGGTCAAGGGACGCACAGTAAAAGCGTGGATTGCGAGTAACGTCTTCTGCGAGTGTTCGCAAGATGAGCAAACATTTTCCATCCATTTTAGTTTGACAAACGAGCGATGTCTTGCAACACGAGTAGTGTGGGATGCGGAACGTCACGTGATCACAACAAGAGCTGATGGTTCTTGAAATTCGCTTTGGTATACGAGTGCTTCGGATTAAGAGCATTTTTCCCGAACGACTTATGCTCTCCAACCAGGGTTTTGCTGTATTGAAAATGAGATGGGCAGTGTCCTCACTATTCAAAGGTAGTTTGTGTGAGCTTGGTGTGCAGGGTTCTGTCTCCTCTGCCCTCCCTTGTAGCCATTATTCAGAGAACCAATGCCAGGGGAGCCCTGCAGGTGTGGCCACAGAAGGGCCAGGCTCTCCCATACCAGCTGGTCTCTATTATGGAGGAGAAAAAAGACTCATCCCAGTGCCCAAGGTTAGTCTGCTGAGCAGCCAACACAGCCTGGGCAGAGAAGTGGCGAGCCCTTGGCCCCTCTCCATGTGGACGGGACAGTGGAGGCTCCTGCGACTGAGTGGGCCATTCGGAAGGGCCACAGGACGCCCCTTTCTCTGCCACTGCGGGCTCGTCCCGGCCCACCTCGGCCTGGGTCCTCGCCACCTGCGCCCAGCTGGAGGGCCAGCTGCTTTGTTGAGCAGGGATTATGCCTGGTTAGCTTCCTGCAAGAGCTCTGGGGACTCCTTGCTAAGCTGTCCTGGGAACAAAGGGCCTGCAGAAGGTCCCCAGGAGGGAGGGAGGGAGAAAAGTGAGAGCCACATCTGTCACAAGGAACGTGGGAATAGCTCTTTGCCAGGAGAGATGGGGGAAGTGCTCTGCCCCAGACTGGCTTTGGTAGTCCATGATTGAAACACTTTTCTTGACCAGTGGGTCACTAGCTGCTGTTTACCGAAGCCTGCTGTGCGTGGGGCTCTGTCCTCCAGGTCGGCCCACGGGCAGCATGGCCACCTGAAGAGGCACAGGTTATTGTCTACCCCGGAGCAAGTGGGGGAGCCCAGGTTAGAGCAGTGAAGGGACTGTCACACAGGCTGGGGTTCACATGCTGGACATCTGGCCCCAGACTCCTGCTTCTGTTCATAGACATTCTCTGATGTTTGAGCAGCTAAGCAAAAGGAGACGTTCCCTGGATATTGACCTTTCTGTGCATGATGGGGAAGGTCAAATCAATTTATTAAAGAAATCTGTGATCTATCTCTTTTTTTTAATAATAGTTATTTATTTTCGAGAGAGAGAGAGAGTGCGAGAAGGGGGGAGGGGCAGAGAGAGAGGGAGACACAGAATCCGAAGCAGGCTCCAGACTCTGAGCTATCAGCACAGAGTCCTACGTGGGGCTCCAAGTCATGAACTACGAGATCGTGACCTGAGCTGAAGTCGGATGCTTAACTGACTGAGCAACCCAGGCGCTCCTGTGATCTATTTCGATTAAGCTTCCAAGGAAAGCTGCTGCTAGTCACGGGACCATTCTTTGAAAAGTGAGGGGCCAGCCTGTGGCCCTGGAAAAGTCATTTACCTCTCTGGACCTTTGTTTCCCTGCTTGTCAGATGGGGTGACAATAATACCCCAGGGGAGGGACCATGTCGCAGCCATCATAAATTAGCAGTGGTGCTATCGTGCCCTAAAGCTCTGCTTCTCACCCCTGGCTGCATCCTGGGGTCCCCCGGGGAACTTCAGAAACCGAGGTTGGGATTCCTTCTCTGGAAGACACGCTGATGTAACCGTTCGAGGCGGTCTGATCATGGAGATCATTGAAGCTCCTCAGGGATGTCTATGCGCGGTTGAGGACCAGTATCGTGAAGGCATGGCAAAGATCCCCCATCATTTTGGAGGGTCAGTTCTCCCAGGCTCCTGTGCTGCTTGAAAGCTCCTTGTGACTGTTGCCAAGAGAATTGTGGACGTTGAGTGTCCAGGTGCTTCTATGGCACCTCTGTACTGTCACACTGTAAATTCTTAGGTCTTAGCCCCAGCCTTTTGGGACCAGAAGCATTTAAATAAGATTTCCAGGTGACTCATATGTGCACTGATGTTGGAAAAGCACTGTTCTAAGTCATCTTCCTAAGGAATTAATGTAAATATTGGGTCCACCATATTGTAGGACTCTACGGGTGTCCTACCTTAGGTTAAGGCTGGCAAGCTCCTATAGATCCTTCAAAACCTTGCTCAATATCTATCCCCCTCTTGGCCATGCCTCTCCTGATCCTCCCAGGCATTTCATCCTCTTCTCTGTGCTACTTCATCAGATACAAACTTCTAATATTGCACTTATCACATTGCCATACAGACATCTGCTTACAGGCGAGTCTCCTTAATGGCAAAGTTGCATTGTCACCATCTTGGACCGCCAGCACACGATTCTCTGCTGGCACAATTAGGTCCTCAGGAAGGTTTGCTGAAGTGAATTGAGAAGTTGGAAAAAAAACAAGCTTCATCTTTGCTTCTCTCGTGGCCACATAGGAGAAGCATAGGGAGAGTGTAGGCGTGCTTTATTTTTTCCCGAAGCATATAAGCTTGGTCCCAGCTTAGCTGAATATTTGTTCATTTGCTGAGAGGGACATTCCTTTTTACCAATGCTGGCTTCAAAGTATTTCCAAGGGACAGCAGCCAATTCTCCCCACCTGCTTCCTGTGATCTGGGGACTTCTCTCGCAGTCATCACGTGGAATGGATGCGTGTTCTCCTTCCCCTTGTTCCCTGCAAGGAACAGGTGGGTACTCTGGGCTGCTCACCCCAGCGTGAAAGCCATCTTGGGGTGTACCCAATTCTAATGCAGGTGAAAAGCAGTTTCAAGTTGTCATGGAAAATTTGAGGCAAGAATGAAAAATGTTAGGTGTTTCTTTTGACCCTCAAAAATATGTTTTTTCTTTTTTTCCTCGCTTGCTGTTCTTTTCTGTCCTCTGTGAGGGTTGTGCCAGATAGCATGTCTAGCATTGACTAGTATCGTGGCCATATCTACAGGTGTTTAGAGGCTACATCTTCCCCTCAGGCTTTTGGACCAGAGAAGACCTGCTAAGAGTTGAGGTTGAAGAGGAGACGGTGCTCTGGAGTAGAGAACATTGTTGTTTTTATGGAAACAGTTCATTTTTCTTTTTTTATCATAAGTTTTTATTCATTAACTATTATGGATTTCTTTGTTTATTAAACAACTGTTATGTACCTGCTTGATAGGTCAGTTAGAAAGGACTCTACACTGGGAGGGATGCCTCACTGGAGGCTTTAGACATGACTATAAGTTCACCAGTGGAAGAGTGGAAGGAAAGAGTTTCTGGCAGGGAGAACAGTTTTGCGTGGGCTCAGAGGCATGAAAGCATATGGCTGTTGTATCAGACATAGATTTAGCTGTCTAAAAGAGAAAACCAAGTAATGGGTTTTCCTTCTCAGAAGGAAGTCCCCAAACAGGCAATTTAGGGGTAGTTTGGAGGAAGATTCTCAATCTCTGCTTGGCCACATGCTTGGCATGTGACTTCTATCCTCAGGGCCACAGGATGGCTGCTGGAGCTCCAGCCAGGATGTCTGTGTTCCAAGAGGAGAGAAGAGAGAAGGGCAAGGGACAAAAAGTTATTCCTTTCATCTGAATCAGCCCCTGAGAGAGAGACTTTTTGGTCTCTGCCTAGATTCAAGGGAATCAGTAAAAATATAATCTTTTAGCTGAGCACATTGCAGCCTTGAATAAATCCCAAGGTCTGTTATTCAGGAAGAAGAGGAGAATGGATACTGGGTAGGCTGCCATGGTATGCTTGGAGGAACGTCAAGTTCTCGGTTCTTGGTGTTGCCGGAGCCTAAGGGGCTGAGGGCGTGTGGCGGGAGGAACATGGCGCTGGCTTGCAGGGCAGCAGTAGCGCAGGATGAGGGAAGCCACTGGGAGATCGTTGTGCATGAAGTGGAAAGAGAAAGTTCAGGGATGTGGCGGCAGTTGGTCTGAGTCTTAAATGTGAACTTGCCTGGCAGAGTCCATGGCACTGGAGTGTCCCAGTGTCCTCCCTCCCTCCAAGTGCGAGGGAGGGTGCTCCCTTCTTCCTTCTCCTTTCCCCTCTCTCCTGGCAGGGTCTGCAGGATTTGGGTAAGTCAGAAGGAGAAGAGAGGAAGAGTTTGTAGTAAGAGATGGAGAGGAGCCTGAGGGCATGCCAGCAATGCTCTTGAAGGAGTTTCCATGGATGAAAAAGCCTGGGATCCAGGCTAGAGATACTCACTTAGAAGTGGTAGGGAACGGAGAGACATCACTGGTTCTGGGCAGTGGAGTAACACAGTAAACGCAGATTTAAGGAAGGTAAGTCTGTTGGGAATGGTGCCTTCTCCAAATTGCAGTTTAATTTCATACTCTTGGCGCAGAGGGAAGAACCCACCATATAAAAGCTGCTAGTGCATCTTTAGGGAGTGATACTGCTGACGACTTTGTGCCTAGCATCTCCCATTGCCTCTGCATGAAATCCCAGAAGGGTCCTTTCTTGATGTAGAACTGGGAAAGAACAGCTTTCCTCGAGAAATTTGTGGCTTTCTTCTCCATTAATGAAAATTACCCAGCACATCTGACTCCGTTCATATCATGGCTTCCAGAAAAGATTGAGGCAAATGGCTGGATTGCTCGTGTTGCTCTGTTCTTCAGTTCTCATTTTCTATTTCCACTAATGTTTCAAATGCTTCATTGGATATCTTTGTACATGTGAAACCTGGCAGGAAACACAG
Source organism: Cryptoprocta ferox (assembly GCA_028646485.1). Taxonomy (NCBI): domain Eukaryota; kingdom Metazoa; phylum Chordata; class Mammalia; order Carnivora; family Eupleridae; genus Cryptoprocta; species Cryptoprocta ferox. The sequence goes on along the minus strand of CM053560.1, from coordinate 126,053,950 downwards.
GTACTTTAAACAGGCGAGAAGAGAAAGGTGTGGTGTAGCTGCGCTGAGGTGTGCCAGGGTGGGGACCCAGTGAATGTCGTGGTCCAGGTGGGAGGCCGTGTGATCACGCCAGGGGGAAAGTTTGGGTGAATCCAAGAGAAGTTGCAGAGACCCCATGGCACGACTCCTGAATGCATCAGTTTCGTAAGGATGATGGCGGCAGGTGGCTAGACACTTCTAGAAGTGCAGCTATTGATTCAGCACGAGGATGGAAGCTTTAGGCACCATACGAGGCTATTTTTTAAAGTCTTTTGATTTACCACTGGTCTTTTCTCTCTATAGCTACACTCTTCAAGAAACGACTGCCTTACATTGATTCTAAATAAATCAAAAAATGCTTTGCTGGACAGTTATTGGTCACTGCATCATCTTTTGGGGAACATATTTAACCAGGGCTCTTGATGGGGGCAATGACATAAATAATGGGGATTTTGATTCTATTTAAGTGCCTCCATCATGGTGATGGATGCATGTAAAAAGAGCATTTTGGTCGAGTCTAAGTTTCATGACCCCAGGACCAAATGGCCCCACGCCTACCCACAATGTGTCTGATGGACTCCCATTGGCCAACTCCAGTCCCCTTCTCCTGCTTGACTCCATCCCCTTCCAACCCACTCACTACCGAACCATCTAGCCAGGTAAGCAGTCACTTCAATGTACCTCCATTCAGGTCCAGTGTTCAATGCTAAGAATTACAGAAAAATCTAGTTTTCGGTATTCCAGAGGACAGATATTTGGTTTCTTCTAGTTCTGGGTCATGTATTTTTCCTTCTTATTCTGGCCATTTATCCATTCTTTCACTCCTTCATACAATCATTCATGTCTGATACATTTATTCAACACGACAGCACATTACGGAGCGTCTGTTATTGGCCACACTCTGTGCTCATGTCGGAGAGAAGAAAAGAGACATAACCTCTGTCCTCATGAAGTTCACATTCTAATCTAGCATTTTTCTATTATCCTTTTTGAGTAAAAATTATTTCCTGGGATGGTGTATGCATCACAGGACATTTAGCATCTTACCCTATAAATTCCAACAGCATGCCCTCTTCCCATTTGACAACAAAAAAATGCACCCATACATTTCTGATCTTAGCCAAGAGCCCGTTGTTCCCATAAAGTGCGGTGGATCCTGTGATTGGCTCCTCGAATTTTCCTTCCTGAATTATTGGGACCTAAAAGCTGCAAATTAAGTTTCCCTTGCATACAGGGTGAATTCATCTCTAAGGCCTATTGTAATAAAATGCCACATGCTGGTTGACTTATTCAATGGGAATTTGTTTTCTCACAGTTCTGGAGGCTGAAAGAACAAGGTCTAGGAGTCGGCAGGTTTGTTTTCTCCTCCGGCCTCTCTCCTTGGCCCTGCAGGTGGTCATTTTCTTGCCATGTCCTCACGTGGGCTTTTCTCTGCACAGGTCCCTGGTGTCTTTTCTTCCTGTAAGGACATGGGTCATATTGCATTAGGGTCCTACCCTTGTGACCTCATTGAATATTAATTACTACTTTATTTTTTATTTTTGAAAATCTTTATTTATTTTTGAGAGAGACAGACACAGAGTCTGAGCTGGGGAGGAACCGAGAGAGAGAGGGAGACACAGAATCGGAAGCAGGCTCCAGTCTCTGAGCCATCAGCACAGAGCCCGATGTGGGGCTCGAACTCATGAACTGTGAGTTCATGGCCTGAGCGGAAGTCAGACGCTTAACTGACTGAGCCACTCAGGTTCTCCTTAATTACTACTTTAAAGGCTCTATCTTCAAATGCAGTCACGTTGGGGGTTAAGGCTTCAGCCTATGAATTTGGGGGAAATGCAGGTTAGTCCATAACCCAGAGGGAAGCATGTGACCTAGCTTTGCCTGGGAGATGCGTCTGCTTGAGATCCAGATGGTGGAGGGAGCGAGGTGTGGGGTGAGCTTCTGCAGATGTTCTGTGGGGTGTGGTGGTGGAGGTATCTGTTCCAGGGCCACCATGAGTTTTTAGCCTCCCGCTAGCATTGCATGTGTTGAGTGGGGGATGGTAGCAACACTGGAGTTCCTTTAGAATAGACCCAGGGTGCAGCTGGGTGTTTCTCTGGGCTCTGTCATTCCTGCTCTGCTACATTCAGTGTCACCTCAATCATCCTCCTATCCTTCCTTCTGAAGATTCCATGCACTTATAGAAATTGACTTTTTGCTTTAAGCTAGCTAGAGTGGATTCTATTGTCTGCAAATAAGAACTCTAATACAAGGAGAAGATCCCCCAAATTGACCAAATAATAATGTAGTGAGCTCTGGGTAAAGTTCTGTCCAGGATTTTATGGGCACTTAGAAAAAACGATACCTGTTATCCTTAGCATTCATCTCATCATTTTGGCCCTGCCTCCTACCCCTTGGATGTTGCTGCCTCTTCCATTAAGAAGTTTCTTGCTAGAGGGCGCCTGGGTGGCTCAGCCGGGTAAGCATCTGACTCTTGGTTTTGGCTCTGGTCATGATCTCACGGTTCATGAGTTTGAGCCCTGCATTGGGCTCTCTGCTGTTAGCACGGAGCCTGCTTGGGATTCTCTCTCCCTCTTTCTCTCTCTCTCTCTCTCTCTCAAAATAAATAAATAAACTTAAAAAAAATAAAACAAGTTTCTTCCTAGATTTATCTGGTCATCCATCCATTCATCCAAAAACGATTCTCCAATTTAGTAACCTAGTAACTAGTAACTTATCAGCTAATCACCTAGGAAGTCCATTTATTTATACATGAGAAGCTGTTCCCATAGTTGTGAACTGAGACTTAGGATAATAGATGTTGAACCTGAGCTCTACATCTCTCCAGTTGTCCCACCATTAGCTGGTCACTTTTGCTCCAAGGCTCACACTTTCCTCAATGGTAACGTAAGAATCAAGCAATCCCATAGGCCCTTCTCAGCATCGCCATGCTGCACGAGATAGCGGTTACTGGTGGGAGCCAAAGCACATGTATCTGCAGGTAGGAATGAGTGGCAACTTGCTGGGCCCTGTGGTAGGGACGGACATCAACTCGCCATCTTAAAAACACAAGTGTCTGGAGGCTGCCCTGGTCATGGTGAAGGAAAGTGGTGAAAAGGGAAACCACAACTCCAAAGGCTTTTCCAGAGTGTGCTCTTCAGTGCACTAACCCCAGTGACCCCACTAACCATCCTTCAAATAGAGTTCCACCATAAGCCAACTTTGGGAAATGCTACGAACGCTATTGCCAGCCCAGACGTTGATAGTGAGCATGGGTAGGTTGAGGCCCAAAGGAGGCTTGCTGTGAGGAACCCCATATATCAATCCTTTTCCAAATATATTGCACCATGGGACCCTTTGTTTTTCACATAGCATCAACCAGCATCCCAGGCAACACCACTTTCGGGGCAACAGTGAACTAAGGTGATCTTGATGTCTTCTAGAACAAGCATAGACCTTGAGAAGGTCTCTTTGGGATGGTGAGTCCTGTCTGTGGCTTCTCTTGCTTCTGACTAAACCATGGGCCTCTCTGTGTTCTCAGCAGCAGGAAGCAATGTCAGAGTCCCACACGTGTGGGGGCCACATGGACATGGTGCTGATATCAGTGGTGAGTCATGAGGCCCACATTTGGGGCATGCCTGTTAGACATGAGTCATGGCCATATGGAAACCTTATTCACATCTACCTTCCTTTGGTCCCTAATCCTTTGTAATGCCCTGGTTTCATGATGTAACTTCGAGGGAATTAAGCTTGGACAGCAAAATGATGTAATTAATTTAACTCAGCCTCAATTAAAGTCTTCCGCTAGCATGACATCTGACCGTGTCAGTTTCACAGGGTGATGGTGGCAGGTGGCTAGACATGTCCAGACATGTGTGTGCGCCAACTGGGGAGGAAGTTTGCCACATGGGTTTCATTCTGGGTTTTACTCCAGTTCCTGGTGTTGAACATCTAGGGCTTCCCTGAGGATACGCTTTTCCAACAATTCTTGGCCCAGCTACAAACTCAGGACTGGTTTGGAGATTTTAGGCACTGGGGTTAGGCTGTTTTCTGAAGTCTTTTGAATCTCACAACTGGTCTTTTCTGCCCATAGCTACTATCTTCAGAAAGAATTGCCTTTTATTAATTCAATAGTAATAATAATAGAAAAAACTGGTTTCAATGGGCAGTTACTGATCACTGTGTCACGTTTCAGGGAACATGTTAATCTATGAAGAGGGTTCAGTGGGGGCAATGCTTTGATCCAAGAGTGGTATAAATAGTAGAGATTTTGCTTCTATCATGGGGACATAACAACAAACTTGTTGGTAAAAATAAGCTATTTCTATGACTTTTGGGGCCTCCAGGTCCAGACATTTTCTTGTGTCTTTTTCCCACAAATTTACAATTAAAGAAGCTTCTAGAATAGGTGAACATCTCCTCAGCCTGGAACATACCTGAGCCAGCTGTCCCTGTTCTCTGTCCAGCTGGTTTCCCTGGACACCTCCTTCCAATCCTTCAGCCACCCTGCTTCCTATTGCTCCTGACGCCATCTGTAGTTGGGGAGGTTGACAGCTCTGGCCTGGCGGGAGCCAACGCTGCCCAGACTTGAGCTGGGGAAGTGTGCTGTAGGCCCTGCTTGGCCCCCACTGCCTCTGGGGAGTTGAAATGGCTAAAGCAGAATCAACTTTTAGCCATGGGTTAAAGTGAGGGCCCCTGGGAGCAGCTTCACCTTCTCTCCTGGCTGACTGAGGACACTCTCCAGGTTGGGCCAGAGGGCTCAGCTGGGTGTTCTGACCCATTCTTCCTTGGACATTGTAGCTTCATATTCTCACCTTTCAGCGTTAGTCACTGGAGGCTGTTCATTCCTTCTTCCTTCTTCCATAACTGGCCCCATCCATTTTTGAGCCCCCTGGCAAGCTAAGAGAGTAGTTAATGAGAATCGCTAACCTATATTGGGCCAGGTTGGGCCAGGCCCAAACTATCTGATGTTGTCTCCTTATTTCAACAATCTGAGGAGGGATTGTTATCATCTCCAGTGTAAACATGAGGCAGGTGAAGCTTCAAGAGGATGCATACCTTAACCACAGTCCCCCTGATGATCAGCAGTGGAGTGGAGGCTCGCTCACTCGATGGACCACTCACAGAACACCTACCCCAGCCAAGGCATGGAATGAGCTTCAGGGATAGAGTCTGAATACGAACAGACACGGAACTTCCATGGAAGAACAAGACAAATGAATCAAGGATGAAAGAAAGCAAGATGAGCACTGGGTTGGGGAGCCTAGCAGAGCAGCTCAGGGCCACGAGGGTGAGTGGTCTTAGCCAGACTCTGATTTAAGGAAGACTCTTAGAGGTAGAGATATGCACCAAAGGCCTGTAGGATGAGAGGTAGCAAGGAAGGCAAAGGAGGGCAGAGGGAATCACATGTGCATAGAAAAAAAAGGCAGAGAACGAGATAGCATATTCAGGAAAGCAATGTGCCTCGTGCAGAGTAAATGCTGGCTAATCTTTGTGCACCGAATGAAAGGATGCCTGGCCAGGCCTCTGACCCACATCCAGCTCCAGTGGGGCAGGGTCCTTGCCGGGCATCAAGTAGGGGAAGGCACACGCAGATCTGGAGTTTGGAAAAGTCACTCTGGCATAATGGAAAATGGGTGGGCATGAACAGGAAGGTAGCACAGCCCAGTTAAATCTTCCCTTGCTGGGCAGAAAGACTGTTTTTTGAGAGTCCTGTTCACTAGAGTTCTAAAGTTGGAAGGAATTCAGAGATCTGTTATGAAAAAGCCAGGGAGAAAATGTGAGGACACCAAAAGTGATTTTCCAATTTTGGGATGAAAATACCATGGTGAAGATGTAGAGAAAAGGAAACCATGTGCACTGTTGGCTAGCATGTAAATTGGCGCAGTCATTATGGAAAACAGTAAGGAGGCTCCTCCAAAAAATTAAAAATAGAAGTATCATATGATCTAGCCAATCTACTTCTGGGTATTTATATGAAGAAAGTGAAAACATTAACTCAAAAAGATATCTGCACCCCTATGTTCATTGCAGCATTATTGACAATAGTCAAGACATGGAAATAGCCCGAGTGTCCACCAATGGATGAATGGAAGAAGAAAATGTGATATATATACAGTAACACCTTCAATTGTGGGTAACTTGTTCTGCGAATGTTCTCAGTGTTCTGCAAGGCAAGCATTTCTAATAAATTTTAACTTGATAAACAAGCAACTTCTTGCCGTATGAATAATACCTGACACCAAATGTCACATGATCACAACTGAGCCAATGGTTCTTGAAATTTGCTTTGACATACAAGTCTTTTGGATTACAAGCATGTTTCCAGAACGAATTACGCTCACAAACCAAGGTTTTACTATCGATATAATGGAATATTATTTAGCCATAAAAGAAGGAAATCTTGCCATTTGTGACAACATAGATAGACTTTGAGGTATTATGCTGAGTGAGATAAGTCAGACATAAAAAGACAAATGTCATATGATTTTACCTATGTACATACCTATGTATGGAATCTAAAACACACAAAACAAAACACAGCCCACATATATAGAAAACAGATCGTTGGTTGCCAGAGATGGGGTAGGGGAGTGGGTGAAATGGGTAATGGGGTTCAAAAGGTCCAGTTACAAGTCATGGGTTATAATGTGCAGCATGGCAGCTATGATTAGTAACACTGTATTGTATATTTGAAGGTTGCTGAGAGAATAGATCTTAAGAGTTCTCATCACAAGAAAACAATTTTATGACCATGTGTGGTGACCAATGTTAGCCAGATTTATTGTGGCGATCATTATACAATATATACAAATATTGAATCATTGTGTTGTATACCTGAAAGCAGTTAATGTTGTGTGTTAATTATATCTCAAAAAGTGTCAATAGGCAGAAGAAACAGAAATGCTGCCACGTCTTCAGTAAAGAGGGGTGATTAGTTTTGGGGTGCCCATTGGGCTGACGAAAAAATCCTGAGATACAATTGGAGTTTTCCAAACAACAGGTTTCTGATATGTCATCGTTATCATATGGGTTTGGATTCAAGAGTTTACCACACTGGAAAATTTTGCAGATTGTGGACAAAGTCGACTTTTCAGTAATATTCAGGAGGAGTAGAGCCTAGGAGTCACTGAGAGTCTTCAGGTGACAGGTGACAGGCATTGACTTTTACACTGCGAGTTCCAACCTGGATTGGAATTAAGCATGGGCTTTGGAGTCAGATCAACCAGAGTCTCCACGGTCCTGCTTGCTAATCACCTGGCATAGGCAAGGCCCTCAGCTCCTCTGAGTTCATTTCTTATCTATTAAGTGGAGATAAAATTAGTATCTATTTCATAGGTGGTCATATTAGAAAGAAATTAAATAATGCTCATAGAGTTTATGGTCCATTATATTAGTCAGGAAACTCCAGAGAAGCAGAACTAATAGGAGATAGTTAGATAATGAGATAGTTGATAGATAGATGACAGATAGATAGATAGAGGAGATTTATTATGGGAGGATTGGCTTACTCAGTTAGGGAGACTGAGAAGTCCCATGATCTGGTGTCTGAAAGTTGGAGAATGAAAACAACCAGTGATGTGATTCAGTCCACAGTCTGAAGACCACTGGTGAAAGTTCTAGCATAGTTCTGTGCTCGTGCACATGGATGCACTTCCTCTCTCAAATTAAAAAAAAAAAAAGATATTTGGTTAATATACACGTATACATTCACAGATAAATTCATCATCAAATAAGGAGGAAATGCCCATGACAATTACAGTTGCAGTAGCTGGCCATGTGGTCATGGCTGGTATTTATAGCTACCTTCTTCCTCCCCATTCCATATTCCCTTTGCCCTCAGCAAGCAACTCAGAGGTAGTGGTTCTTTACCTAGTGGGGTGACCCAAACCTTCATTCCTGGGCCTGGATTGGGTTGTATGGTCTTCCAATGACCTTAGTCATGCCCTGAGGGATCTCCTGTATTCCATACTCTTCATCACCTCCATTATGGAGTAGCAGTCCAATTTCCCCTTGGTGGTCACAATCGATCATGCCAGCCAACATGCAACTCCCTGCTTGGCCTGTTGATTCAGAGGTGTGATGGGTGCAAAGTGGCTGGGTGGCAGTCTTACCTTCCAGTTCAATGGGATCCATGTTGTATCTCCTGGTGGAAGCATTCCTTCTTCTAGAAACAAGACTTCTATGCCAGCACGGCATAAAGTTGTGAGAACATGAAGCAAACATTTTGCTAGTGGGTTACTAGGGGTAATAGTGATTGGTGCCACTCTTATTTCCTTTCCAACTTCTCTGAGATTTTTCTCATCTATAAAATGGAGATAAAATCAGTACCCACCTCAGAGATGGTGGTAGGAGGAAGAAACTGAGTAACTCTCCTAGAGTCTCTGGCCCATAGAAAGTACCAAATGCATGTAAACTCTTAATATAGTCATGTCAATGGAAAGTGGCCTCAGAGGCGTTGAGGGCTTGGTCCCAGTTTTGGGTTAAGAGGTGGAGGAAACTGGATGAGTCAAGAACAAAAGGAAAGTGCTTGGGGGACAGTGTTCGATGGGGGACAGTGCTTGATGGGGACAGTGTTTGATGGCTGTGGTGGGCAGCCAGGCTTGGTGACCCAACTTCTTCCCACCATTCTTGTCTATCTCTTATTAATTTCATTGTTCACTTATTATTGATAACTGACCTATTTATAAAAAAAATTTAAGAATTGGAGGTGTCTAATAGTTATGGGGAGAAAGACAATAAAATGATAAAGAAACAAAGATACAAGACCAAGAACAAAATGGTAGTAAGGATAACTATAAAAATTCTTTTTTTTAGTATATTTATTTATTTTGAGAGGGAGAGAGAGAGAGAGAGAGAGAGAGAGAGAGAGAGAGAGAGAGAGAGAGAGAAAGAGAATTCCAAGCAAACTCCATGCTGTCAGCTCAGAGCCTGATGTGGGGCTCGATCTCATGAACCATGAAATCATGACCTGAGCCAAAATCAAGACCTGGATGCTCAACTGACTGAGCCACCCAGGTGCCCACTATCAAAATTCTTAACTAAGCAATTAGCTTTGAACTCTCAGAAGCTAAGACAAAAGGAGTACATAACAGTTTACCTCTGGTTGGGGATAGTTGTGGTATTTTAGGCCACCGAACATTGGAACCCATTTTTGTTTGTTTGTCTGGGGAATTCTCTACCTCACAGGACAGGGAGGAACCATAGAAGCTGAAATGGCTCATATTCTTTTCTCTGCTTCCTTTGCATGCAGGGAGCACAACACCATCAGACTCACCTGCCCTAGAGGGTGAACTGGGACTGGGGATGGCCCAGGAGCAACGCTCTCTGGCATATGGCTGTGATAAGATCAGGCTTTGTACCTGAAGTTATGGGGGTGCTAGGGGCAGTGATGGGTCAGCGGTTCTGGTAGGGTTGGTGCCAGCAGATAGCCTGCTCTGGCTGTGATAGAGTGTCCCACCCTTCTGCATCAGGACTGAGGGTGTTGATCCATACACTCAATAGAGCTTTTTTCCTCCAACTTTTAATTTCGAAAAATTTCAAATCTATAGTGAAATTGAAAGAATAGAGTAGACATCCATATATTTTTATTCAGGTTCCCATTGCCACATTTCCACATTAAATTTTAATGTTTCCATATTCATGGACACATACCTCTGTCCACACACACAAACACATGTGTTGAACCACTTGAAACTAAGTCGCCCACGTCATGACCCTTCCCCTCTAAATACTTTGGCATTGGGGCAGCTGACTCAGTTGGCTGAGTGTCTGACCCTTTGATTTCCACTCAGGTCATGATCCTAGGGTTGTGGGATCAAGCCCCATGTTGGGTTCCACGCTGGGCGTAGATCCTGCTTAAGATTCTCTCTCTCTCCCTCTGCCCCTCTCCCTGGCTCGTCCTCTCTCTCTCTAAAAAAATTAAAAAAAAATACTTTGGCATGTGTACATAATTCCATTCTCACTCCTAAGAAAATTAACACTTCTATAATATCACCTAATATCCAGCACTTATAAAAAATTTCTACAATAACCAAAAATGTCTCATGTCTTCATTTCTATAATATTGGAACAGACATTCCCCTTTCTGCCATTTTCTGTATTTGGTGCATTTTAAAAATACTTTTAATTTCAGATACTTTTGTTATGTTCTTTTTCTGCTCAACCAACTAGAGTGTCTGGTCTGGTCCACGGAACACTCTTTACCAAAGAGGCATGTCCACGCACATAGGAAGATGACCTTCCCGCATGTGCCAAAGGAGTACTGGCTCTGAGAAAGGGCTCTGTAGTCAGACTTGCAATTGAACCCCACTACTAACTGGCTGGGTTAGAGCGAGGTACTTAACCACCATAAGGATCAGCTTCCCAAACTCTGAAAATGTGTAATAATAATAATGTCTACCGAGTGGAGTGGTTGGGAAGATTAGTCAAGTTCATGGTTGTCAGGAGTGTCGAACCACATCTGGATACAGTGTAAGTGCTGTGTAAGAGCTCTCTTCAATAATGAGAACTCTTCCCAGTAAGTTCTCCCAGTTCTTCACTCCCCTAGGTCATTAATTTTCTTGGAAAGTAGCCCCTCGTGGAAGACATTACTCAGTGACCTATTTTCCACTCTAGGGTGATAGTACCAGCTCTCTTCCTCATGAATGGTGGTTGGAATTTTTATGAGAAGGAGAAGCAGGTTCTCCAGAATAGTACACTTGGAATGAATTCCCCCAACCTTTAAACATACCAGTAGCTATCATGAACCTAGCCTCTCCCTTTGCCAGACTTGGTGTGCCTGTCAGTACTTCTCACAACTGCTGTAGGAAGTGGCCATGATCATCACCATTCTATACACACAGAAACCAAGGCTCAAGTTCACACAATTAGCAAGTAACAGTGTTGGCATTAAGATTCCAATCTGGCTGCCAAGCTAAGTTCTTTCCAATAAACCATGTGACTCGCTGCCCAAGGGTGGATGGGTTCTATTGAATTTAGCTAATTGCTCCCCAAATCATCTATTAAAAAGCGTGAATATGGAAGGGTCTTTTCTATGTAGACAGAAAAGCTGAGACCCCATTAGCTTTAACTGGGACAGCATCAGGTCTTTTTTTAGAAAGAGACGTGAGAGGTGATTCTCAGGAAAACACTTAGCTGGCTCTCCTGGCTGTGTCGTCTTAAATCTGGCACTTTGGAAGATCATGGTGACTAGTAATTAGGAGGGATTTCTGTGGCCTGATGACACCTGGGTGTGCACGGGGACTTCACCTGAGTAAGACAGAGAGGTGAGGTTTTTACCTGTTGTGTGTGCACCATTTTCCGTCATTCATGACTAATTGGAAATGAGATCAAATAAACAGGGCTTTTTAGAGAGCCAGCTCTTCATGCGCATGGTCAATGTAGTGGCATATCTGGACTTGCACTTTCAGACCTGAAGATGATCTTCCCTTTGACCCCGTGTTTTCTCCTGGGAAAAGTAGGAGAAACACACAAAAAAGTTTCTTACAGAGTATTTTTTTTCCCTCTTTTAAAATGGGATTTAATTAATTTGTTACCGTGTCATAAGGTTGTTGGAAGTTGGGAAATTGGAGGGATAGAGGCATTCACGGTCAACCAAGGCAAAATGCCTTCTCTTTCTGAGTGTTTCAAGTTTCTTTTTCATAAGTAAAATTATTCTCTCCTCCCCAAATCCACTTTATATGGATACTCAACATAAAAACCATTGGCGGTGGGGCTGACCTGAGTGACATGAAATCAGAGACTGGAGCCCTGCTCACTGCCTTCCTTCAGAAGCCCTTACAATTCCTCCCCTTGAACCCTACCAGCTTTGTGGCACAGTTTGAGAATCCCTGATATACTCTATTGCCTATTTCTTAAAAATAAAGATGCTAAACTAGTTATTTCAATCTATGTTTAAAACATGGTCTATTCCAGGGGTGCGTGGGGGGGCTCAGTCAGTTGAGCATCCAACTCTTGATGTCGGCTCAGGTAGTGATCTCATGGTGGTGAGATCGAGCCCCATGTGGAGCTCCACTCTGGACATGGAGCCTGCTTAACAGTCTATCCCTCTCTCTTTGCCCCAAGCCAGCTTGTGCATGCACTCTCTCTCTCAATCAAAATAAATAAGTAAGTAAGTAAGTAAGTAAATAAATAAATAAATAAATAAAAGGTCTATTCCAAATCTTCCATGCAGAAGAATTCCAAGTAATGTATGTAGATATTATGTTCTTAATGAGGTTGACTATATCCTTCCACTCCTGAAAAGTTAGGTTGTGCGTGGTGATTTCTTTCCAAGGAGAAGACAAAAGAGAACGTTGGTAGTAGGTAGACCTGACCAACATTACGTCAGCCAGGTGATCGAGGTCAACACCAACAGTGACAGTTATGTTGGTAGGCTCTACCCTTGGTGCTATGTGATGAGAATAGCACTTTACCTCTGTGGGTCTCCCCTCAAAAAGAATCCTAATCATTTCATAAAAAAAAAAAATTGAGGGACATTCCACAAAATACCCGATCAGTATCTCTCAAATCCATCAGGGCCATCAAAAAGAAGGAAGATCTGGGAAACTGTCAGAGCCAGAAAGAGCCTCAGGAGATGACAGCTCAGTGGGATGTGGTGCTCTAGGGGTGAGGATCTTGGAACAGAAGAAGGACATTAGGAAGAAACTAAGGAAATATGAATAAGGTCATGGACTTCAAGCTAATAATAATGCATTGATGTTGGTTCATTAATGGTAGCAAATGTTCCACAGTAATGTAAAATGTTGATAATGGGTGAACTAAGTGAGAAGGTACATGGGAACCCTGTACTATGGTTGGCAATTAAAAAAAAATCCAAAACCATTCTAAAATTCAAAGTTTATTAAAAGAAAAAAAAAGGTCTTATTCCATAACGCAATATTTCCTACGGTAGGAAAAGGGTATTTTGATTCAGTCTAGTTCTTTCTGGTCATACATGGAGGCTAAAGGGATTTAAAATACTGTGACAAAGGTCTAGACATTAACTTGTATAATCCATGTCTCACTTCACCAGCTTGGGGTACAGAATAAGGTCACATCTTTTTAAGCGTATGTGTTAATGGGCTCCCATCCCCCTCTGGGTAGCTGGAGAATCTTGTTCTCCCAGGTTCCCTGGGCCTGGCCCTGTCCTCCCTGGTGGGGTGGGGGTAGGGGGTTCCTCCACAGATCTGGGGTCCCTAATGGCCTGGGCTCCTTCAGTTCCCCAGCTCTCCAGACCGTGAAAACACGGGCATGTCCCCCCACCCGGGGTCCTCAGGATTCAGTGGCGGTGAGGTCAGCACCCTCTCTGGCCTCAGTTACCAGAAAGCCTTGACGACTTCAGAATGAAAATATTATCCTTTCCCCTTAATTTCAAGCCTGCCTATTTCCCGCTCCAGCGTGAGTGAGGTCCCTGCCCTCCTTCCCCAGGGGAGCGCTTCCTTAGATTTCCCTGCTATTTTTGTTCTGTCGTGGGTGGAGAAAGCCACTGCTGCCTGGTGGCTCTGTGACTTGGAGAGATGTGGCTCACTCTCTCTTAACAGACCTGGGAGGAGGCAGCGAGATGGGGCGCTTTTCACACTGGAAGAGAAAGGACTCGGGTTCGGGGCCATGTTCACCCAGCTCTGTGAGTTTATCATATTTAATCTTCCTGGACCTCAGTTTTCTCATCTGCAAATTGGGGAGAGGAGAGAAAACACTGGAAGAGTCACACCTGGTTGTTAAACGTGTTCTCTGTTCCATCCAGTGGTATTCCTGGAGGCCAAAGCTGGATCCCAGGCTCTGGGGCTCAGGCCAGTATTCCCTGGCCTGGAGGCTGCCGGCTAGGCCTCAGCCTGGCCTCGGGGATGGGTGGGGAGAGGCGAGCCTGGCTCTGACCCCACCTTAACCCTAACCCCCCTTCTGAGGCTTGTTGCTATTGTTCTCTGAAGTTAGCTTAAGAGAGAATACCATTCCTTAGAAGCTCTAAGATCCTTTCCAAGGAATAAGTGATTCCCTCCCTGCCAGAGAGCACATTCACTAGATGGGGTTAGAATTTACTTTTTTGTTTGCAAAACCCAAGTCTTTTCACTTTTCTCCTCCAAAGGGTTGAAAAGGAAGCCGGTGCCTGGCAAGTCCCAAGGAAGATGAAAGCAGCTTTCCTGAGGTTCAATTCTTCCAGAAACAATCTTCCTTTTCCCCCCACGCCCCCCCACCCCGCCCCAACTTTCAATGTGCCCAAGTGTGTATATTGTTTTAAAATGTCAAAGAGAAAAAGCAAAAGAAAAAGGGAGAGGGAGAGAAAACCCTCTCCCTCCCGAATGTCACATTCTGGGGAGGAGAAAAGAAAGAGGAACAAGTGACAGAATTAAAGAGATGCAGATTTTTTTTGTCTCCATGGCCCTATTCAGGTCTCTCCTGTCCCTCCCAACTCCCCTTCCCTGGGTTGCATTGAAATGTCAAATGCAGCAGTTTGCAGCTGAAAGGGGGGGGGGGCGGTGTTCCCTGGTGGGAACGGACTGCCCTTCTAACCTGCAGGTCCTTGCTGCTCTCTCTGCCCTTGTATTTGCTTTTCCCCTGCTCCCCCTTTCTTCCCGGAGGCTTTCTCCAGCAGATGTTGTTTGGGATGGAAAAGGCACCGCGGGGAGCGGGGAGCGCAGTGCCCACCACCTGGGAGTGTGAAGGAGGCAAGCTAGGACACCCTGGGCCCCCTCTCCCCCCACCCCACTTCCTCCAATCTCCAGCTGGCACACAAGGGGGGGGGGTCTTTTCATTTTCCATCCCTGAATGGAAAGGCCTGGGAGAGATGCTCCGTGTGCCCAAAGTGCCTGGCTCTCTGTTGGGTCACTTCTGTCTGGGCACGTCTGGGGTCAAGACACAGTAAAACAGTGATGTGCTTTATTGAAAATGTGCAAGCTGAGGGTGAGAGTTGGTGAGGGTGTGGGAAACTCGGGTTTCCCTAAACTGCTCAGGGAGAGTTATCTGGGTCCGGCTTTCTGGAGATGCTATGGACCAGCAACGTTGGAGAGAGTGCACACGCTAGACTGGGTAATTCTGCATCTGGGGATTCTTCCCAAGAAAATAATTAAACACGAGAGGAAAGAGTTAGCACAAGGATGTTCATCTCAGGAGTGCTTTTAATGCAGCATGATTGCATCCTGACTTTCTCTCTGTAGGATTCAAAACAAAATGTTGGCACAGCATCTAGCGGAGTAGTACAGAACTGTTAAAAATAATCGTGTAGATTTACATTTGCTGATGCGACAGGATAGCCACACAAAAAAAACCTAAAGGAAATAGCAAGCTATAAAATACTGTGGGTAGTTCTTTCTTATTTCTTTACATCAAATGATACAGGTGAGTAGAAAAAAGTCTGCAAGGATGGGCACCCAGATTTTTATGTCTGGGTGGAAGGATTATGGACGATATTTACCATCTTTATCATTTCTAGTGGTTTCGGACTTTTAGACACTCCTGTTACAAGTATGCCTGTTATAATCAGAAAAAAATCAACAAAGTTATTTTTTTTAAAGTCTAACTTTTGCCCCTTAGGTACTGTAATGCCATTTTTTCCTTTAAGTTGTACCAACAAAACTTTTCTAGGAATCAAAATCCTTGCATTATAGCGTACAAGCAGAAATTCATTGTTTTTGGCACTCCAGAAGGAAAGTGCCTAATAACTAGTAGGTTGCAAAACACAGTAAAGTTTTATAATTTTTTCTCTGGTCATCAATTTATTAAAAAAATTTTTTTTAAGTTTATTTATTTTGAGAGAGAGAGAGAGGCAGACAGAGGGAGGGAGACCGAAACCCAAGCAGGCTCCGTACTATCAGCATAGAACCTGCTGTGGGGCTCAAACTCACAAACAGTGAGATCATGACCTGAACTGAAATCAAGAGTCAAGGCTCAACCGACTGAGCCATCCAGGTGCCCCTCTCTGGTCACCAATTTAAACCTGATGGCTCTTTTAGTAAAGAATGATTGTTATTTCTTCTGTGCTCCGAGCTAGACTGTACCCACTTACCCAATTTCTCCTAGCCTGCAGTAAGCCTTTCTCGTGATTATCCTTGCACAACCACCTCCAACCCCCATATCAGGATATATCCATCAATCTGTTTAAAAGGAGACTGCTATGGATATCACAGAAAGACATACCCTTTTTGAATATTGAGAGATTTCTGTAAGCTTCCCAGCTTCTCCTGCCCAATACTGCTTTCCAAAAGTTATTATCTGAATGTATGTGATTTTGCCCTGAGAGTTAAGACTGGGTCCCTTTCCTAACATGCCCCATGGTAAGGTAAGGTCTTGATGTTGGATATAATATCTCATGAAGGTCAAAGTCCTGACTCTTCCCTTCTAAATGTAAAGTGGTATTGCTGGGACACATGCTGCAAGATTGACATGCGTTTCCAATTTGTGCTCAAGTGGGAGTGGCTGGAGGAATTAGAAGAGATGTGCTTGGGATCTCAACCACCATATTGGAAAGTTGGAGCCATGGCTTGAATGAGTGGGGCTGACACTTGGAGCTCACGTTCCTGCCAACCTGGAGCTGGACAGTAGTTAGAGTGTTACAAAAAACCCCCAGTTTCTATTCAGGAACTATTGCAGTAGGGGGAAAGAGACTTCCATAGAGAACTGGGCTCAGTATAGACTAGTGGGGATTTACAGTCGATGAGCAGAGTGGGGGTCAGTGGATGGAAAATTACTAAGAAAAAACATCAGGGATAGGGAGGGATTCTTGCTGAAGGTGGGTCAGGTGATCGGCTATTACCTGGGAAATCGTGAAGGATGTGGAGTTTGATCAGATATTTACAGATATTTACAATTTACAATTGGATCAGTTACTGAGGATAGAGCATTCTGGCTGAACCGATTTAACAGGATTCTTGCTGACACTGAGCAACGGCTAGGCAGACCCAGAGGCTGAAAGTGGAGGTCTAGATGAGAGACAATTGAGAGGAGCCTGGCTAGAGTTCGATCAAGAAGAGCCTCTCCATCAAGCTTTCTGGGATGGCATCAGAAGACTAACCTCTCGTGCATGGTAAGGGGTCGGGAGAGGGAGAGCAGAAAATGGAAAGGCAGCCTGTATTTGCACTTATTCTTCTGCTGGGACACTCGTCAGGGAGGGCTGTGGAGCAGTTCAGGTGACTTTGCTCTTTGGTGTGCAGCTCCGCCTCGGTGCTGGCCATCACTTGCACAGAAGAAGGTGTGTGCGCGTGGCTAGCTCTTGGCCATCCTCTTGCTGGGGAGATATTCCCTGAGGGCCATGGAATGGAAAGATTAACCAAAGAAAAGCTCTTCATCTCTTGCCAGAATGCCCATGGCTGTGACCTATGCAGAGCTTAGGATGACCCAAGGTCAACCAGCCTCCATAGTGTCTCCCTTGTACCCAGTTCCGATGTCTGCTTGGCGATGCAGATACAGTTCAGTATGGGGAAGACAAGGGCCGGAGGGGGAAGAGCGAGGGGCTGCTGCTTCCCTGGCAAAGAACAGCTTTGGGGAAATGACAGACAGCTGGGTAGGAAACAGGAAGGCGCTTCCGTGGCCGCTTTCATTTGTTAACACAGGCCATGCTAAGCAACAACTAGAAGGAGACTTGGGCATCCGCGACTGGCCAGAGAACAATTCTTTGGTTTTCACCATCAATAAGGGACCTTTTTCAAGGACTGAGATGTCGTCTTGAAATTTATCTTTAGTTAGGGCTTTCAGTTGTCTTTTCTGATTCTCTATGGTTCTTAGGTCTTTACAATACTGCAGACTGAGGAAAAGCATAGCTTTAAAAAAACACACATTTCTAGTGATTACAAAATACCTAGTCTCAGATCTTCCAACTTTGCTTGTCTTAAATTTTCTTCATTTTTTACGTGGGGACTGTAATCGCTTCCTCAGGGGGTCATCGGACTCCCGTGGCTGATTACCAATGATGTGGTTCTGACTACCATTGTCTCCCTATGTCATTTTCCCAAGCATTTCAGGACACACTGATGTCCTTGCTCTTCCCTACATCAGCAGGCTCGTTCATACCTTTTTGCTTTATACCTGCTCCTTCCTCTGCCTGTTCGCTCCCTGACTTGCTTACCTCTTGAGCACTTCATCCTCCAATGGTTATCACAGAGTGTGGTCTTCTCTGTGACATGTGTCTGCCTTTATTCACCTCTGCTGGAGCTCATCACACTCTGTTGTTCTTTTCACCAGAAAGCTCTCCTGAAAATCATCCCTTTACCTGACTAGTCTCTGAGCTTCTCAAGGACATGGAATATTTATTGCTGAATGGATCAATGGATTATTTAAGTGCTATATGAAACATAGCTGCTTTTCTCCTGTTCTAAAGAGTCTTTAATCCCAGATGAACAAAAATGATGTGATCACCTTCTCATGAAATAATTCTCTCAGGAGTCGATGTTCTGACTCCTTGTCTCCTGCTTCTAACGAAGCCCCTAGATCAGTGGTCTTCAAAGTTGATTCAGGTGTGGAACATTTGGAAGTTACTGTCTTCTTTGGGGGGGGGGCACTAGGAAATATTAATATACTTGTCTTCATCATTTAAACTAGAAATAACTCATTACCGGAACACACGAGGAATGTAAGCTACGTAAGATTGCACCTAAAGGCACGTATGTGTGTCCATAAAAAACAAACAAAAACCAAACTCTCTGAAATCCAGTCCTTAAACTAAACATAAGTGTATTTCTCCAAAATTTTTATTAATATTTACTTGTTGGTTATTTATTTATTATTTATTCATTCACTCGTTCGTTTGATCTGCAAGTGCTCATTCGTAAAGAAGCAAAAATGGGGGATAAATGTTTACAAAAAAAATTTCAGAGAACAACTTAAAATTGAGAACATTCTATCCATTAATCATTACTCCATTTTGACGGCTTAATAGTCTTGCTTAGTGATGCTAACTGAGTCCTTATGATGTGCGAGACACGGAACTAAAGGCTTTTCCTGGCCTATCCCATTTATCCTTCTCCTCCCCCCTTGAAGTGGGCATTTTCTTATTTTCATCCTACTGATGAAGAAGTGGAGGCTTGGTCTTAAAGGAAACATGTTTGCAGAAAGTAAAATCATGACCTGTATACACATATAAAATGGATACGTGTCAAAGGTTTTATTTAACTCATTAATGAGTTAACCAGTGAGATGTTACAATGGGATCCAAGGAGAATCCAAAGACCAGAGCATACACCGGCGGTCAACGGTCAAGAATGCTGAAACACCTCTGAACTCGTCAATATCCACGGGGCGATAATCCATCAATGGCCTTTCACAGGACATATCTGCAGAGTAGTCCAATGCACAGGCTTGTAAAATAGCTTTAAGCCAATGCAAGATGTCCGAACGTAACTCAGAGGCTACACAAAGCAGAACTCCCAGTTATCTTTTTCTGTCCATTTCAAAGTCGTTTCCAGGTTTTCAGGGGGTTAGGAAAAAATAAGGGATTAGTTTCAGGTCACATAGTCAGGAGGCAAATCCCAGCAATCCAGAGCCAGTGTCCCTAACAACTGCCCTGTTGCTAGAAAAGTTTAAGAACAGCCGGATCAACTCTTTTCGGGGGTTGCTATTCTGCTATTGTCTGCTCTCTCTAGGTCCATATTCTTCTGTGCAAATGCACTGCACTGCACACGTTTAAGTTTTAGGAAATAAGAAGAACTCACATCTATTGAGTCGTTAATAGGTGTCACTTATTGTGGCAAATGCCTGAAGTCCAAGATCTCCCTTTATGTTAACAATGGCCGCATCAAGGGAGGTATTAGTGACCCTCATTTTACAGAAGAGCAAGAAGGTTTAGAGAGATTCTCCAAGTAGCAAGGCTAGTGTCATGGAGCTGTGTTTCAAACCCATTGCCCTCCTAACCAAGGCCATACTCTGCTTGCTGAGCCAGTCACTGTTCTAACAAGGAATCTGCATTGTTCCCACAATTTGGAGGTTGCATCGTTTGCTTCGGGGGCGTTGTGTTGTGGACTGAAGGATAGTTTCGAAGAAGATAGCTTTGAAAAGAAACCACTTTTTTTGGGGGGGGGGGTCATCTGCTCAGTAGCCCCAAATTTGTGTTCAGCGACCTCAAAGTGACACGTGTTCCGGGCCCAGCCCTGACCCATGCCAACACAGATATTGAGTAGGACATTGATTTTGGAATGGCAGTGTCTTTTTTCAGCTGGGCACAGGCTGGTTTAGCAGGACAAAGTAATTCTCTTAAGGCATTGGGAGTATTCTTAAAATGCTAAAGGTGGCTGAGTTTACCGCACTAAGCTCTAAGTTGTCAGCTCTAAGTTGTCAGCTCTAAGCTGGTCCTCCCAAAAAAATCATGCAGACTTTTCTAGCACTCACTCATCCCAGGACTGACATTTTGAACTTGCACGTGGAGACTTCCTTCAGGTTCTCCAAAAGCAGCCCCTTCATCACCTTCATCAAAATGACCTGATGTTTGTATAAAATGCTGTTTTGTCAAGAGCCTTGAGGCTTCAAGGATCAGAAACACAAGATGAAGGCTGAAACTGTTTTCAAGATCCATCCTAAGGGGTCTTGGGGACCTCACAAGTATAAATTCTTGGGCTCTGGATTCAGACAGGCCCGAATGTGATCCCGGCCACACTGTGTGACGTTGGGCAAGTTAATTCAGCCCTTGAAGACCTGCTTTTCTCATTTGAAAAATGGGGATAATTATAGTTGTGAAGAGTGAAGGAGAAAAATCTATGGGAAGCATTTGGCACAGGGCCTGGCACCGGCTATGTTCCCAGTAAGTGTCAGCTATTAATGTATTTCATTGATTCTAAGACGCTCCCCCCTCCCGTCCATGTTAACATCTCTGAAATCAGTCTGCTTCTTAAAATTGATGGCATGTCATGGTCTGAATGGTGGCATTTTTTCCTTCTTCGTGGTGTCTAAAACAATGGTGCATCTTACAGTAGATGGTGTCTTAGACGGTGCAATATGGTGTATCTAAGGGCTTGTGGGGCACAGTGTTGTGACTGCAAGGTCTCCTGGAGGAGAGGTGTGATTTGGGGAATCTCTGGTCTGTCTGCACCCTTGTCCTGTGCATCTTTTCCACTGGGCTGGTCTTGAGTTACAAAGCCTCCGCAGCTCCCACAAGTCTGTTCTTCCCATAATCATTTGCATCTCCTATAATTTTCCAATCTGACAATTCTTGGTATTTGGTCATTACTGTCCTCCTCCTTGTTTTCCTCCTTCAGTCCCTTGCTTCGACTACGATTTCAAAAATCATTTAAGTGGCATTAGATATGAATGAAGCCTACCCTCCAAGGAAATTCTCTCTCACAATTAATTTTTTTGTTCTGATAATTCTCCACTCTCTCACATTTCTCTTCCACACACAACTCCCTCTTGTCTCCCATAATTCCCCCTCATCTCCCATAATTCCCTCTCATCTCTATTATTCCCCCTGTATCCCATAATTCCCTCCTTTCCCACAATTCTCTCTCATCGCCCATAATTCCCTCTCGTCTCCCACAATTCCCCTTCATCTCCCACAATTCCCTCGTCTCCCACAATTCCCCCTCATCTCCCATAATTCCCCCTTGTCTCCCATAATTCCTCCTCATCACCCGTTAAAGGAAAAAACAAACAAACAAACAAACAAATAAACAAGGAGCTGTGCTCCTCTTCCCTTTGGCTCCTGCACAGAAGCCAGTGAAATGAACGCTGAATAAAAATGGCAGGCAGGTTCGCCCCTCTCTGGAGGAATGTCCATGGTTTCCAGGGCACTTGTGCGGGCTCCCCTTTTTGGGCCCTGCTCATGTTTCCTTTTAGGACCCTTCAAACCAGGACAGCTTGAACTGGGTGGGGCAGGAGAGGTGTGGGCACCACTCACCTGGTTGTCTCCTCCCCATCTCCAAATCCGTCTTGTTAGATTTCTCTGCGCCTCTTGGCTTCAATAGCCTCCCTTTTCATTTTCCTTTGGGTCCTCTTTTCAGGGAAAGATTTTGCGGCCAAACCCAGGGTGCCTGAGGAGCGAACAAAATCCCTGAACGCCACTTGCCCGGAGATAGCAAACAGGGAGAAGGCCACCCCCCTCCACCCAGTGCCCCCTACTTTGCTCATGGCTTTCCTCCTCTCAGCTGTGTGACCAAAATGGGATTTGGCAGCAACACAGCGGTGGGGGCACGTTTGCTGGGTGTTGTTGTTTTTAAGGTGATCTGTACGGCAGAATCGGCTTGATGAGTGGCTTGCTTCCTCAGAAAAAAAACCATCTGGGTTTCGATTTCATATTTACTATTTTAAACCCTTTCAATTAGACCCCTGGGGTTTCCCAGGCCTGCCTGAGGGAGTCTCTCTTCAAGCTTCCCTTCCCTTCTTTCCCAAACCCTGGGACAAATGTTTGTTTTTCTCACATATTCATCATGGCCCACGGCCTTCAGAAAGTACTGAGGAGCTGAGTGGTGGCATGGGAACCTGGTGCCTGCCGGGCATGGGGGCTGGGGGCGTTTCACTGAGAACAGTGCTTGGCAGGCTCACTTCCTGCCCCACGCAGGCACTCGCCATGGAAAGCTGGGGAGGGTGGTCTTGGCACATTAGCCAAGCCCACTGGAAGCCCTCAGTTTTGAGAGGGAAAGGGACTTTCTCATGGGTTTTCCGCTCCAAGTGTATCAATCAGCCTCAGAGAAACACAAGCGAGGCAAGAAGTGGTTTCCTAGCAGGAACAGTGATTACAAAGGCCACCGGCTCCCTTTGTATCTTTTGTTCCTGCTGGCGCCTTAGAATTTTGGGGCCCCCCAAGTAGCCCAGCCTTTGCTCGCCTGGGTCTGCTGATGCTGGAAGTCAAACAGAAGAGAGGAAGGAAAAGGTGCCCAGAGTCGCAGAGAGAGGGAGAGCCCAACTCTGAAGTCTTTGCGGTGGCTCCTCTCCCTCTCTCTTGCATGATGGATGGATGGCTTTCTGCAAATGCCTGGGCTGCTAATTCTTGACCTGTCAACAGGGAACAATCAGACCAATCTCTCGGGGTTGTGAAATTTACGTGGGTGTCGTATTCTGCTGGGCACTTCGTCGGTGCCCCTTAAACATGACTCCCGGCCTGGCCTTTTATCTTCCCTCTTTCCTTGGAGGGTAGGATTCATATCTAATGCCACTCAAATAATTTTTGAAATCGTCGTCGAAGCAGGGGACTGAAGGAGGAAAACGAGGAGGAGGACAGTAATGTCGTCCCCTCCCCACCCCATCCCACCCCACCCCGTGTACCTCCCCACAAAAACTCGTTGACATTTTGCATGTGTTACCAGGCAGAAGATGCCCAGCTGTGACTCGTTACTACATTTCCTTGCCCGAAGCCGCCCCTGCTGGATCCTGCCCCCTGGTCTGATTTTTTGCTGGCTGAGCTGTGGGGTACGGGGTTCAAGGACCCTTGCCAAAGTGAAGCGTTTTATCTGGCTTCCTGACAGCTGTGAGAAATCCTGATTGACAATAGGGCAGAATCTACGCAGCGAGCTGGGGGGAGGGCACCTTGTGAAGGAGCTCTAAGGCAGCAGACAGGTCCCCGAGTGTCAGTTTTGAGGGGCATTATTGGTTTCAGATAGATTTCACTCCCATATTAGAAAGGAGTGTTTTTTTTAACGTGGGATCAAAAAAATATCTAAGACGGTAATGAAGGGCAGAGAGTGATCTGTATAAAAATGATGACCTGACTACCGGGTGGAACACGTGGGCTTTGTGTTAATAAGAGTAATAGAATTTATAGCAATAGCTGTGTGCTAGGAATGGCTCTTGGAAGCCAGCGGCTTCTTGGGAAGAGACGCAGAGGGTTTCTAATATGCAGATGAAGCTGGGTCTGAAGCCCCCAGGATAAAAAAGTCACATAAATCTCATTCATCCTTTTTATACAGGTGGGTTCCTAGACTGATTTTGAGATTTCCATAAGCGTGCGAATTAATTAAGCCATTAAAAGGTGATGCGAAAGCTTGCACAGGCATCTTTGGCCTTCTCTGACAAGGAGCACATTGCTCTGGGTCTAATTGTCAGAATAATTATTTTCTCCCCTGCAAACTATTGGCAGAAAATTCAGCACGGTGCATTGGTGTGCTTTTAATTATGCACAGGATCTGAGGATGGAGGCTTCATGGGATATATTTTTATGAACTATCTAGATATGGATATGTGCAAAAATACCTATTAATGCTTCCCAGCTGGACTCATTTCTTTTAAGCAAATCGTGGTGGCTGGATATAGGTTTGGGGCTTGAGGGCTCCAACGAGGGATATTTACCTTCACGATATGTGGATTTCATCTTCATTTGTCTGAGCGATGTAAAAAAAAAATGTCAGCTTTTCTCGAACTGCCCTTGCTGCCCGCAAGGCGAATTTTTGGTGGGCATTGTTGTCATAACTGGCATTAACAAGACATTTCAAAATATAGGCTAAGGGCCAAAACAGAGCAGTTGAAGAAAATTAATCTGTTCTGTGGAAATGAAAACCATTTGGGCAAGTATGCAAGTGTGTTACACCGAAAACAACACAGGTAGCAACATCAGAATGTCTTTCATTTATCCAGTGCCCCACATATTAATTGGGTAAATTGTTGGTGGCACCTAGCATGTGCCAATCCGTGAGCGAGGTACTGGGGATATAGAGTGAAGTGTTGTCAAGGAAACAGCTGGTTAAGTGTTTGTTCCAATGGTTGGACAGTTAAAGTACAGAATATAATGAAGGAGACCCAATACAGATGGACTGAGATGGTCAGAAAGGGGGCGCCTTGATGATGGGAACTAACCAGATGAAGTGTGTGTACACACCCGCATACACGTGGTCATGGCTGGTGGTGATGAAACACAGATAGGGTACTGAGACCCTGAGGTGGAAAGGTGATTTCTACATCTAGTAGTTTGTTGAGGCTGTAGTAACAAAGTGCCACAGACAGGGTGGCCTCGACAGCGGATAGCTCTCGCCTCACGTTCTGGAGGCTAAACATCTGAGACCTCGGTGTCGGCAGGGATGGTTTCTTCTTCGGCCTTTGTGGCTGGCTTGTTGATGGTCACCTTCTCCGTGTGCCTTCACACAGAATTTCCTCTGTGCGTGTCTGTGTCCACATTTTCTCTTCTTATAAGAACACCAGTCATATTGGTTTAAGGCCCGCCCTCATGATCTTATTTTAACTTAATTACTTCTTAAAATATCTTATCTCCAAATATGGATGCATTCTGAGCTACTTGAGACTGAGACTTCAACATAGGAATTTTGAGGGGGACACAAGTCAACCCATAACGCTCTATGAGGAAACAGAATACAAATTTCTGAGATTCAAAATCGAAGGCCATTAACAGATGTAATTTGTGAGAGAAGTTATAGACTTTAAAGAAATGTAATCCTGCCCACCATAAATTATTATGAATGGGTTGCAAATTCCAGCTGTAATACAGAAACATTGGAAGGAGGAAGACCCCGTCTTACTCAAGGAAATGCAAACTTGGGAATTAGAGTCATAACGTGAAAACTCTCCTGATAAAACCTTCAGGGATTGATGTGGTGGTTGCACAGCATTGCGAATGCACTAAATTGTCACTGAATTGTTCCCTTTAAAACGGTGCATTTCATGTTGTGTGAATTTCTTAAATTTTTTTTAATGTTTGTTTTTATTTTTGAGAGAGAGAGACAAAGCACGAGTGGGGGGCGGGGTGGCCCAGAGAGAGAGAATCCCAAGCAAGCTCCGCACTGTCAGCACAGAGCCCAATGTGGGGCTCGAACCATGAACCATGAGATCATGACCTGAGCCGAAGTTAGACGCTTAACCGACTGAGCCACCCAGGCGCCCCCATGTAGTGTGAATTTCTCCTTAATAAGTAAAAACAAAACTAAAAACAAAACAAAGCAAAACAAAGTTAAAGGCAGCCACTGGTAGAATTTTTAAAATGTTGATCATAAAGTTCACAAGTCTAGAGTAGGTTGAAAGAAGAAAAGATAGACCATACATGCAAATGAGAGCAAATAAATATAGCATGACACCCTGACAGCCAAAACACACCAAATGATTTGACAGACAAGAGCCAACTATGAGCTAAGACAATGCATATAAATGATTTACACTCTTACAAAGGCTTTCAAATTGTATTTAAAAACCAGTGAGTTACACTCTGTTAACATGGAACACATCTAAAATAAAATGTGGTGAGATTGAAAATACAATAACAAACGAAGACTGGGTGGGAAACAGAGATTCAAAGAAAGCAAGATTGGCAAGGTCACTTTCACAAAAATGATCTTCAAGGCAACAAGCATTAAATGGGAAACAGAGTCACTTTATGTTGATAAGTTGTATGTTGAACACAGATGTACTTTTAGAGCGTGGGCAATGTCCCGGTTACCATGCTGGGCACGCGTCATGCATTATTTCTTGAAAGTTCTTTGAGGTGTATGCTATTATTATCATCCCCATTTCAGACAAAGGGTAACTGGGATTAGAAAATCTCAAAACTAACTCGGGACAGACTAGGAATCCGATCTCAGAGCCTGATGCTTGGTTACCACGGCCCACTTCATGCACTCAGCAGCCTAACAGAATACATGTCAACCAAATGTTTAAAATAAAAGTTAACGGTAATGTGTTTCACAATCTTTACCTACTTTTGTCAGAAATGATTAAAAGATATGTTGCCACAAAGGAAATATCGGCAGATTCCAAGCTGATTGTGGAAAATGTACGGGCGCCACATTCTCTGACTCCAATGCCATAAAAATTGAAACTATGAATAAAAATTTAACAAAAATATCTATCCAATCACTTAAGAAATAAAACAATAAAGCACTCAGATGTCTCCAGAACTCAAACCCATTTTCTTAACAGTTTATTTGGAAATTAATAGAAAGGGAACACTTTTATCAAAAACATGAAATGTAGGTCAAGTTATACTTAGTGGCCACATGATAACAGCAAAGGATTTCATTTTCTTAAAAAGAAAGAATACAAGGAAATAGCATATTCATCTCAAGAAGAGAGGGAAAATAACAATAAGAATGCAAGTCAAACAGTGGAAAAGAAATGGTAATTGAATCAGAAATTCCAATTTAAAAAGGAGAGAATCCTCCTAGTGTAATTGACTAATAATTAATAGTTTATTAATAATGTAACTGACTAAGAGCTGGTTTTCTGGTTGAATTTCTGGAAAACTTAAGAAAAAAAGAGAAAACAGAAATTTACAAAAATAAGCAGCTATAATCATAGATTTGGAGGGGATTTTAAAATTATAAGAGAATTAATACTAGGGAAAATATGGAAAATTTGCATGAAATGGATGTTTTGCTGGGATAAAATAAAAATTGATGTAAGAATGAAAACTTCAAACAAATCAATGTACATAGAAGAAATGTAAAAATAGTTAAAGAATTTATGCTAAAATTTATCCTAGGACCAGACAAATTTCTGTTAGAGAGAGAGCGAACAAGGGAGGGACAGAGAGAGTGGGAGACACAGAATCTCAAGCCGGCTCTGCACTGTCAGTGCAGGGCATGACTTGGGCTTGAAACCATGAACCGTGAGATCATGACCTAAGCCAAAATCAAGAGGTGGACACTTAACCGACTGAGCCACCAGGGCACCCATGGCTTAAAACTTCTTACTGGTAGCACAAATAGGAAAATTATAAATGCATATACTATATAATGTGGATGCAAAATGTTAGATCAATAAGGCTAAATTTAAAGCTGGGATATATGTAAAGAATTCAAGACGTTTTTTTCAATGTTTATTTTTGAGAGAGCGAGAGAGAGAGTGAGATAAAGCATAAGCAGGGGAGGGGCAGAGAGAGAGAGGGAGACACAGAATCTGAAGCAGGCTCCAGGCTCTAAGCTGTCAGCACAGAACCCAATGCAGGGCTCGAACCCATGAACCATGAGATCATGACCTGAGCCAAAGTCAGCTGCTTAACTCACTGAGCCACCCAGGCGCCCCATGTATGTGGAAATTTTTCTGATTGGTCATGCCATGTGAGACCAAACCACCCAGGTAATATTAATTGATGCTGAAATATAATTGATAAAACCCAAGACACACACACACTTATGATTGTAAAAGGCTCAGCCCATAAAATACTAAAATTAACAGCTAGTTTTGCCATATATAAGAGGTCACAATAATAGGAAGACATAATGTAGAAAATGATTGCATTAAGCTAGCAACAAAAATCACAGGAGTAATACTAACAAGAAATGTGTGGAAACTTTATATGAAAACTCTCAGATTTTATTAAGAGATACTAAAAGAGATTCAAATGATAGGGAGATCTATCATTCTATATGACTTCATGATGCATAGATACTAGTATGCCCCAAGTTAACTTACAGGCATCATAAATCTCAGTCACAATTCCCAATGTAATTTTTTCAGGAGGAATTTGACAAAATAAATCTAAAGTACATGGGCTGAGGGAGATAGGAATAAAAAAATGAAATGATAGTCAGATACAGAAAAGGTATAAAGCTCCAGTAATCTAACCAGGAGACCTGTTAGTGATAGGCTGAGTGGTTAGTCTTTAAACTCAAATCTATGTAAGAGCTTAGGGTATAAACCAGGACACATCAGACAATGGGAAATAGATTGAATCTTTCAACAAACGGTATTGGGTCTTTGTGGGAAAAATCAAGTCAGAGTAGCTCCTGACTTCAAACACCAAAATAAATTCCAGATGGAGTCAAGATTTAAATGCAAAAATATGCTGCTGCTTGAGTAATCAAGCAATGCAAATTAAAATGAAATGTTACTTTCTTTTTCTGTGATATTGGCAAAGATTTAAAAAAAACACTTGATTTTGAGAAAGTGTGGTGAGGAGGGACCTTCACAGACTTCTGGTCTGAATTTAAAAGAATTCAGATCTTCTTGAAGAGAGATATGTATTAAAAACCTCTAAAAGCATTCAAACTCTGTGACCTAGAGATTCCATGTCTTGGCATCTATCTCAGGGAAAGATATGGAGAGAGAGAGAGAGAGAGAGAGAGAGAGAGAGATAGAGAGACAGAGACAGACAGATAGATATGGAGACAAAGATTTACCTACAAGTATTGTTATTTCAGTAATATTTGTAATAGGGTCCAGTAACTGGGTATTTGTTAAATATCGTATCATCCCTAGGATAAAATATTTATTCATATTTTTTATAAATGAAAAATTCAAATTATTCATTCCTTCATTCATTCACTCATTCATTATGTTTAAGTAATCTCTACACCCAACATGGGGCTTGAACTCACAACCCTGAGATCAAGAGTTGCATGTTCCAATGACTGAGCCAGCCAGGTGCCCCATAAATGAAAATTTTGAGGACTATGTAATGACATGATAAGATACTTATGATGTAAAGTTAAACAGAAGGGATCATGCAAGCTATATGTACATATATATGTCTATATAAAACAAACTCAATTTTATCAAAAATATGTAAAAGCACAAAAAATTACAAATATATACAGGAAAATATTAGCAGTGGTTATCCTATGGGTGAGATCATGAACATTTTGTACAGTGATTATATTTTTCAAATGTTCTAAATTGAAAATTCAGTAATTTTGTGAATAGAAAAAGAATAAAAAAAACAAGTGAAACGATAACAACAACAACAAAAGAGTTAAAGGTAAAGAAGTGAAGTAAAAGCAAGTGGAAAAGGTGGAAAAGGGAGAAATAAATGTTTAACTCTGAAGGCACCAAGAAGAATCTGAAGGCACGACGGAAATGGAAAAATCGTAAACATAATTGTTCATAGATGTAATGCTCATAAATTAAAAGCTAATTGAACACTAAAGCCAAAAGAAAAAGCTCTCACCAAGCTGAAAAAATACTTGCAATAAAATTGACAAGGCCACAACATGAACAACTCAGACAACGACAGATGTTGGCGAGGATGCGGAGAAAGAGCATCTCTTTTGCACTGCCGGTGGGAATGCAAACTGGTGCAGCCACTGTGGAAAACAGAATGGAGGTTCCTCAGAGAATTAAAATTAGAATCACCCTACAACAGCAATTGCGCTACTAGGAATTTATCCAAGGGATACAGGTGTGTTGTTTCTAAGGGGCACTTGCTCCCCAATGTTTATAGCAGCACTATCGACAATAGCCAAAGTATGGAAAGAGCCCAAATTCCATGGATGGATAAATGGATAAAGAAGACGTGGTATATACATACAATGGAGTATTGCTCGGCAATAAAAAATAATGAAATCTTGCCATTTGCAACTATGGCAAGTTGGAACTGGAGGGTATTATGCCAAGCGAAATTAGTCAGAGAAAGACAAATATATGACTTTACTCATATGAAGAATTTAAGATACAAAAGAGATTAACATAGGGGAAGGGAAGCAAAAAGAGTATAAAAACAGGGAGGGAGACAAAACATAAGAGACTCTTAAATATAGAGAACAAACAGAGGATTACTGGAGGGGTTGTGGGAGGAGGATGGGCTAAATGGGTGAGGGCCATTAAGGAATCTACTCCTGAAATCATTGTTGCGCTATATGCTAACTAACTTGGATGTAAATTAAAAAGTAAGTAAATTTTTAAAAAATCAAAAAAAATTGAGAAGACCACGATAAGTGGGAAAAAGAACCCAATAAAAATGGTCAAAATTATATTAGCAGATCATTTGATAGTAGAAAAAAAATCAAAATTGTTTAGTATGCACAAGAAAAAACGTTCCCAGAAATCAAATAAATACATATTAAAATTAGATGGAAATATCGTGTCTTCAAAAAAACATTTAAAGACATGACAGATATTTATATCACATTGCGAATGAAGAGGTGAACAAGCTATGTGCTCAGTTTTATGGAAATAAATGATTTATAAAATGAATGGAAGGAAATACACCAGATATAATAACTGTGGCTATTTCTAGTTAGGTAGATTAGAGGCTATTTTGAGTTTCTTCTTCAGTGGTGCTCTAAGGACTCTGTCCATGGCAAATATTGCTTTAGAAGCAATTATGAACAAAGAATTTGGTCAGATACAAATGCATCCATCATCACTCTCTTCGATGGGAAAGACTCATCCAGAAATACGGACGGGCCTTCTAAAGAATAGAGCGCCAGCATCCTGATAGAAATCTGCATCAACTGGGAACAGAGAAGGGTAGCCAAGCATTGACCACTGGCCTAAATTTTCGTGCTTTTCAACAGAGTTTCCTGAAGCCCCTGCTATCGGGTGGGGTTTCTCTGGGGAAACCAGGATTCAGAGGGAGCTCACACATCCGTCCTGGCCTATGGGAATGCCCAGAACAAACTTAATCCCTTTCCTTTTTTCATATTAGAATCTCTTTATTATAGAAAATATAGATGAACAGAAGGAAGAAAATAAGAACCAGTTGGGATGAAGCCATCTAAATAGAACTGAGGTTAACATCTCCGGGTAGGCATGCTGTAATGTTTGTCCTAGGCTTCTCAAAAAACGAAGTAAGGGTGAATATGTTTCTTTTTAAACTTCATTTTTTAAACTTGCCGATATACAGACATCTCCCACGGAACTTCAGATGTTGCTTAGTGAACGTCTCAAGTTCTGTATGAAAATGCTACTCAGGAATATATTGCTCATTATTTATTTTATGTAATTAATTTGTTTTTTTAAAGTTTATTTATTTGACAGAGACAGAGGCAGCGCGGGTGGGAGAGGGGCAGAGAGAGGGGGACCCAGATTCCCAAGCAGGCTCTGCACTGCCAGCGCAGAGCCTGATGTGGGACTTGAACTCACGAAACGGCAAGATCGTGACGGGAGCCGAAACCAAGAATTGGACACTTAACTGACCGAGCCACCTAGGCACCCCACTTCTTGTTATTTTAAATGGGAAAAGGTGTATTGGTTATAGTAAAACTGAGAGCCTATCTCCAGGGCTGTTGTGAAGATGAATAATCAATCAGCATGAGTGATACTGGAGAAACACAGTCCCTGTTGGCTGGTAAGGTTTGTCCTTGTTGCTTATTTGTCTAAGGGAGAGCGAGGCAAAATGCTTGCTCAGCCCTGGGGGGAGTCACGGGGCCCGCGAGACCGAGTCCGTCCTCTCTGTTGTGAACGTGGGAGGACTTGGGTTGTCTCTTCTCTTGTCACATGCCTTCCCGTGGCCTCAGTCCTGGGCCTTGCGCTGCCTCTCAGATGTTCATAGGTAAACATTTCCTCTCCTCCTGCACAGATGTTTCTGAGCAAAGGATATGACTCCCTGGGCCAGGCTGGGTCAGTCGAGTAGAAATTATGATGATTGACTCAGTGTCTTGGTATTCATCTCTGTTATTACTGTTTTTTTTTAATTTTTTGAAATATTTATTTATTTATTTTTGAGAGAGAGAGAGACAGAGAGATGGAGAGACAGAGCACAAGCAGGGGACAGGCAGAGAGAGGGAGAGAGATGCAGAATCCAAAGCAGGCTCTAGGCTCTGAGCTGTCAGCACAGAGCCTGACGCGGGGTTCAAACCCAAGAACCGCAAGATCATGACCTGAGCCGAAGTCAGAGCTCAACCGACTGAGCCACCCAGGTGCCCCTCATCTCTGTTATTGACACCAATGGAGTAAAGAGTATTGCTGAGTCGAAGGAGGTGAATACTGCCACCCTCGTGTATTTCTTGAGCCGTGTGGATTTAGAAATTCTGCTTGTAAAGCCCTGCTGTGTGACATTCAGTCAGAAAGTCAAGAAGAGCAGGAACCAGGCCTAGCTGGCTGGCAGGAAAGCCAGGTTCCCATGGTTTTTTTTTTTTTATAACACGGGCGATAAACAATGCTGACAGGCACCTGGGCCTCCTGGTGAAACACGCTCATTGTGCAAGCGCCTGTGGGTGGTGGTGCGCGGTGAGAAGCAGCAGCTGTGGGGTGCATGCACGGCTATGTTCTTCCTTGCCAGGTCTGAGTCATCGCTCGAAACCATCTGAGCCTACCCAGGGGGACAAAAGGCAAGACGGTGGCCCATGCTCGTCTAAGTCACGGCCACCAGTTGAGGTCCCACGAATCTGAAAGAAGGGAGAGTCTGTGGGAGGGCCCAGCTGGTAGCCTGGCCTGGAGGCCTCGTGCCAGTCTGAGCATCAGAAGACATGTCACTGTCCTAGGGACACATGGGGTCAACGCTTTGCGTGGAATCTAACTGGGTTTTTAAGGTGACGTTTGTAGGCTTGCATTTAGACTTTAAAGAATCATCTTTGTAGCTCTGGTTGGCCCTCGAGTTTCCATGAGTTGTGTCCACCCTCCTTCAGAGGCTTGGCTTCGGGAGCAATGACTCTGCATCTGACGGCTGGAGAAAGCCCAAAGCAGCCATCAAGTGAGTCCGTTAGTCTCTAGACAGGCCTGGCCTCCGTGTCCCAGCCAAATGTGCAGAGAGGTCTGGCTTGGCAGTGATTCCTGACCTCTCAGGGTCTATCAGAACGATACTGAGGCTGAAGGCTAGTGAGGAGTTGAGGTGCCAGGCACCGGGGTAAACATTTATGTGAATGACAGATGTCTGACCACAGGATTTAGTGTCCGACTGCCTGGGTTCAAATCCTGGCTCTTCTGTTTACCACTGGGTGATGGTGGACATGCCTTGCCTCTGTTTCCTTTTCTGTGCAGTGCGTGTGTGTGTGTTCATGTGTGTGTGTGTACATGTTCGTGTATACGTACATGCGTGTGTATGTGTGTAACTGGAGTAACTACCTCATAGAGTTGTCATGAGACCACATGCCTTAAATACTGAAAGTTCTAGTACCTCATTCCAGCAACAATGGGAGGTGGTGCCAGTGCTGTGACTCTCACCTGGTAGGCGAAGCTGACACGTGGGGAGCTCGTGCCCAGCCCTAAGCCTCGCATCTTGTAAGTGTTTGAATCAAGATTAAAACCCAAGCAGCGGGGCACCGCACGAATCCCCGATCCTCTCTCCAGGTTAGCTGAATTGGACTGTCTTAACTTGGTCCCTCTTTCCATGGTGATTGATGTTTAAATTCAGCATTTCTTACGATAAGTTAAGACCTTGGTCACTTACCTTGCCCTTCGTGGATTACAAAAAGAAGTCTGTTTAGGATCACTTATCCCATATTTCGTTCTCTTGGAGAGTTTAATCAGGTTTGACCTCAGCATTTCCTACCTGTGATACAGAGGGTTTGGATCTTCCGAACTAGGCTTGGAAACAGACTTCTCCACTCCCAGCCACCTTGCACCCCTCAGAGACAAATCTGCTTGCCTGGTGCCCATTCCTGTGCAAACACAACCGGGAGGGATTCCACGGGCAAGGCAGACGTGATCCGACTTGCCCTGATTTTCATCTGGTTCAACCCGATCATTGCTCAGGCTTGGGGAAGAGGGCTAGCTAGTCCTTGTGAATTTTATTGTGGTTTTGGTCTCCCCTCCAGGGCCCTTCCCTCCTCTCACAAGGCTCTTGGTTGGGTTTCTGTCCACCTGAGTTCACCTGAGTTCTCCCACTCACCAGAGTGCTGGGCTGACAGTGAGTATTTGGCAGGCATCTCACTATATAGCCTGGGACACACGAATTCCAGCAGCACATTGCTGAGTGCCTTAGAGTCCATGGAAGTATGTTAGGATCTCCAAGGGTTACTCTAAAGGTACTCTAGCTGGGCAGAAAAACCAGATGGCCATTTTTCCTCCATGCACATGATCTTGCCAATGTCCCCGGTCGAAACTTACTCACAGATTCTTCCTTCTTCAACTGGAAAACGGATCCTTGTTTTTGGCTGCATTTACCAAGATGCTAGCCACCCCAGAATTAATTAAATCTGCTTGCTCAGCATAGACCAGTCCCGTCAGCAGTCCGTGATGAGAGGCTTTTGGGAAGTCTGATGGGTGAGCAAGTAGAAGGGAGAGCGCAGAGTGCTGAGCCCCGAATCTGAGACCTGAGTTCTAGGTTCATGCCAGTCAAGACATACTCTTGGTCAAGTCTGTTCATTGTCTTGGGCCTTGGCTGAGCATGATGATTTCTTGCAAAGTCCTTTCCAGCCTGTAAAAGAACATGATTGTAGAATTTGGGAAGAACCACACTTTCTGGAATATTCTGGAAGCATGGGCCATGGCTTCTGAGCCAGAACTGTGGTATAATCTAGCTTAGTCTCTCTCTCTGCTTTTGTGGCTCCGGGGTCCTGATGCTTCAGTTTTCAGGTCGTAATAATGATTCTTGTTTTGCAGAATTGTCGGAGGACCAGCGCTCCCGTACGAAGAGAATCTTGCATCAACTCAGCACGTGGCAGGCACCCAGTGCTTCGACGGCTCCTGTTCCAGCATGGTGTCCGCCTGGCAACTCATTTCTATTTACAAATGCCCAGCAGCACGAAGGCAGAGTGGCCACTGGTGATAGAGACAAAGGCAACTTCAGAAAGAAAAAGAAAAGATTGTTCTCAGTGCCTTCCCATGGGGCTCCTTAATCAGCGTTGGCCACTTTCTCCCACGTGTGCTGTTGTTGGGTAATTAGTGTCCCGGGCAAAGCCAAGACCAGGGCACACTGAGGGCCTTTGTTTTAGTCTTGTAAATTTCAACACAGGTTGGATGGAACAAAACCCCAATTCATTTGAGAGATGCTCCAAATCTGGTTCCACGCGCTGAGCCAAGGGAGAAAATGCCTGGCAGCCTCAGGAGTGGATGGCGGGTTGGGCTGCTCAGGCAGTAGAAGGATCTTGAGGATGCTAAGAGATGCAGAAAGGGGGCTTTTTGACGATAATTGGCAGACGCTGGCCAGTGTGATGTGGTCTGTCCGGGGAAATGCCCAGGAGCCCTGTTCTAGAATAGACCCGAGGGCAATGCTTTTTGTGTGTGTGTGTGTGTGTTCCCCTTGACTCCTGGTAGCCTGATATCTTTCAATCCAAATGCTTTGAGTCACCGACTTAAATTTTACAAACACTGCAGGTCTGTTTCTCACGTCGATCATGGAAGATACAGAGCTGAGTCTCACATCCTGATGGATGTGCAGAAATTTGCAAGGTGAAGGAGTTAGGCTGCAAAATGGGAGTTCTTGTAAAGACAGCAGTGGAAGAGAAATTCAGAAGTGTGGGACCCACCAGGTGCCACATACGTATGAGGATGGCATTCTCCGTCCCCACGGGTGGAATGACCCAGGGTGACTGGATCATGGATCGCAAACAGAGGCATTGAGGAGAGAAGAAATCACCTTCAGTGAATGCGCTTGGCTGGATATCAAGTTGGGAGTCCCTGCTTGAGATGAAGCTGGACCACTGGGGTCCACAAATGCCTGGGATGCCCGATAAGCTGGTAAGTAGGTCCGTTAGAGGTATATTTGCAAGAGGGTTGGAGGGGGGCTTCTAGGAGAAAATTTGCCTTAAAGGAAGTGGGGATCAGCAATGACAAATGTGATTAGAAAAAGAACCTTGGTTATTATATTCAGGAGGAGGCGATTCTGAGCACAGGGTAGAGTTTGTTACTCAGTTTACCTCCTGGCCAAGACCTGCAAGGAATAATATCTTTGTTCTATGGACATTTTAGGACCTGGGGCAAGGGGTTGTGACAAATAAAATATGAAAGTCGTCTCTCTTAACAAATCCTGATGCTCCCCTATGGACCAAGCAGTATTGCTTTGCTGTCTTCCCAATAGACAGAAGAACATTCTCCCCGTGTTGCAACTGTCCACTGAGCACGGACTCTGGAGGCAGTAGATATACCTGGCAGGCACAGAATTACTTGGCAGAACGGGTGGCAGTGGACGGCAGACCCCTGGAGCTACAAATGTCACTGGCAACTCGCTGCATTTGTCTATAAACTCATGGGGATTGCTTCCTGGAGACTCCCAGAATTACTGGGGGACACATTTGTAGAAAACTGATTGTGTATTCTCATGTGGCTGGGGGAAAGGCAGCCGAAGACAGATTATACTTGATTTTGATGTTTTAGGAATTTGTTTTCTGTAGCATGGTAGGCCCTGTTGATCGTTTCCTGAGTACTTCCTGCTTCCTCACTTCTAACAGAATCCTGATTCTGTTTGGGTATCCACCCTTCATGCATGGGAGGTAATCCCATTCATAGGGATTAGAGGTGAGCCTGGTTGGTTTAAGAGTCATTCCATTTCTGTCCCCAATGATTGGCAATGGTTGGTCATATTTGGTCTAATAAAATACAGAGACAGGCTAGCTAGGCGCATTTGAAACATTCATTTATCTGCATTCTCCCAGGACAGTATCTAGAAGCAGCCCACTCCTTTTTCCTCTGGAAATAGTTGTGTACCAATAGGAGGGCCAGACTAGCTTCCACTTGCTTTCTGTCCAGCTAGGATGAAAGAGAGACAGGCCAGAGAATGGCTGGAAAATGTATGCAGAGCCTCGGACTTAAGCCAACTCTAAAGATTGCTATTCTTTTGGGACTCCCCGGTATATGTGTCAATAAATTTCTTTATTTTTTATGGAAGTTTGCCTTGAGTTTTCTATTATTGGAATCTGAAAATGTTTCCTGATAAATGTCGTTTGGTAAATGTCTTTATGTTTCCAGGAGAGATGTCCTGAACCAAATGGACAGTTCGTTCTAGTCCAGGATATATACGTTCGAACTGAGAAGATCCCTCCCTGTCATTCTTGTGTGGGACGTATTATTTCTCCCCTCAGAGGTTGACATGGCTAGGTCCTATGTTTGGGATGATCAGCTGTCTCTGGCCATCCCCGAGAGATTGGCCATCTTCCCAATGAGAGATGGGGTTTATGTTCATCTGAGTTGAGCTTAATGACTTGGTTTAACCAACAGAATACAGGGTAAGTGATGTACTACTCCTGAGGTCAGAAGAGGCTACACATCTTCCCCCTCGTTCTTGGGAAGCTTGCTCTGGGGAAAGCAGCTGCCATGTAAGAAGTCTAGTTACCTGAGGCGGCCATGCTGGAGAAGGCATGTATAGCTACTTTGTTTGAAAGCCCCCCCTGAGCTCCCAGTGGACAGCCTGCATCAACCGCCAGCCACATGAGCAAGCCCTCTCTTGTGTCCAGCCCAGGGAAGCTGGACTGAAGTCATAAGGTTGCACCCCCAGCACATGTCTGGCTACAACAGCACAAGAGAAACTCAAATGAGAGCTGCCTGGCTGAGCTCTTCCTAAATTCCACAAAATCGTGAGCAGCATAACATGATTGTTTTAAGCTATTAAGTTTTCGGATAATTTGTTATAGCAGAGTAACCATAATAAAGCTACCTGTTGTTGTGTTTTGCTTTTGATTTGTGTTATTAGCTTCCCAATAATTACATGGAAAGGATTTCTCTTTCTTGGAGGCAGAAATCCAGAGCAATAGTCTCAGAATTCTGTCTTATCCCAGGCTGTTTTAGTCACAAGTTAGAGAAAAACTTGCAAAGTAGCTTAAGTAAGAAAGGAGAACGAGTTGGAAGAACACAGAGTCTCAGGAGTCCCAAAGGCGGGTAGGCAGTCTCTCTCTCATCCTGGTGTTGTGTCCTCTGACATTGTGCAAGGGGACTATGGCAGAAGTGATGGCATGTCGTTCCAATATGAGGTTATAAAATACTGCGGCCTTTGTTTTAGACTCTCTGTTTCTCTTGGATCACCCGCTCTGGGAGAAAGCCATGCCACTAGCAGTCCTCTGGAGAGACCCGTGTGAGGACCTGAGGCCTCCCACCAATAGCCACCTTGGAAGTGAATCCTCCAGCCCTGGTCAAGCCTTCAGATAACTGCTGCCCAGCCCAGCATCCTGATGGACACCTTATGAGAGATCCTAAACAAAAACCACTCAGCTGAGCCTTTCTGAATTCCTGACCCTCAGCTGTGAGAGGTACAAAATGTTTTTAGTTTAACTGCTGTATTTCGGGGGATATTTTGTGTGGTAACGGGTGCAGGAGATACAAAGTCTTACAACGCTTTGCATCTGGTGACAAAAAGCATACGTGTATATGCATAGGTATGTATATATGCTTGTCCTTATGTACATGTGTGTTTGTGTGTATGTATCTGTGTGTACGTGTATATATGTGCGTGTAGTGTGTGCATGTCTATATGCACACATATGTATGTGTACATGCATGAGCATGGGTCTGTATGCATGCACCTATCTGCATGCATGTGCATGTATGCATGCATGCATATGTATGTATCTTTACATGCTTTCGTATGTGTATGTGTTTATGCATAGGTATGTATACATGCGTATCTTTGTGTGTTTTGTGTGTGTGCATGTATCTATGTACGTGTGTGTAATGTATGTATACATGTCTATATGTATGCACATGTGTGTGTATATGTGTTTAATAAGGAGGTGTGACCAGAGATATCTTCAAGGTCCCTCCTGGCTCTGAAACTCCCGGATTTCATAAAAACATATCTGATTTTTCGGGTGAGTTTTTCTTGCCCTCTCCCTTGGCCCCCTTGTTCTCTTCCCTTAATTCTGTGAACTCCTCCCTTTCCAACCTTTGACCTTCTTCCTTTCTGATACTCTATTTCAAGGCTGCTGGGATTATCATATGCAAAAGCATCCCAGGGAAAACCAGCTGGAATACCTAGGATAATAAAACAAGCCGGCCAGAGGTGAAGGGGTGTGTAATTGCGTTCTTTGTGTCGACTCTCAAAGCCGCACGCTTCGGCCATCTCATGAGCGCGGGGATTTTTCTGTTTCTCTGAAAGGCTGATGTAATACCCTCGTGTTTTTCTTTCTTTTTTTTTTTTCTTCCTGGAAAAAATAAGAAGAATTCATTTTCATTGGGATTAACGAATCTTTCTTTTTCTTTTATGTTGGCAACACGAGGTCTTAGCAGATCTCTGATCTGGTGCTGAATAAAAAATACAGCGTTACAATGGAGCGCCGAGGCTGGGGGCTTGAACCCAATTTGGATTACTGTGCCCAGCAGCGGGCATTCTGTAGCGAATGGTGGGGAGGGGGTCTTTGGGGCCGGTCTGAGGGACAGTCCCCGGGGACCAAGCCCCACACGCCGTTCCTATTGTTTCTCCCTAATCTGGGGCCAGTCATGGGGAGGCTGAACCAACAATCAGATGCTGGGAGCGCTGGGCGGTCTTCAAGCTGTCAGCCAGGTGGATAGGAGGCATGGCTGTGTGTGCAAAAGCAGGGTTGGCGTTGAGCCAGGAGACTTAAGAAGGTTGGGGCGTTGGTTAAAGCGTTTTGCGTCTCCAGTCTCAGTTTCTCTGTGTATTAAATTGGGTCAGTCAATCATGTAAACCGCAGGGCCTCACTAACCTAGAGGTACAGAAGGGATCGCGGTGATCCCTCCTGGCTCTGTTTCTCTGTCTCTCCTATCTAACCACTCTGTCTGGCAAAACTAATTCTTACTGTGACCCTCATATAATAATACTGAATATTTATGAAGGTTCCTCAAACAATTAAAAATAGAACTACCCTACAGCCTAGCAATCGTACTACTAGGTATTTATCCAAAGGATACAAAAATGCTGATTCGAAGGGGCACATCCTCCCAATGTTTATAGAAGCACTATCAACAATAGCCAAATTATGGAAAGAGCCCAAATGTCCATCGGCTGATGAATGGCTAAAGTAGATGTGGTATATATATATACATATATATACATATAGATATATAGATATATAGATATAGATATAGATATACACAATGGAATATTACTCAGCAATTGAAAAGAATGAAATCTTGCCATTGGCAACAACGTGGATGGAGAACTAGAATGTATTATGCTAGGCGAAATAAGTCAGAGAAAGACAAACACAACAGATGAACGCAGGGGAGAGGAAGGAAAAGTAAGATACAAACAGAGAGGGAGGCAAACCATAAGAGACTCTTAAAAAAGAGAACAAACTGAGAGTTGCTGGAGGGGAGGTGGGTGGGGGGAGGGGCTAAATGGGTGATGAGTATTAACGAGGACACTTGTTGGGATGAGCCCTGGGTGTTATATGTAAGGGATGAATCACTAAATTCTGTTCCTAAAACCATTATTATTACACTATATGTTCGCTCACTTGGATTTAAATTTTTAAAAAGACCATAAAAATAATACTGAATATCTTCTTTTTCATTTCTCTGCGTTTCTGTTCCCTCATCTGTTTGTCGTAGTTATAATGATAATTAAATGAGATAACCCATGGGACATGCTCAGGCGAGGTCTGGCTCATGGTAAACGCTCTGTATGTGTTAAAGGGGATCCCCAGTATCTCTGTACCTTTTTAAAAAATTGTTTTAATGTTTATTTATTTTTGAGAGAGAGAGAGAGAGAGAGAGAGAGCGCGCACACATGTGAGCAGGGGAGGGGCAGAGAGAAAGGGAGACACAGAATCTGAAGCAGGCTCCAGGCTCTAAGCTGTCAGCACAGAGCCTGACGCGGGGCTCGAACTCAGGAACCATGAGATCATGACCTGAGCCGCAGTCAGACGCTCGACCGACTGAGCCCCCCAGGCGCTCCTCTGCACCTTTTTTTTTTAAAGGGAGATCTATCCCTGAATTCTATCTTTATTGGTCAATAGATGCAAGTGTATTTTCTCTAAATGGAGGGAGGTAGACAGTAGCTGTACAGATCTATTTCATTTCATTCTGAAATCCTGGGAAATACAGTCCATTTCATCAAAGTTTATTTTGTGTCTTTTTTTAAAAAAAAGTTTATTTACTTATTTACTTATTTAGATAGACCAAACATGAGTGGGGGAGGGACAGAGAGAGAGAGAGAGAGAGAGAGGGAGAAGCCCAACCAGGCTCTTCGCTATCAGCACAGAGTCTGACATGGAGCTCGATCCCAGGAACTGTGCAATCATGACCTGAGCCGAGATCAGGAGTCTTGTTTAATCGACGGAGCCACCCAGCTGCTCTGCTTTTGTGTCTTTTCCAATGTTCAGCACCCTGCAGGAATGACTGAACTGGCCGGAAGTTAAATGTGAACTCTCAAATGGCCTCCTGGAGGGGAGAATGGCTTCGTTCACCCTTTAAGACTGAAAACATCTTAGTGTTTCTTCCTCAACAGCTTTGTCTACAATTGTCCTCCTTGCTTATACGGCTCCTATTAGAACAAGTGAGAATTTAATGGCTGCCTTCCTGTTTCATGGTATTTTCTCCTTCCCAGCTGTACTTCCAGCTTTCAGAAGGTCAAATATCTTCTGCGTCTGGAACGGTCCTGGCATTCACCTTTTGCTTTATCCAGGATAGGCTTCATGCTTGATCGCAACTCTCTGGCAGCCTCCGTGCATAGTGAGGCATATAGGAGAAATTACTGCTAAGTGTATAGAGGATGTTTTCATGACTATGAAATTAATCCTTTGGATGAGGGGGTCTGGATAAATTTCTGATGTCGTCTGGGTTCTAGTTGTGAATTCAATGGATGCTTCCATTGTTCTTATAGGAGAAATTAATTCTGTGTGCAATGCAAACAAACAGAAGAATTTTAAAATTAAGTATTTTGTGGGGCACCTTAGAGGCTCAGTCAGTTAAGCGTCCACCTTCGGCCCAGGTCATGGTCTCATGGTTCATGAGTTCAAGCCCTGCATCAGGCTCTCTGCTGTCAGCAGGAAACCCACTTCAGATCCTCTTGCCTCACTCTCTCTCTCTGCCCCTTTCCTGCTCACAAGCTTTCTCTCTGTCTCTCAAAAATAATAAATAAAGCTTTTTTTAGATTAAATATTTTGTTTATATGGTTACTGTAAATCAGGCTCCAGATATCTATGTTTGTAATTGGATTTTTATTTCTTGCAGAAATATCGGAGCAATGTTAAAATGGAAATTAAAGTCAAAAATATACAATGCTGCTACTCTAAACAAATCAAGAGCTTGCGGTTTTCCGTGGGTCACTCTGGTTCCCTTTAGTAGGCATACATGTGATTTTCACATAGTTAGAACCATAACAGAGCTAGGAATGGTAATTCTAATAAAAGCTAAAGCCATCATTTGAGTACTGAATATTTGCCAGGCAAAAATGGTTCATGTGTATTTTCGAATTTTGAGTCCTCACACCACTCCTATGAGTTAGGTATGCTCTTATCCCATTTTAAAGATGTGAACATTGAGCATTAGGGAAGGTGACGCGCTCCAAGCCCATGTGTAGGGAGCGGTGGAACTTCTCTGTGATCTTTTCTTCACTCTATTGAACAGGCCTGCAGGATGGGAGGCAGCATCGACAGGATCATGGTCAAAGCCAACGCAAACCCTCTGCTCCATGCCAGCACCTCCTGGACCCACTTCCCAGCTGCCAAGGGGGAAGTGTGGGAACTTCTATCCCCACACAGTGGCAGAGGAAGAGCCACCCTTGTAAGTCAAATCATCACCTGAAAGGGTTTATGACATTTGTTCCAAATGTGTGTAAGATACCTGTGTCAGTTTGACCCACCTGACTCCTCCAAAGAGCCAGAGAACTCCAGCCCCTAGGAAGCCAGAAGTGAGCCCAGCACTGTGAGCCTAGAGCCGTGAGCCCATTCTTGGCCCTGGTCATCCAAACATGAAAGGTCCCTGTGCCGTGTCTTGGGTCTCAAGCTGTGTTGCTGAGTTTTGGGAAATGAAGGCACATGGAATCCGAGGGAGTCTCTCAGGGATGCCTCAATGTCCAGGAGCAGTGCAGCCTCACGGGCACACGCAAGGGGCCAGTGGCTTTGCCTAGTGGCCCTTGACAACTTCAGTGCTTTGTACATATTAAACTCTCTATAAACGTCTGAGTGATTGGACAGATAGATGGAGTCGCTTCTGTCAAACTGGGGCACTCTTTCTTGCTTGATCAAGACTAAAATATAGGTCAACGATGGAAAGCTGAGTGTGTGTGCCTGAGCACGTGAGTGTGTGAGTGTGTGTGTGTGTGTGTGTGAGTATGCGAGGCTGTGCGTGTGTGTAGCTATGGAGGGAATGAAGAGGTGGGCAAGGGCACGATCACTTTTGCAGTGCCTGGTACAAGCCTTCAACAACGTTACCTGGTAGATATTACGATTTGCTTTTTTCCAGGTGTGGGCGTAAGATTCGGAGAGATGAAGACCCCTGCCCAAGGTCATTCTAGTGAGTGGCGGAGCTAAGCCTTGACCTGCAGTCACTAAGCTGATGGCTGAGCTGCTCAGCGAGACATACAGGGGCCTGACAGTGCTGCAGGGTGAAGAAGCTGGGAGTCCCGGAGGTGGAAGATTGTAGGGGTGTTTCTGGAGCACAGGCTTGGGGAGGGCTCAAAGCTAAAACCTTAGGCCCATGCGTGAGTGCTCCTGGGAGAATCAGAACATTGAGAGGAAAGCGTCCAGAGAGAGAGAGAGAGAGAGAGAGATGCCTTCCTGCAATGTAGATGGGAGGATTTTGGTGGCTGGAAATTTCTATTTTTGAGCTGCGGGCCACACGAGCACCTGTACAGCAAACGTCCTGGTGACTCCCCTTTTCTAGGCTCCCTTTAATAAGGCTCAGAAAGGAAGATCCCCAACCTGGAGCAAGTAAGTGGAAAAAGGCACCATTTGTAAAGCTCAAAGCAAACCCTTCACCCTTTTTACAGCTAAAATCCCAGTATCCATGACAACTGGCCAGAGTGAAGAAAATGGCTGTCTCCTC
The DNA here is from genome assembly GCA_028646485.1 of Cryptoprocta ferox. NCBI lineage: Eukaryota > Metazoa > Chordata > Mammalia > Carnivora > Eupleridae > Cryptoprocta > Cryptoprocta ferox. The sequence continues at coordinate 126,009,649 of CM053560.1, read as the reverse complement.
CCCATTTCATTGTTTACCTTGCTGTTCCTCCAGCAACTGAAGATCCCAGGCCGGCCAGATTCGCAGGGGCATTCTTGTTTCTCAGTCCCCCCGTTACTGTGAGCCTTGTCAGTGCCAACTTTCCTTTGTCCTTCGCTGGAGAAGTCTGTGAGAACCAGGATGGGCAAAGTGTCAGGCTCTTGGTGCTGTTGAAAATCCTTTGAGATGGGAGAAGTCGCTGGAACAAAGGGGCCGAAGAACAAAAAAAAGCCCCGAACTGCTTGGCCCCTGCCTCTTGGGGTCTTTATCATTTGAAACCCTGGGATTTGAGAGTGTCTGACTTGGCCTTTCCCAGGGATGGTTTGGCGGGGATACACAGGGAGTGGGGCTAGGAAACTGGTCGGAGAGCAGTCTCAGCACAGAGAACTCCTCAGGCAGACAAAGGCTTGTTGATTTAGGTGGTGGTCTTTCTCTGCCTTCCTTCTTTCCCTCTCTTTCTCTCTCCCTCCCCCCTTCCCTCCCTCTCTTGCATATGCTTCTGGTTAATGCTCTTCCACTTGAAGGAATTCTATACAACGAGGTAGAGCTTCACGATCTTGGAGCAACCAGTGCCTTCCAGGAAATAATCGGATATTTGTACAAAGAATCCTCGGTGATTCCTTGCAATGTTGCTACATTCATGAAACAATGGAAAAAGTCCACATGGGCAGAAATAAGACTGGTCAAATGCATTACGGCTTATTTTTACTTTAGTAAAGGGATTGATTTTTTATTATTCATTCTACGGCTGGATATTCACTCTGTGCTGGTTACTGGAGATCCGTGGGGGTCAAAAAAGATATGGTCCCTGCCCCAGTGATGCTAAAAGATATAGTCAGATAATGCAGAAAGAAATGCAAATCACAAATCATGACAAGTGCCATATGGAACATGATGGGATATGAAGAGAGGGTGTATTGATGACACTGAATCTCAGCCGGAGATGGGGAAAGATTTCTTAATTTTTTTTAATGTTTATTGATTTTTGAGAGAGACAGACAGAACAGGAGTGGGGGAGGGGCAGAGACAGAGAGGGAGACACAGAATCTGAAACAGGCTCCAGGCTCTGAGCTGTCAACGCAGAGCCTGACACGGGGCTCCAACTCGGGAATGGTGAGATCAAGACCTGAGCGAAGTCGGACAACTCAACTGACTGAGCCACCCAGGTGCCCCGGGAAAGCTTTCTTTAGAAGCCAACGATCTTTGAACTGTGAGTTGAAGGACGAGCCAGAGAAACATGGTGGATGGATAGAGGGACTGCCATGCCTATTGTGAGCCCCAGTTCCAGAAAGAGTATGGCTTGTCCAGAAAGCCAAGAAGGAGGGGGCAGCAAGAATGGAGAGAGGGAGGCCGGGAGGGCTGTGCAGGGCAGCAGAGGAAGGCAAAGCCGAGGTCTAGAGGCTTTGCCTTCTGGATTATGACAGGAATTTGCTTTCTATCCTAAGAGCAATGAATAGTTTCAGTGTGGCCAAGAGTGAGAAGGCAAGGGGCAGCCAGGGCTGTGTGATAAAGTTAGATTTGAAAAAAAAAATCCCCATGGCTACAGCATGGTGCCAAGTTTACTAGAGGCCCAGGAGGTGTGCAGAGGCCAGTTAGGTCACCAGTAGCTCCTGAGGGATGAGGGGCATTTGGACCCGTGGTGGTGGATTGGAGATATTTGGGAGGCAAAAGTGATGGGACGTAGTGATGGATTGCATATTGCCATTGGAGGGGCCGGTCTAAGAGGGAACAAAGGGTCAAGGACTATGTGTTAGTTTCTGATGGCTGTTGTAACAACAGACCAGAAACTGGGTGGCTGAAACAATAGACATGTCTTGTCTCACAATTCTGGAGGCTAGAACTCCAAGATCAAGGTGTTGGCCAAGTTGGCTCCTGGTGAGATCTTTGAAGGAGAACCCTTCTGGGTGTCTCCTCTAGCTTCTGGTGACTTGCGCTAATCATAGGCACTCCCTGCTTGTAGAAGCATCACCCAGATGCTGCCTTCATGTTGCCATGGCACTCTCTCTGTGTGCATGTGTCTCTGTGCCCAATTTCCTCTTTTCAAAATGATGGGCACTGGGGGGCTCAGTTGGTAGAGCGTCTGACTCTTGATTTCAGCTCAAGTCATGATCCCAGTGGCATGGGATAGAGCTCCGTGTTGGGCTCTGTGTTGAGTGTGGAGCCTACTTAAAATTCTCCCTCTCTCTCTCTCTCTCTTTCTCCCTCTGACCCTCTCCCTCACTTGTGTGCATGCTCTCTCTCTCTCTAAAACAAAAAAAAAAATTAAAAATAAATAAAATGATGGTCATATTGAATTAAGGTCCCACCTATATGTTGGCCATACTCCAGTATATCCTCATCTGAACTAATTATATCTTGATGACCCTGTTTCCAAATGAGGTCACTTTCTGCAATATTGTGGGTTATGTGTCAATATGTCCTTTTTGAGGGGGACACAATTCAACCCATAACAGACTACTTCTAAGCTTCTAACCATGCCCCTGGGTGGATAGAGGTGCTAGTCCATGAGACTAGAGACCCTGGATAAAACCACATGTCAGGGAGAAGATGTTGAATTCATCTTGGATCTTTTGAGCTTGGGGTCCCTTAACCTCATTCATTTATCCTCAAGTATTTACTGAGTGGCACCACGTGGCAGGCACTGTGCTAAGTGCTGTGGACATGGCTATGAGAGCAAATCAAACTCTTGCCCTTGAAGAGATATCAGAACATAGCGGGGATAGACCTCAAGCACACAAACAGGTAACATGTGTTATGAGTGAAAAGCAATCTGAGTTAACAACAGAGAGATCTGGCCTAGTAAGAGAAGCTAAGAAAGGGGTTCTTGGGGTGCCTGGGTGGCTCAGTCGGTTAAGCATCTGTCTTCGGCTCAGGTCATGATCTCATGGTTCATGAGTTTGAGCCCTGCATTGGGCTCTGTGCTGACAGCTAGCTCAGAGCCTGGAACCTGCTTTGGATTCTGTATCTCCCTCTCTCTCTGACCCTCCCTGCTCGTGCTGTCTCTCTCTGTCTCAAAAATAAATTAAAAAAAATAAAAAAATTTTTAAAGAAAGGGGTTCTTGAGAAAGATACTTCAAGAGGAGTAACTAGAAAAAAGGAGAACAAGAATATTTTAGATGGGGAGAACAAGTGAGCCGGAGCAGAAAGAGTACGAAGAATGGAAATGGCAAGTGTGGCAGGGATGCAGAGATGAAGCAGTGTCGTGTTGGGTGAGCACCCTCCAGGCTTTGCAAGGCCATGGAAACCAATCTGAAGACCTTTATTTATCCAAAGAGCCTGGGGAGCCATTGAAGGTTGGAGCAGGGAGCAGCATGATTTAGCCTGTGAAAAGGACTTTGCAGCCTGCAGTTTGGAGAATGGCTTGAAGGAGGGCGTAGTGGGTAAGGGCAGATCAGTTAGGCTTAGGAAGTCCCTCGTGAGAGACAGGGAGGTGGTGGTGTTAGAGATTGACCTGAGTAGACACATTCAGGAGATCTCTGGAGAAGAAATGTGAATGGACTCGGTAATCAACTGGACACGTGTGAGGGAAAGAGAGGCATTGAGGCTGACTTTTGGGTCTCCTGCATCTACAAAGGCATGGCAGAGAACATGGCAGAAGGAGCACCAGGCTTGGGGACAAGTCGTGGGCTTGTTTTGGGAATGCGGGCTTTGAGGTGCATTGGAGGCTTTCCGGAGAAGAGGTTGGAAGCCTGCTGGATGTTCCCCACCTGGAGCTCAGGGGAGATCTTGGCCAGGTGGGGGAAGCTGGAACCCAGAGCGAAGTCGGGCTGGTCAAGGTGAGCTAGCAAGAGATTGCCTTCCCTATCACAGCAAAGGAGACACGGACGCGTGTGTGTGGCCGTGGGGAGGCCTGCAGGTCTGATAACAGGAAAGTCGGGGAGTTTCTTCTTTCTGATCGTTTCTGTGTTTTTCTGAGAAGGAACAGGTGAGGTTACCTGCTTCAAGCGAGAAGGGAGGAGGCAGGATGGAAAGCGGGTAAGGGATTGGCAGAGAAGAACGTTTGGGAATAAGGTAGGAGAGCAGTGATATGGGGATAAGTCTGCAATATATTATATGCAAAACAGAAATTAGAAAATAGAGCGTATGCGTGACTTCAATTCGGGGCAGAAGAAGTAAAATGGTAACATGCACACACTTCCTGATTAGTTCAATGATCAGCCGTTTAGAATTCTTTTTTAAAATTTCTTAAAGTTTTTTATTTCATTTTTGCAAATCTTTCTTTTTTGGTTTTCTTTTTCTATAGTTTATTTATTTTTATTCACTTTGTGCTCTTCTGTACTTTCCAAATGTACTAAAATAAATGTGCGTTGCTTCTGCAATCAGAAAAAGGGCTATTGTAAAGGTTATATAATTTGTGTCCTTCGTTCCTTTCCTTAAGAAGACACTTGGAGTGAGTAACTTGAAATCTTAACTGGTAAGCCTTTTGCAAACTTAAAACAACAAAACACCGTAGTATTATTGACAAGAAAGGTCCACAGCTCACGGTGGAATAGTAGAGACCATGTTAATCGTAAGGAGGCATCTTTGTTACCTGGAGTTACACCTTCTCTTCCCTGCCTCTTGGTTCATGGCCGTGAAATCTTTGCTTCCTGGTGCTGATCTCGCCAAGGGCGAGAAAGCAGAGTGGCCCCAGTCCTGAGCCAACTCGGAGGGCTAAATTCCAAGCACACAGCAGTGGTATCTGATAACTCCGATGGCTTTGCTCAGTAAGATAATTCTTTCAAAATTGTCCAGGGTCCAACACATTATGCAATTTTATGATATCTAAGAATAGTAAGTTATTTTTAAAAATGTTTTAAAATGTTTTTATTTTATTTTTGAGAGAGAGAGAGAGAGAGAGAGAGAGAGAGAGAGAGAGAGAGACTGTCTGAGCAGGGGAGGGGCAGAGAGAGAGGGAGACACAGAATCTGAAGCAGACTTCAGGCTCTGAGCTGTCAGCACAGAGCCTGACGTGGGGCTCGAACCCACGAACCGTGAGATCATGACCTGAGTCGAAGTTGGACACTTAACGGACTGACCCACCCAGGTGCCCCAAGAATGGTAAGTTATTAAATGTTATAAATACATTTTTTTTTGCTTTTAGTTTTGATACCTTTACGTCTTTACAAATGAGTAAATCCACAGATGTGAAAAAAATCCTTTGTTGTAGCTTGGCCCGTTAGTTGTATGAGGGTAATCCTGGCAGCAATAGCAAAGAACCCCCTAAATTTTAGTCCCACTTACATTACGTAAGGCAGCCTGGGGAAGTTTGGTAACTTCCAAGGTTACACCACTGAGAAATTAAAGGGCCAGCATTTACAATCCGGAAACACCTGTTCTTCCCCTCTCTGCCTGTTACCCTCTAACATGCTAAGGCATCTCTGAAATGTTATTTCCTTCCCTCTTTCTCATACCTGGGAGGGTAACCGGTATATATTCGTGCTGCAGTGTGCACCTGACTGAGGACGTGGAGACAGTGGCTACATGAGATGCTGTCCATCAGATGCCACGTTATAGATGTCTGTGAGGTCAGTCTGGTCCTAAGCAATGACCGTGAAATCACAGGTTAGCTGGGACGTGTGTCGCTAATATGCATTACAATAAATACATAAACAGCCATAAAACACGTTTCCATTTGTACCACCCTAAATCACTGCATGCGTGGCGTGCAATGGGGAAGTGAGGCATTAAATCTAGAGCTTGGGCAGTGTGTACACAGACGGTGCCCCGGAACCCTCCTCGGGGCACAGCACACGGGCTTGCTTCCGGCACGGGCTGCTTCTCTCAAAGAAGACACATCATGGTGAACTTCACAGAGGTGCCCCAGAGCGGCACAGGGTGACCAGGGAGCCCAGCCAGAGGGGACTGTCTAACTTCGCCTCCCTGGGCTGCCCCAGCCAGGAGGCAGAGGTGGGGAGAAGGGAAGATCAACTCTTTTTTTTTTTTTTAATTAAATTAAATTTATTTTCTATTTATTTTTAATTTAAAACATTTTTTAATTTTAAAATTTTCATGATTTATTTTATTTATTTGAGAATGACAGAGAAAGCGTGAGCAAGGGAGGGGCAGAAAGAGAGGGACGATCTCAAGCAGGCTCCGCGCTGTCAGCACAGAGCCCGATGTGTGTCCTGTGTGACACACGAACCGTCAGGTCACGACATGAGCTGAAACCAAGAGTTGGACGCTTAACTGACTGAGCCACCCAGGCGCCCTCAAGTCAACTCTTTTGAAGATGGTGTGGGAAATCCTCACGGAAGAGGCCCTATCCTTTAAAACCAAATGTGTTCTGTCAGTATAGCCCTTGGAGAAAAGTGTCCTGGTGAGGTAAAGCTTAGCATCTGACTGAATCCTTCTATTTGGCATATAAAGGGTTACAGACACCCAGCCCTGACTCTGACCGGGACTGCAGACAGACCTGCTCTCCTACAGCTTTGTCACTTTGTAGCCTTGTGCTCTTGGCTACAGATTTCCGGAACCCCAATTTCCTAACATGTCAGCTGGGGCTAACAACCCGCCATGGGTGTGATTCTGTTCCCAGAACTCCTGCCTCTGGACCCGATATTTAGTTGAAATTAATGAAGAGTGAGGATGAGTCTGATCATTCCACCAACTCGTGGTTTGATTAGACATTTTCTTACAAAGTTAAAAAAAAACCGCTCATGTAAGAAAGTCTTCTGACTTTGGCAAGCTTGTAATTGGCTGGGCTCCCAATTTAGAGCATTCCCGTTTACGGGACACTTACCTAATTTCAGAGTTCTTTCCCTTAAGTGATCTCCTAAGCCCTAACAAGTTTGCCATAGGAAGAACTTTTCTGTCACAACTCTCCCAGCCCCAGAGTAACTGACACCTCCCCACCCTGCCCAGTGGCATCTCTGCACACACCATGCCTACCCAGGGTCCCCTAAACCCGATGCACACCAAGCCCATCCTTCTTTCTCCTGTTCCCCCAGTGGAGATACCAAGGGGGAGCAGGAAGAGTGATGACACGAGGGAAGGGGACCCCTTGTTAGGAAAATTCTAAGAAAATTCAAGGGCCCAGTAGGAGAATGGAGTAGTGTTCTTTGAAATGTAACCCCTGTCTGTCACCCCAGCAAGATTGATGGCATCGGATTCACTCCCTGCCCAACCCCAGAGTCTCACTAGTGGCTGACATCTTCGGGGAATAATGGAAGGTTCCTTTCTTACAGAGTCACGTGGGCAGAGAAACCCTTCGACAGTAAGGATGCACTAAACTACTCTAATTTCTTCCCAAACATAATAGATGGGCGAAATACAATTACTTGCCTGCATTTAATTTTGTATCTAACTGAACTAGAGCCTTTGTAATTAAAATCACTTTAAATGGATCCAATAAATTATGAAAAGTTATGGCCAGTGGAGCAATATTGTGATCATTGGTAACTAGAACTACTTAACCAGGAGCTGGGCTCCTCTGGGAGGATGTGAGATTGAAAAAAAACCTCTATCGTGTAAGGCAGACATTTCTTTGGCTCATGTGGTTCAGAAAACCTGGTGGGCGGAACGTGGAACTCGTGTGTGAGGCTCCCTAAGTCACAACAGGAGATGGAGTTTGCCAAGGTGCTGGCCTAAGCACTTCTAGGGGGTGAGTTCGCTTCTCCTCATAAGGAAGTGTGATCACCCATCTTGCAGATGAGGAAACTGAGCCACAGGGAGTCAGGATTGGACCCAGGCAGCCTGGCTCCGTGCATTGAAGGAACATACTCTTTGCCCTTCAGTATCTAGTAGCTGGAGGGCAGGCAGCTTACGAGGAGAAAGGTCAGGTCTGAATCATCACGTAAAGCTCACTCAAGTGAACTGGCCATGGGGTCTTGAATGGTCCCCTGCGAACAGAGGGGCCCAGGCAACTGGGCTATAGACAGTGATGCCCAGTACCTGCACGCAGAAAATTCTTGATAGATGTGAATTGAAACCAGGCCTAATTACACGAGCTGCTGGCCCTGTCTCCCCAGTTCACCCAAACTTTTCTTACTTCTTTGATTCTCTTCAACTGGCGGGGGAACGCGGAAAATGTGCTTTCCTTAAAAAAGATTATCCACCTTGCTGGTGTTTCCGTGGAAACCCCGAGATGCTTGGCTCAGAGGCTGGAGCCCGGTGGGCACCATGGCTGGTCTTTAGAGCTCAGTGAAGGGGTGCCTTCCCCTCCCCCACCCCTCCCATCCAGCCACCCTCCAACTGCCCCCCCGGGGTGAAGCACGAATATTTTTACAGTGAGGTGTAGGTCTGTCTGTGGCACTGCCCACAAAATACGCAGGATTCCAGGGGGCAAACAGCCTGCCCAGAGTCTCCCCAGCACTGGCCACAGGTATGCCAGCAGGAAGTCGGGGGGGTGTGGGCTGGACTTGCAGGCATGCAGGATGAGGGGGTGCTGCTAGCCAGGTACCTTACTATCATGTGTTTTCGCAGTGTCTCTCCTCCCTGCTCTCCCTACTGAGGTTCAAGTGCAGTCAGAAGGGGCAGCCAGAACCTGGGAGGGGCCACCTACCTCTCCCTCTGCTTTGTGCAGCGAGCTGCATTCCTGGTCGCTTGCACCATCCTGACCCATTCTGAGGGTGCTCTGCCCATGAGTGCGGGGACTATGTCTGACTCTGTCTGCCGGGGTCCCAGGGAGGGAGGTGGGCGCCTTGGAGAGCTTACAGCCTTCCCCGCAGAGGATTTCTTACCCTCGTGTGGAAATTGCTTGCCCCTAATGGTCACTGCTCTCAGAAATGCCTTCTTCAAAGAGCCAGCTTGTTTGCGAGCAAGGCGTAGACTCTGAACCCAGGAGGCACAGACTACATAGATGTGTTGGGGCTGCAGCCTGAGCGCCCAGGGGACCCAAGTCACACCAGTTCCACCAGTTCTGACACCTGCAGGCTTGTAGCTTGGGGCCATTGGGCAGATCGGCCAAAAGGAGGTAGACAACTATGCAGTCAAACATCTACATACTCCTACCCTAGCGTAACCTTGGTCAGTGGCTGCCCATGGCCTGTAGGACAAAGGTCAGGCTACCACCTGTGGCATCCAAGCCCCTCTGTGCTCTGGCCCTATCGAGCCCTCTTTTCTCCCTGGCTCACTTCTCTCTTTGCACCCCCGGTTCCGGCTGTCTTGAGCGACGTGCTGCTCCGCATCCGTGGTCTAGGTGGTCCTGGGCTCCACGCGTGAGCCTCCTCGGCTTGGATGCCCTTTCCTGTTTTTTTTTTCCTTCTCATTCACATGCCCTCACCCTCAAGGCTGGCTCAGCTGTCCCTCTACCTGGGAGTCCGTCCCTGACCTTGCAGGTTGGATCTGTCCACTCGGCTTCCACTGTTTCTGGACTCATGAAGGATGAGAGGCCCTAGAAAGTAGCACGAAGACGTCAGAACAGACCAGGGTTCAAATCCAAGCTCATGTCATCCGGGGGAAATTAGTAATTTCTCTGGAACTTAGTTCCATCAGATGAGGATCTGAAGGGACCTGCCGTGGGGGGCTGTTTTGAGGAGTGGGTGAGCTGAAGTACACGGGGTGCTGTAATCGGTTGAACTGTGACCCTCCGAATGTATGTAATTGATTAAGGATCGCAAGATGAGATCATCTTGGCTTTAGGTTGGACCTTAAATCTGACAGCAGGTCGCTCGTAGGAAAAAGGCAGACGGAGATCGGAGACACACGGAGGGAAGGTCATGTGAAGCCAGAGGCGGAGGTTCCGGTGATGTGGCCACAGGAGTGATGGTCCCACACCTGGGACCACCAGAGGCCGGGAGAGGCAAGAGGAAGGATCCTTCCTAGAGTCTTTGGAGGGAGCAGGGCCCTGCTGACATCCTGATTTTGGACTTGGGGACTCCAGAAGTGCCAAGGGGTGAATTTCTGTTGTCTCAAGCCACGAGGTGTGTGGCTGTCTGTTACAGGAGCCCCAGGAGCAGACAGCCTTTCGCATGCTCCGTGGCACAGCGCAGTGGCCTGCTTTTAGTAACTGCTGTTTTGAGGACCAGGGGAGGGGACGGACCCGGTGTGAAGGGCGTCATGAGACAGAATCAGTACGTGTATTCGTTTGCCAGCGTTGGCTCCTTCCGAGGAAGAACGTTCTCGGGTCTTTCTCCTAGCTTCTGGTGGCTTAGTGGTGGTCTTTGCTGTTCCCCCGGGGAATCATGCTGCGGTCTCTGCCTTCATCTTTACGTGCTCTTCTCCCCAGTGGTGCGTCTGTGTCCAAATACGAGGACACCGGTCATATTGGATGGGAGGCCCTCCTATCCCAGCATGACTGTTGCAATTACACCTGCAACGACCCTACTTCCAAATGAGGTCATGTAGTCCAGCACTCGGCTTAGGACTTCCACTCATCACAGCAGACATACACATTCTTTTGTGAACTGTGTCTTGTACAAGGACTCGGACTTCCGGAATTTTGGCCTCTCCATTTTAGAGATACACTTTTTTTTTTCTTTCGCCGTGAAATCAACACCCAAGTTTCTGAGCTTTGGGGCAAATCATGTGATGCAAGGGGACTCTGGGGATGTTGGCAAGACCAGGAAAACAGATGTCTCCGGCCGGCTGGAGATGAGTCTGAGGCGAGCGGAAGTCTGGGAAATTCAGGTGCACAATCCATAAATAATTGGTCTTGGTTGTTCTTCCACTTGCTGTCTGCTTTAGCCGCCTTGATTCACCGCTGAGACTTTTGGCAGAGTTGATGCCCTGAGATTTCACAAGTGAACACTCGCAGGATCACGGAGAAGCAAAGAGACGGTTTAAAATAACCGGATACATGCTCCTGACAAATTGTACACGACTTAGTCCTCCCTCCCCCCTCCCTCGCCTCCCTCCCTCCCTTCCTCTTTCCTTCCCTCCCTCCCTTCCTCTTTCCTTCCCTCCCTCCCTTCCTTCCTCCCTCCCTTTCGTCCCCTTTCCTTCCCACCCTTCCTTCCTCCCTCCCTCCCTTCCTCTCTCCCTCTCTCCCTTCCTTCCTTCCTCCCTCCCTTTCGTCTCCTTTCTTCCCACCCTTCCTTCCTCCCTCCCTTC